>JAYKKT010000039.1:5145000-5460000 GCA_036023115.1 Brasenia schreberi
TCATTCGAGATAAGGAAGTGTTTGATTCGAAGTGAATAGCAAATAGGAAAGTTGTGGAAGCCTTGTGTGGTGGTGAATGCCGGGGTTTGTTATCCGTTATAACACTGACTATATACAAACCCATTGAGGAATGGAATAGCTGAATAGCGAGGAAACTTTATTTAGATACTTCAGTCTCAGGAAACGGTTGTGAAAAAGATGTTGGTTAGAAGGATCATAGAGGCAGTTTAAAACCAAGTCTCTTTTGCTTTATCATGGTTTAAAAATGTAAAGAGATAGTCAATGTGTTCTTCAATAGATAGCTAAAAGTCGAGAGGAATATGCTAGGATCATGAATATAATGAATTGAATTAGTAATGTTTTGAAATAATCATCTTGAAAGTGAAATGGTTGGCGTTGAGTATACTAATCACTAGGCACTTGTGAAGGTATACATCAAACCTACGTCATGCATCGGTAAAAAAAAAAGCCCATGAACAAAAAGAGAGTTACAAACAATCCATTACAAAGGTACACACACTCCGACGCCCAGTGGTGCTTGAAGTTATAGACCTACACTAGTCTACTTTGCACCACTTGAGATGAGTGATGGTCAATCGGTTTCATAGGCAACATGGCCTTAATATCGGTTCTCGGAACTTCCATGAATGGCATGATAACTCAATGCATACACATGCTTCATATTTTAACATATTAATATACTTAGGAGAAATTCTTGCTTAAACCATATTTGGCACCTAAGATAAACATCCTGCAAACCAATCAAATGAGATATTAATATTTTCATGGTTCATTATTGTGAATTACAGCAATTAATCTTCTACATTTTCTCAATTAAGATTTCTCTTAAGATCTTGATTTAAGCCTGAGTGCATTCCACATCTTACTGGTACTCATTAGTCCTTCCTTAATTTAAAATTATCTCTAAGTTATAGGATAAGATACTCAATAGATCCCCGCTTTGTTTCAACGACACTATTTAATGAAATCTCCTATCATCAATTGACTAATCAACCAATTAACTTAGAAGGCGGAAATAAATTTAGCCTACTTCTTATCAACCTACTCTTTAGCGACATAATCTCTAATGGTTACTCTAGGTTACGTCTTGTTTCTAAGTTATCCCAACAATAATGCATTGTCCTTAGAACCATTATTCTAAGGTATCCTTTCAGATGATCACTTTAACCTTCTTCCCATTCAAGCTTCTAACATCTTGCTCTCGTGTTATCAATTCTAATTGGAACTGTCCAATTAGAATGTAGTACTATAACCTTCATTACTAAATATCGGTGTTGCCCAAACGGTGTCGGACCATTAGATCCAAATCGGGCCTAGGATCAAGACCTACGCAGTCAAGTTTCTCTAAAGAGTCGTAAGCGGTTCCAAATTAGTCAAAAGTTGTAAACACTAATTAAAAACCACCAAAAATCCTTGATAAAATTGGTCAGCAATCACTTGTTGTAACCATTTTTAAACCATCTTGAATCATTTAAAACTATGGTAGGTGAGTGAAGCCGTGATAGACCTTCGCAGCTAACATGGAAAGCACAAGTATAGCTTCGGCGTCGATTCAATCTCACTTTCTTTAAGCGAGTCCTCTTCTAAGTTCAATCAAATTACCAATCAAGATCATCGATATATATATACAATTCAATCAAATAAATCATATGAAGAGGTATCACACTACATGAGGAGAAGAGAAATTACACATCACAAGCGGAGTAATTTCCTAACAGGGTTTCTCTAAGCTCTAGTGATAGCAAGTAAAATCTACTTATCAATTTAAGAGGTTTTATGTCATCTTGACAAGGGACTTTATATTTCATCTTACACCTATTTTTTAAAAAATGAAGCCAAGTTATAAATCTTGAGCTCCTAGTTGACATCGTCGATTAGCTCACGAACCTAAGAGTCAACTTTAATATTTTTAACAGAATCAACACTAAGGCTTGCAGCTACAAGTTGTTCTTTTTGTGTTGCTTTTATCATGGTCCTTTCCTTCACTCAAGAATGAACATGGACGGGTCCAGAAAGATGAAAGATCATGAATCTTTACCACTAAAGCTGTAGCATTTTTCTATTAAGAAGATGATTACAATTAAGATATTTTGTTCATAATACTGTATGGTTGTAAAACTAGAAAGTGTTTAGAATTTAGTGGGACTGGGCAACCTGTGTTATTAACTAATTAATTTATGAGATTGTGGAGCATATGTAGATTATTTGTAGTCATATTGGCTGATTTATCAATTTGAATTAGGAAAATGAGATATGAACATAATTTTATGAGAAAGTTAAAATAAAATAATGATTTATGGCTATTGATTTTAATAATGAGAATGAGACAAACTCCTAGTCTATCAAACTTTGTTTGCCTACGAGATTAGACAAACCATCACCAGACCCTTAAAATAAACGAAGATAGTCTGCTTACTTGAAACTATGGGAGAGCTTGTTGGCAGCTTCAGAACTCCTTGAGAAAGCAGCCATAATCTCGATAAAGTTCATTGATGTGGTATACCGCAATGTCAACCATTCTAGAACGGATGATAAACACTCTACTAGAATATTATCTAGTGAACAAAGTTCTGATTAATGAAAATAGGATGCTTATTATCGTCAGATGGTACGGTCGTACATTTTATTAGTAGTATCTCATAATGTTACATAAACATATATTTTTGCTTGTGTCGATTACACAGTCAAAATCCCGTCGGCGTTTTCACAATTCAAAGTTTACCAATCTCGAGAAAGAATAATTATCATATATTCGGCTCATCTGTTGATAGCAAATGGTTAAATATTAGTATTTTCTAATTGAGCTAATTCGTTTGGAAAATTCAAATTCTCAAAATCACTAAATGTGAAAATGACTATTCATGATGAAAGCAAATAATTTTTATTCTTGACTATCGATGTGCATAAAAAGGAATATATTAAAAATATTCAAAGTTCTCAGAGCTGAAAATCAAAAAAATGTTGTTTTAAAATCATTAACTATATTATAATGTTTATTTATGATGTTTGCACAAATTCAGTGTTCTGACTCTCCCACTGATGCGATGTTCAATTTTTTACCCTTCACACGTTTTTTTTTCATCATAGAAACGGTTATTAAATTGTATGCTCCTTCATCTTGTCTTCTAGTTCCATGTGATCCTCTGACTATTTAAGTTCTAGATGACCTTATATCTAATTTAGAAACTTCTTTAAATAATCGAAAACTTTTTCACATCCATCTTGATCCTTATGGGAGGCCTCATGAGTTACAGTTGTCAGTGTTTCAATTAGTTTCATTTAGTGTCGATATGATGAACAAGACATGGATTAGTTATGGACATATATTCTAAATTATTCTCACGTTATATTTTAATTATAAAGTATGGCCTGATACTTTATTTTTGTTCATGAACCATCCTATGTCTTTAACCAAATATAAAAAATGATATTTAGAGTGATGGTGAATGGATACCTATTATTTAGAATAAAGGTATTTTTTATCTATCAAGTCTTTTAACTAATATTTTTAATAGTGTTTTCATTTATGCTTGTCGTTATATAATTAGTTAATTAATAATATCTTGATTAGATTCTAATAATTGTTATGTTTGACAAATTGGGTATTATATATGAGATCATTTTTCATGGTCAGCTTATGAAATGAGCAAAATATTTTCAAATGATATGTGCTATTAGGAAATGGGATATACTTGTTGAATCGAGTATCTAAAGGGATGAGTTATATTCCCCCACTTCATTTCTTCTCAAAAAGGAAAATTGACAAAATCAAAAGAAAAGGAAGAAAAACAAAACCTCCAATATAGAGGTCTTCCAAAAAGTAGAAAACAAAAGGGAAAACAAAAACCTCCAATATAGAGGTTCCCTTTGAAAGAAAAGTAAAAAAAAGTCAAAACTCAAAAGAGTAATTTTCTATCAAAAATTTCTTTACCTTATACCACGGGACATTTCAGAAGAGACCGCGGGAAACTCTTTTCTGAAATCCCCGCAACTCATCCCAATAGAGAAAAGTTTACCATTAAAATCCTAGAGTAGGAATAGGACCTACTTATTTGGATTTTATTTTATTTGAGAATTAGACCTTGTTGTGTAAGAAATTGAACTTTGAAATGTTATTCAAAATCTTCTATAAAACCTCTGCTAAGTAGTATGTATTTAAACCCAAGTGAAGGGAAATGTAAAATATTGGAAGTCCTTTTTTATGGAAACTAAAAGGAGTTTCCATTTTAAAGGAAATTTTGAAAACCTGAAACAAAGAAAACAATATGGAAACCATCTTGCTTAGGGCAGGCAGCCTTCATAGGCTTCTTCTCAAGTTCACAAATCACATGTATGGGTCTCTAAA
Organism: Brasenia schreberi; assembly: GCA_036023115.1. Taxonomy (NCBI): domain Eukaryota; kingdom Viridiplantae; phylum Streptophyta; class Magnoliopsida; order Nymphaeales; family Cabombaceae; genus Brasenia; species Brasenia schreberi. The sequence goes on from JAYKKT010000039.1 coordinate 5,149,367, forward strand.
TATCCACTTCACCCACCTCATATTTCATGCACATGCATTCATAAAGGAGTCATCCATGCATGATCATCCTAAGACCAAAGTCCCCTTTGGCTAAGATCCCCTCATTCACAAAAACAAATCCAAGGAAATAGATGATATAGAATAAAAAAAAATTCATACTCTCAAGATAAATCTCGAAAGAAAATCAAATTGGTATTTTATTCTTTGTCATTATCTAAATAAATTTAAATTAATGCCAAAGAGGGACATTTGGAAACACCCAAAATATTTTGTGAAAAAAATTTGATCTTTTAGAAATTTTTGCTTTTTAAACAAAAATTACAATTTTAACCCTTTTAAAGGTTTTTCAAATAAAGACATCTTAAATTGACTCATTTCTACCTCGAAATTTCGTAGCAACCTCAAAATAAGGATATATTGCATCCCTCTAAAAAAAATCCAGTTTTGACAAAAGTTCACAAAAATGATTATTTTACCCTCAAGACCAAATTGGTAGGATTTTGTTGTTTTAAATGACTACCTTCAAAGTAAGAATGATTTCAAACAATTTTTCAAAAATAAACAGGTGAAAATGAGACATTGGGAATCAAACCCTAAAATGTTTACAAATTGACAAATTTATAAAATTCCAAAATCCTTTAAATTTAAAAACAAAACAAATTCAAAACATACCTCAAAAACTCATCCAGTCGAGAATAGTCTCACTCCGAGACCTTATACCCATCAAAAATGGTTAAAGTGGTTTGATACCTACACCCATAAAAAGGGTTAAAGTGGTTAAGGTGGTAAAAGACTAACTCATGGAGCAAAAATAGGTTACCCATGCAAACAAAAATTGGAAATGAAACTCAGTATTTTTCAAAAATGATATTTGAAGATTTTATTAAATTTGATGCTTCAAATATAGAAATGGTTTAAAAGAAAGTATTTGAAACCATACCTGCTATATATAAAACTTGGACTAGAAGGAGGCAAATTGCCTAGAAAGAGGAGATGGTAAGGACCAAAAAGGCAACGACCAAACATCTTCCAATTTTAGAATTGTTGGCCAAAGTAACCTGCCATTTTTAGTTTCAAGTATTAGGCAAGTAGCATAAGAAAGGAAAGAAAGTCAGCATTCAAGAAAGGAAGGTCGACATCCAAGAAGGAAAGTCGACGTTCAAGAAAGGAAGGTTGGCATTGAAGAAGAAAGGTCGGCGTCTAACAAGGAAAGTCGACATTCAAGAAAAGAAGGTCGGCGTTCAAAAAAAAGGAAAATCGACGTTAAAAAAAAGAAGGAAAGTGGCTCAATTTAGCAAGCCAGGGTGCTCGATTTGGCAAGTCACCAAGAGGAAACTTACCAATTTAAGCATAAATGGATCAACCTACTTACCATACGCAGCCATTAAAGGCTCGATTTAGTAAGTTACCATGTCATGGGCCAGATGATTTCAGCATGACAGCAATAAGGTTGCCATTAGATGCTTGATTTGGTAAGTCACCATGTCATGGGCTGGATGATTTTAGCATGGAAGGCTACAAGCATATAGTCAACCTTGAGAGAATACCAACATCAAGCAAGAAGCACCATCTGATAACACCAACCAAGGTTTGGGCCTTGCGTCTATTCTCCCCAAGCAAAGCGACTAATCCATCAGAAAGGATTTTCTGTTATATGCAGTTAGCTAATCTTTTTTTTCTTCATGACCCGCTCCATTTTTTTTCCTGAAACCATTCGTGATTGTAAACACCCAAAAAAATTTCAAAATAAAAAATTTCTCATCTTTTAGAAATCTTATTTTGGCAGCTTTCGGTTTTTAAATAAAAACACATCAAATGAACTCATTTTAGCATCAAAATTTTCTAGCAATCTCAAAATGATGATATATTGCATCCCTTTCGAAAAAAAAATCAAATTTAGATAGGATTTTATAAAAATGACTATTTTGCCCTTATGACAAAATTGGCAGGATTCTGCCTTTTTAATGATTGCCTTCTAAGGAAAAATGACTTCAAACAATTTTCCTTTAAAGAAACAAATGAAAAGGAAAGTATTGGGAATGAAGCCTAGTGTTTTCTAAAAATAATATTTGAAGATTTCATTAAATTTTATGTTTCTAAATATAAAAATGTTTTCTTTAAAAAAATGTTTGAAACCATACTGGCCCTGTATAAAACTCAGACTCGAAGGAGGCGAATTCCCTGAAAAGAAGAGGTGGTATGGACCAAAAAGGCAACGACCGAGCACCTGCCAATTTCAGTACTATTGGGCAAGGTAATCTGTCATTTTTAGTTTCAGGTATGAAAAGAGAAGGTCTACATCAAAAAAGAAAAGCCGACGTTCAAGACGGAAAGTCGGTGCCCATAAAGGAAGGTCGGCGTCTAGGAAGGAATGTTGACATCATCCCCGAAAAAGGAAAGTGATGCTCGATTTGGCAAGCCACCAAGAAGAAACTTACCAACTTCAACGTGGGTGAATTATGTGACTTGCCATAAGTAGCCTTAGTCCACAGTTTGGTCGCTTGGAGGTTTTCAATGAGGAATTCCATCTCTACACTTTCCTGTGGTGTCTAGCCACGAAACCAGCCTTGTTGCAAGATGCAGAAGAGTATATGCTTATGCGCATGACTATCACATTAATCCTATTTCTAACAACAGTGATGGCGAGACCTTTATATATGTTGATGACTTGGGGATTAATTTGTGGAACCTTGAAATAAGCAATCAAAGTTTTAACATAGTTGATGTTAAGCCTACAAACATGGAAGACCTCACTGAGGTGATCACTTATGTTGAATTTCATCCAGTTCATTGCAATACATTGGCTTGTAGCAGCTTAAAGGGTTTAATTCGTCTTCTTGACTTGCGGCAATCTGCTCTATATGATAGTCATGCCAAAATATTTGAGGAGCATGAGGCTGCTACTTTAAGGTCCTTTTTCACCGAAATTATTGCTCCCATATCGGACATCAAATTTTCTAAGGATGGAAGATATATTCTTAATCGTGATTACATGACTCTGAAGCTTTGGGATATTAACATGGATTCTGGTCTAGTCTCTACTTTCCAGGTGAAACTGCAAAATCTATTGAACTGCCAAAAACATGTTGCAATTTCTAGTCCTTAGGAAACCTTTGCAATGACCAAACATGCTTTTTGTGCAATGGTAATTGTGAGATGAATTTTGAAATAGTCAGAGGTACAATGTTGATTTCATACATAACTATAGTGGAGACAAAGAGATGTTGGGAAAATGCGAGCAGTTCTTTCTTGAGTTGATGAAGGTTCCTCGTGTGGAGTCCAAATTAAGAGTGTTTTCATTCAGAATTACTTTCTTTACACAGGTTGCTAAACTTCGGAACAACTTGAATACAACAAAAGATGTTTCTGGAGAGGTCAAAGAATCTTTAAAGTTGAGAAGAATAATGCAAACAATTCTATCATTAGGAAATGTGTTGAATCAGGGTACAACAAGAGGGTCTGCAATGTGAGGGCCCTGATATCTTTGTATTTTGAAGTGGGAAGGAATGCAGATTCTCTTGCCAAGTATTTTGGAGAAGACCTAGCTCATTGCCCTTTTGAGCAAGTGACAACAACTTTGGTAAGCTTTATCAATTTGTTTAACAAGTCTCGTGACGAGAATGCCAAACAATCTGAAGCTAAAAAGAAGAAACTAGAAAAGGAAGGGACAAAAGAGAAGGCCAACCTATGCACAAAGGTGGATGTTGAGAAGCCGAAATTGAACTCTTGACTAGTTCCATGTATAGAAGGTCTCATTTACTACCGGCTTAACAAGTGAGCAGCTCCAAGCTCAGCCGAATTTCAACCTTCCAAGTTTGGCCAAGATCAGCAGTGAGAGCAACTCACCTTCCTTCTCAAACTTGAGACGACTTTGGCAAGTGTGTGCAACAGTAGTATTTGGCCCGGTTTGGAAGGTCATGTATAACACTTCACTTACCTTATCCAAAGAGGATAGTTTTTGGCAAGAATGGCCAGCATTCACTTGCCAAATGCAGACATTTTCAATAAGACAACTTGCCTTATGAAAATTTGTAGCAAAGAGGCATCCCTTGGCCTATAAAAGGGGCCTCAAAGGGGCTGAAAATCATCAATCCAAGTTCAGCAAATCATTCAGCAAGAGGGAGAGAAAGAGAGAGAGAGAAAGAGAGGGCGAGAAAGAGAGAGAAGGAGAGAAGGAGGAAGAGAGGAAGAAGAAGGTGCTGCCAACTGCTAGCGGTCCTCCACCTTTCGCCATAGGTCCATTCTTCCTTCATGCTCTCATAATTATCTACTTTTTCATTGAACTTTATGGGGTTGTAATTAAGGAGCTAAGGTCTCTATGATGATGTATTAATCAAGGTTCATATGTTGCCCCATCTTTCTTTCATTTATATGCTATTTGTTATATATTTTAGTTTGGATTCTTTCTACTCCATAACATAACGTAAGATTATAGACCTCTTAATCTCCTTATGTTCACGTGATAATTAGGATTTAGTTTGTTGTTTATATCTGTAGATTCAATTTTGATTCGGACTAAAACACAAGCACAACTCTGAAAATCTAAAAAACTAGTTTTCTACACTTTGCACATGTTCGATAAATGATTTATCTTTCATTATTCCCTTCTCATTGTATTTGGAAATTTTGCAAGTCTAATATAGACATACATACACACTTCTGGTAAAATGTTTGAGAATTATGGGCTTGTTAAACATCACTAATAAAATTGGAGAAGTTTTACTAAAATCACAACAGATTCTGGAAAACTAGGAATTCCTAAATATCTTTGTTCATAATGAATAAATTTGATTGAAAATAGTCTCATTGGAAATCTAAAATCCATAGCTTTCCAACAAGACCAATGTCATAGAAATCAGAGGTCTGGGTATAAAAATATAATAGTTTTTCTAAACCTCTGATTTTCTAGTACAGGTTTGTCCCGAATGTCTGAGTGAGCTCTATTTTCATATTTAATTACATGAATCTATAGCATATAAAAAAAAATTCTCTGAATCTGTACATGAAACTATATCCTCTGTAAAAGTTTTAGAATTTTTGGAAACTCAGAACTATTTTACAAAAATCAGAAACAAACCTCTAAAAACAGAACCAGTTTATGTTTTCCAAGACAAATATTTTTAGAACTAAAATCACGATTTTGTCAAGCTTTTGAAATTGGAATCTTGTTTTTGAAAAATTATCGGATCTCGAATAATTTTCAAAGCGTCTAGGCTGACCCTTGAGCATCGGTTCAAGAAGGCCTACGTCGACAAAAGTTTACTTATTCATAATCACTACACGAAGTTAGAAAATCAATCTTTGCTAGTTTGAGTAAACTAGCTGGCATGCTCACACATATGACGTAGTTCGGGAATTTCATTTCAAATTTTCATATAGGTTTCGAAATAAAAATTCATGTCTACAATGACCAATCTTGGTAAATACCAAATGTTCTTACTATATCCTTGGTAGTGAGTGGTAAGTCTGATATTTTTCTGTATGCCAGAAGTCATCAAGCCACAAGGTTGACAATCAAGGTCGTCTTATTAAGACTTGGGCTGATATCATTAATCGTGCTCATAAATGGTATGGAAGTTATGCCTTACAGTGGCGGCTCACAACTTCCCTGATGACCTAGCAGTTGTCGAAGCACCATCTACCAATAGACCATATGAGTCAGTGTATACGAGTCAAGGACTCGCACTTGGGTATTGGCCTGTTTTATTGAGTCACGTCTTACTCACATAATGATTCCATCCCAATCTCACTTACCATATTCAAAGTTCAACAGACTTGAGCAGAATTGGACAAAGCCAATTTACCACATTTAAAGGGTGGCCGATTTCAGCAAATGGACAGGCCACTTACCAATTCCAACCACAAGTCTGGTCGAGTTCAACAATGACAGCAGCAAGCCCACTTGCCATTCCCAACTTGAGCCGATTTTAGCAAGTGAATGTTGCACTCTTTGACCCGATTTGATAGGTCATTGGAGAGCACAAACCCAGCCAAATTCAATAGGTTTTCAATAGGTCAACTTGCTATATTTCATTTGGCAAGTTGAATTAAAAGGAGCTATAGTAAAGAGGCAACCTTTTGCCTATAAAAGAGCCCTTGAGGGGGCCTGCAAAGGCATCAAGCATCAACTCACAGCATCAATCATCTATCATCCATCATCAGCCCAAGATCCCAAAGGGTGGAATTCGTGAGCAACAAGAGAGGGAGAGAAAGAGAGAGAGAGAGAGGAAGAGGAAGAGATAAAGAAGAAGGAGAAGGATGCTCGCCGCTACCAACTGTCGGCCACCATCCTATTCTTTTGCTATAGGTCCCTTCTTCTCTTACCTTTTAGTTATTATCTTCTCCTCTTTCATTAAGATTAATGAGATTGTAATTAAGGAGCTCATGTCTCTATATTGATGTATTGATAAGGATCATATGTTGCCCCGTCTCTTTCATATTCATATATTATCTATTATGTGTTTGATTTTTAATCCTTTCTACTCCGACATATAATATAAGATCATATACCTCCTAATCTCCTCTATGCCCATGATATAATTATAATTTTATTTATTTTGAATTGCAGTAGATCGTTTTTAATTCGGACGAAAGCACGCACATATCCTCAAAAACTAAAAACATGTTTTTTTGTACTCAACACACGTCTGATAACTAATTTTTATTTCATTATCTCCTACTCCGAATGTTCTAAAATTTTGGACATCCAATTACACACATATACACTATCCATAAAATGTTCAAGAATTTTAGGATCATGCAACATCATAAATAAAATTGGAGAAAATCTAATAAAATTGGAACAAATTCTGTAAAACCAGAAGTTCTTACAACAAAGGTTTGGTAATAATCACATATCTTTGTATGTAATGAATCATTATTATTTAAAATGGTCTGATTGGAAAGCTAAAATCTATAGCTTTCCAACAAGATCAATTTCATAAAAATTGGAGATATGAGCATTAAGATACAGTCGTTTTCCTAAACCTCTAATTCTTTGTTACATATCTGTCCTGAAAACCATAGTGAGGTATATTTTCAGATTTAATTGTATAAATCTATAGAACTTAAAATTAAAATAAAAATATTTTTGAATCTTCACATCAAACTATGTTTTCTTTAAAAAATTTAGAATTTTTGGAGATTCAGAAGTTTTTTATAAAAAATCATAAATAAGTCTCTAAAAACAAAATCAGTTTCTGTTTTTTCAAGACTTAGAATGTTTTTGAGTTAAGAAGTAAAATCATGACTTTTATCAAGCCTTTGTAAATTGAAATTGTGTTTTGAAAACTTACAGGATCTCAAACAATTTTTTAAGTGTCAAGGCTGATCCTTGAGTATCGGCTCAAGAAGACCTGCGTCGAAAAGAATTCACTTACCCATAATCGCTACAGAAGTCAAAAAACAAATTTTGCAAGTTTAAGCAAACTAGTTGGCACGCCCGCGTAACATGTGGTTTGCGAATTTAATTTGAAGTCTCTACATAAACTTCAGAATAAAAATTCACATCTACAACTATGTATAAGAGGAGAGCGAGAAAGAAAGAGAGGCTGAGAGAGAGTAACTCTATAAAAAGTGAATTAAATTAGTCACTTAATTTCAAATACATGTATATGCATAAACAACAATGAAAAACTCTACTCACACAAACAACTAATCTTCATCATTGTCGAAAATGTACTATGTCAATCAACATATCCTCATGTAGCAATCAAAAAGGATGTTGATGGGTCAAGCGTCAATGCTAGTGGATCCCAGTAGTGGCTCAACTTTTGCATCACAAGTCTAATTCAAACAATATTTAAAGACACCCACAAACAACAAATATTGAAGAAAGCTTAAACTTCTCCAATCAATAAACCCCAATACAAACAAAAAATAGAAAGTACTCATTTACTTGATTTGCCCCAATCTTCTTATGGAAAGTAAGTAAGAACTAAGTGTAGGAGGACTCAACTCTTATTTACTTTCCTTTTTGCATTGCGGGCCCTATTCAAGTTCTTCTTATAATCACCGTCTTGCTCCAATGAGCAAGAGTTAACTCTTCTACTACAAATTGCCTAGCTAATAAATGAGAAATTTCCTGCACACTTCAATTGAAATTTGAGTATAAAAGGATTCCTGTTCGTATTGTTTTTATGTCCTAATTGGATATGGAAGATTTGGGTCTCTAATTGGATTTGGATCTAAAATGGATATGGGTTCTAATTGGATAAGGATTTTAATTGGGTTTGGACTTCTAAGTGAATATGGACTTAATGTGGATAATGGAATGTAAAGTGGCTAGAAACTTAATTGGGTCGATTGGCTCTAATGTGGGTTGGACGACTCTAACTAATATGAGATGATAGTAATACGTAAATAACTATGTGAGGATGTACTGAAATTACATGAAGAAGAAAATCTAAGTATGCTGAAATATGTTGAAAATAATTTGTAAGCTTATGCTGAAATAAACTATATGTTGTGCTAAGATAGCAAGTGATTATGCTTATGTTTATGCTGGAAGTTTCAGGAAATATCTATTTCAAGAATGCACCAATTAACTAAATGTATGTTGAAATTATGTATGTTGCAAAAATATATAAATGATTACTGAAACATTAAGTTTCTAAAAATGGGTACAGAATTTGACTAAAAGGCTAGGGTTAATGCAGCTGCTGTGAATGCTATGTATATGAAGTTGATGAAAAGAGAAGAAAAAAATAAGAATGTAAGACAACTAAAACTTAAGGGATGAAGCTAATGATGTGAAAAACTTGGGTGATAGGGTTTTGATTAACTGTGATTGTTATATTGTGAAATGAAAAAGGACTAAGATCTATAATGCACTAAGTGGATCAGTAATACTATGGCAATCAAGAACCGTGTCAAAAAAATAAGAACAAAGGTCCTAAGGTATTCAATGTTAAAAATCTTAATATCTAAAATTATTGATGGAAATAGAACTATTTGATTCTATCCCATCAAGAAGGCTTAAAAAGAGATATGAGGGATCATACGATGTAATGAGTTGTGATGAGATAACTAAGGATGCTGTGATTAAAAATGAGAAGGCAGGGGATAATTAAAGGGATCGCCTAACATATATGGCAATTATAAGAGTGACTAAAGGGAATGATATAAGGTTAAAGTTATGGATCAGGTTTTAAAAGAAATACTTAGTAGTTCAGGTAGAAGAAGTACATTTTGAAGTCATTTTTTATGGTAAGGGAGAATAAGTTGACAAACTGGAGTAACCAACTGAAGAGGTCAAGGAATGCATAGAGGTACACCTGTGTTGGGGTTTGGGATTATTGTCAGTAACAGTGTCCATGCCATAGTCAATGAGTCTTAATTTATAGTTGGCAACCAAGACCTTGGTTATCTCCATATGAATGGTTGTCAACAAAGAAAAATATTTTAGGGTATTAGTAGGATAAGGATATAAATCAGAGAGTATAAAGATAGGTTCTTGCTAATGATTTTCAAGCAATAGTTCTATAATAGCCGATAAGCCTTGATGAAAACCTAATTGATGGGACAGGTAATGTGGGTAGTGTGGTTGAGAAATGATTGAGTTGAATCAAAATGATTCATTGAAGGGAAAGATATAAAAACTCAAACTCAAGAAAGTATAGATGAATCCAAAATTGAAGAAATCATAGTGGACCCCCTACAAGATGGTAAAAACTACCATTCTAAAGTTCCTAAAAAATAAAATTAGCCGAGTGATAAACCATAACAAAAAATGAGACAAGTAATAGTTTAGTACCAGACATAATAGTGGAAATATATCATTTATACTCACCATTAACTTAGGTTCCACGAGTGCAAGTGATGTAACGACAAAACCATAATAGTAGGAACACATGGTGTTCGTTATCTGTCATGGTCTGGTACCTGAATGACAATGAATAAAGTCATCCCAAGAAAGTTATAGTGAGAGTTTTGGCATATGAAAATCCCTATCTATTAAGAAGATTGGATCAACACCAATGATTGAAAGACCTATAATCATTTGAACATCTATAATGGTGGGAGACATTATTTTAAAAGAGAATTGGAAGTGGTTGTGTCAAGAAATCCAAATAGTTAAAAAAGAATAGAGGAGTTTACCATCAAAGTGTATGGACAGACAATACAATATGATAAGAACGTGGATACCATATTGTATCCAAAGGTAGCGCTTTTGGTCTATAACCCTATTTACCCAGTTGTCATATAGTTGATTGGTCATGGGATAAGAACGAAGAAAGTTTGAACAATGAGACATCACAAATCCATCATGAGTCAAAGGTAGCTTCTCAATATAAAAATGAGAGAGACCAAGAGTTGATTCAGTAGGTAGAGGTAGGACAACATCTGAAGGCAAAGCTATGAAAATAGGAAGACAAGTAATTCTAAGAAAGATTGTTTGAAAATGGTCTATAAAAGTACAAAGCATGAAAAAAAGTTGTTGCATTTGTAGATCCTAATGATGAATGAACATAATCCTGAGAATCACACTACAGGAACACGTGTTAGTTTCTCTAGTGTAAAATTAAATTGGGTATGACTCATATCCTTAATGATTGTAAGTATAGAGTCGTAGGAGGGATGTATTGATGTAAAAAAATGTAAAAGGGTATGTGACAAACAATTGAGAGTATGGAAAAAGAAGGAATACCTAGCTTATGAAAGATCGAGACCTCAAATGTATGACATAGACCTATCACCTAGAGTTGATCTTACAAATCGTGGGGTTAGTTGATATACCTCGATCAGTGTGGCAACAAAAGAAATAGCATGAACATATAAGTTGAGAGTTATCAAGGTTCGCGCTCAAAAAGGTTGGCACGATATGTGTCATTTCTGTGAAAGTTTATAAATAGGCACGTGTAATCAACAATAAGCATAATAAATCAATGATACAATTGGAGTAGTCTCTTCATGTTCCTAAGTATAACAAGTACTCTCATTTTTTATGTAACTCATATTGGCAACCGAGATACGCATAGCGAGATTCTTGGAGACTGATTTCATCTTCTCATACCTTCTTTCTCCCTTGAGAACAAGGGTGAGAGTTCTCTACCATTCTTCCTTATGTTTTGACATTCCAATCTTGTGTAATATGCTCTATCATTCGTGTGGGATCATCATTTCGGCAACAATAGTATATCTCAATTTGCAGCATCATCACTCATATTAGTTCCTTAATTAATTAGGTGAATCAATTACTTCAATTTATAAATCATTTGATCTCAATCATCCATCTAGCACCCCTAATTCATGCATTATGTTAGCTTTCATATTAGGTAGTCTTAATATTCTCCATGTTATAAATTTGCATTAGTTAGCATACAAGATAATTATTCTGTATTTATTTTCAGCATACACATACATATTTGTTTGCATTAACCCTTTTAAACTCAGCAAATTAGTTTTTTAATTTAGTTTCCATTAGCTTTGCCATCATAGCCTTATTAGTCGTCCTTGTTCAATAATTCTGGTTTGGTCCCATATTAGTTCTCATAATTATTAGTTTTGCATATGTTTCATATTAGTTGTTTTATTCTAATTACCCTTCATACATTAGTTATATGTTTTATAGCATATTCATATTGATCCCTTGCTGCATTGTAGTCCCTCATCTTAGATCCTCCGCATTATTTCAGCATTCCACTTTATTCAATTCGTAGCATCTTAGTTATTTATCATCCTTTGGCATTATAGTCATTGCTCATTTTGCACTATTCATCACATCACTCGTTGCGCATCAACCATTGCATTATTAGCTTCATACTATTCATTTCATATTTATTTCACCGTAGTGATCTCGATCAACGTTTGTTGTAAATAGAAAGTGCCTTGGTAGATGCTAAGTACCGGGACTACCTTGTCTTAGAAAAACAAAAACTTAACCTACAGAAAACTTTATACCCAAGAATCCAGACAACAAGTAGGACCTACCGGGAGAAATTTCAGATCTAATTAGTCAAACAAATTGCTAGCACAAAGATTGATCCTTGTTCAATGAAATAAGAAGACTTTTTGTGAAGAGAACCAAGACATAATTTGTTCTATCTTTTTCAACTAAGTTGTATTTGTAAATCAGACGTTCACATAACCAAAATTTTGCGTAGAAGAATATTGAATACTGATAAAATCAATTTCACAATGAGCTGCCCAATCTTTTTCTTCTTCTTTGGCTTATGGCACTGGTGGTCTTTTGATGCCATGGACCAGAGATAGATAGGGGAGAGACGGGTGAGGAGGGAGGGGAGATCGATTACAGATTGAAGAGGGTGAACGTAGTAGCCAAGAGGGGAGAGACTGTAAACATGAAAGGAGAGAGAGAGAGATGCATGATGTGCAAGTGCCAGTTTCAAAAAGGACAAATAACAGGCATATGTTTAGTAAATCCCTTGTGAAGAATCGAATTTGGAATCGGAAAATTGAGGTTCCGTGCCACTTTTCGTCAAAGCAAACAACCCCTTATCCAGAAAAACTATGAGTAGGCCTCTCCTGTTTTGGGTAAATCTAGATCCCATTCTTGCAAATAGGTGGTTCTGGTTCCACCGAAACCTAGAACCATAACTGTCCAGTCTGGTTCTGCTTCCATTGGTTTTGAATTTTAATCGGATACGGTTATGGTTTGGCTCTAGTTTGAAAATAAGGTGAGACTTTAAAATTGAAAACAAAAAAAGTACTCGGAACTGACTGTTTCGGACTGTTGGCTGTGGTTTTGGTTTGGCTCTGGTCCGGCTCCACACTCCAAGCTGGTGGAACCATACAAGTCTACCTATGAGTAGTTAGTTTCCATCAGGTCACTCCTTGTCATCGAAATGGGCATCTAGGTTCCCGTTTCACAAACATACCAAAGCCTGATTGGCCGTTGAAACGTTACAGTGAGGTGTTGCTTTAGTTTTTCTTTATATAAAGTATAACACACCAATATAACATAAAATGTTGTTAGGTTGAATGGTCGGATGTGGTTCAAAACCCTATGAGTTTAGAATTTAGTATTTTACTTTTTTTTATAATACATAAACTTATACTTGTAGTTCTTTGTATATATCATATATTACATAAAATCTACTTTATCATCTTAACCATTTGATTTTTGAGATAAGTGATTGAAGTAATAAATAAGACAACATTTAATGGATATGATGCATTAAATGTAAAATACAACTGTATTTAATTATTTAAACAGTAGAGATATTTAAATATATTTAAACATAAATAGAATTTAAAGATTTACCCTTATCACTTATATACCTATATAAAAGATATAGTTATATATATTTTGCACAATATGCCTCTTTTTCTTTATGTGTGTATATATAATATACAGATATGTATATATATTTATATTGACTTATATATTTTAAAAATACAGTAAATATATATTTTATATACTGTCGTTTCTCTCGGTTTCCTGTATGCGTTTCCGTTTCCGTTCCGGAGAAACATAGATGGGCGTTCATAAGTGACTAAAATACAACCAGATCGCATTGGGTGAGCTTTAGTGAAACCAGACCCAGACCCACAGCCAGTGGCTCCGATCTGTAAGGCACGAGGGGCTCGAAGTATTAGGACGAACATGCTCACGACTCACAGGAAACCAGTAACGACAGAAAATGCGCAAGAGACGAGAGCGAAGGGGTAGCCCGGCGACGCAGGCCGAGATCCTCCTGCAACAACAGAGAGTCCCGCCAGAGACCAACTGCCGTTTTTCACTTCTCCGTGTGCTCCTATCCGTCTCCTTCGTCGTCTTCGTTGTCGTGTCGGTCGCCGTCTATCGATCATTCCGTCGCTCAAATGCTGTCTCCTCTTCGATTACCCAACTTTCTGTGTATGAGAGAGGCCTGGTGAAACCTAACATCGCGTACCATGAAGTCCTCGACGTAAGTGCACAATCCCAGAAACAGATCATTACCTCTCCCTTTTGCTTGGTAGCTTCTATTGATCTGTATGCCGGCCACTTATTTTTCTGGATGAAGTCTCTTGCCAGTACCACTTTTATCAATTTCATTGCCATTGTATAAGATTGAATTGCTTGTTGCTTGTTATTGTCCTTTTTGTTACTTGGGATGTAATCTCCTTTATTAGTGTTGGCTACACACGGCAAACAAGAATAGGTTCGTTCAAATAATATTTTCCTACTTAATATTCAAGAATTGGAAACTCCCTGCCATTTTTGTCATCTTGATTGTATGAGTATAACCTTGTAGCAGTGTATGATGATGATGATGGAAGACCATGACTTGAAGACGACACTGTTTATCGTTGTGGCTTCAATAGTCTGACAGGAAAAAAACTGGTTAATGGACTAAATGTTGAGCTTATACGGTTAATGATCTTTTCGTCTAAAGATTATCGGAAGGGCTGAATGGATTTCCATACATTGTGACAATTAAAGGACCTCTTGCTCTTTTATATGGATCCCTCCAATTCTTTAAAGTTACGTGAACTTTTTGTTAGATTCCCGCTGATACACTTTTGATACTCACTTTTAAGTAACTCAGGAGAACTCCAGGGCATCACAAAATGCATCCCATCGACACTTTCAACATCCTATTCTGGCATATGTCACACCATGGTACGGAAACAACTTTTACCTTTACTTTTCTGTCTTTTTTTTTCTACATTTGAAGCGAGTTCCTAATAGACTAAATGAAAATGAGATGGTTTCTGTACAGATTGTCGAAAGAAGAGTTTGTGACTGATCGCATGAATTTTGTTGATTTCATTCTTCAGGTGGCTAGTTTTAAAAATTTTCATTATCAACTTTGACCCGCAATTGTTTTTCGGGATCACTTAGGATGAAACTCAGGCCTTATCTATGCAGCTAGCAAACCTATCCACCTTGCCATGAAAATGAATAATTTCTTGTCTTGTACAACATATCTTGCTGTATATATCGTTGATAAACTCAAGGTCCTATGTTAATTGCTTAAAAGTGTTGAAATGATGCGATCCATCATCGACTTCTCACAAGCAGATTTCTGAAGAGCTTGTTGAATCATTAGTGAACTCAATGACCTCCTTATTGTAATTGATTCTTAAACAACTGAGCTTTTAGCATCTTTAGATTGTTCACTTGGCAACCTTTGTCATGAAATTGTTTCTAGTTGGAGCGCTTCTAATCTATCCTGTTATCGGTTCTATAGTTCTCAAAGGAATGAAGGGATCTCGACAACTAAAAGCATATTCCATCATAAGCTGTTTTTCGTAGCCTAGTCCAAATTAATGGTCTCTTAACACTGTTCACTGAATCTAATCTGGCAGCCTTGCAACTTTTTAATAACTTCAAACCTGACACTCTTATTTTGCATAGTGTTGTCTGACGCGTATCGTATTGCATATTGCTGGGCTCCACGATACAGGCGTATCGTATCGTAGCGTATCGTATCATACTTTAATATTAAAAAAAATAGAAAAAAATATTTAAAAAATCAAGAAAAATTAGTAAAAATCTGAAAAAAATCAGAAAAAATTAAGAAAAATCTGGTAATTGCTTTGAATTCATATAATGCAAAGTTTTAGTATATATTGAGCATTTAACATTGAACAATTGCATCCAAATTTACATATTTTGAAGCAAAAAATGAAATGCATTTACATTTTACAAATTGTAATCAGGATCATCAACTAAATAATCTTCATCTTCTCCTTGCTAAAGATCCTCATCCTCATCATCATCATCACCTTCTGCTTGAAAATCAAATTCTTTATCTCCTTGATAATGTTGTTGCGCTCCTTCCAAATTAATCCATGCAATGTCTTCTTTAGTTAGGAAGGCATTTTCTTCACTATTTTCTATAATCCAGTCTTCTAATATATCAAAATTATCCAAACTTATTTGATCAAATTGGTTTTCTTGTCTATTTACTTTTTTCAATTGCCTATAAGAAAGAAAGATAAGCAATTAGTAAATAATATTAACAATTGAAGTCGAACAATATATTGAATTGAACCTTTAAGTACTAACTATAACTAATACAACATTATCTTTCGCGAAGCCGCATGTTACAACGAATAAAAATTAAGTCATTCAGTCGCTTATGTTCTAACCTGTTGCACTTTTTTGTATTTATGTGTTTAAAGACACTCCAATTCCTTTCACAACCTGTTGCACTATAGGTTTGACTCAAAACTGTGACTGTAAAATCCCTAAGGTTTGGGCAATCACTTCCAAACCTATTCCACCAAACATCTGTAGAAAAAGATAAATATTAGAGACATAATCCACAATAATATAAGATGTATTGATTTAAGAAACTTAAATACGAAGATAAATAATTTACCTAGATGCATAGTAGTGCGGTTGCGAATTGCTACAGGTAAACCCATCAAGTGAAGAGCATTATCATATATCATATATCTCTATCTCTCTATGTATAGCATCTGTTGTACTCTCATTTGAGACTAATCTGTCTATACAATCAATGATGCCTCGATTAACTTCACCGTCCCTTTTGAAGCTTGCAAAGTACCTGAATGATGGGTTTAGATAATGTGTTGCTGCATGAATAGACTGATGTTATTGTTTATTCCATCTATTATCAATAATTTTCTATATGGGCACATAATCTCTCTTTTTTTTATTAAAATTATTTCTAATTGCTTCTTTTGCCCTATCCATGGCTTTATAAAGGTAGCCCATAGATGGTTTCTCTTCGATATCACCAATCTCAAAACCTTTACTAATGAACATGTAATCCTTAACAATCTAACACATGCATTCCAAAATGTACTCCTGAAGACTGTCTCAGAAATCTCATTCAACTTTCAGTTTCTTCTATTCTGAGGCAACTCTGCAAATTATTGTCACTCATCTAAGGAGAACATTCTCTTCAATGCTTGCTTATGTCTCACAATACTCTGTACAGATAAGAAGTTAGTTGAAACCGAGTTGTAACTGTTCGAAGAAACTCTGCACCTTCTATTATATCTTCTTATCGTACATAAAATAAATGCATGGTTGTAGATGAATTTGGTGATATCTTGGCAACACTCATTTGCTGCTTTTATCTCATCCCTCTCACCAATATCCTCAAGGATGAGATCTAAACAATAGGCTCGCATGATGTCCAATAGAAAGTCCCATAAGTATCAGCTAACTCCTTCCCAACTGCTTTATAGTTAGCTACATTATCTGTAATCAATTGGACTACATTCTCTAGCCCAACCTTGCATATCACCTTATCAAATTCTTGCCGTAGGATCTCTGCAGTATACCTCTCCTCTGACATGTCTAAAGATCTCAAAAACATAAGTCCTTTAGGACAATAGATAAAAAAGTTTAGCAAGGTCCTTCCTCACCTATCTGTTCATTCATCTGCCATGATAGTGCATCCTGTCTCCTTCTATGACTGTCTCAAAGTCGAAAATATATTCTTGCACTTCAATGATGGTCTTATCTAATATCTTTCCTCTCAACTTTTGATAAGAGAGCATCTTGTATCCTGGACCAATGTTAGCAATTGCATCTGTCATTGCTTGAAAATAAAAATTGTTTATTGCATTAAATGAAATGCATGCATCATAAAACCATCTTCCCACCACAAGGTCTGCCTAATCATGTAGTTGCTCTTAAGCTATAGCAATACGAATTTCAGGTTGAGCAGCATGTGTAGTGGTAGGAGGAAAAAATGAATGTATACTAGAAGCAACTCTTCCTCTACTCCTTGAACTTCCTCTTCTACCACTTCCAAAGTCTTCAACAACCCTATTTCCTCTGCTAGGTGGTCGTGAACTGCTAGTACCAATCTTTGTTTTGGCATCTGAAGGTAAACTATCAGTGAATCCAATAGCATCATCATCTTCATGAAACATCTTCAAATCATCCTTTTGTTGTCTCCTCTTCTATACTCTCAATCATCTGAAGACATTACCATTTAATGCATTCTGACAAACTTCTAACTCTGCCTGTGCAAGGAGCAACTTCTTTCCTAGTCCCTGCTTGGTGGTGTTTCAACCGTGAAATTCTACCAGTAATCACCCTCTCACAACACAAAATAAACATCTTATCTTCAATCTTAACCCTCAACTGGTGTACCCTACTGTCATGCGGGATCATCAAACCGAGAATGGGAGTCTCTAACACCTCTTCTTGCCATATCAATTGAGCACTTTAATTCAATAAAAAACCTAAAAATAAAAGCACTTCGTAAATCCCCAATCTTCAAATAACACTCAAATAGAGTGTCTCCCACTTCATGAATGTAATAAAAATCATATCCACACACTTAATAACTTCATATTTTGTCATTCAAAAAAAGAAAAATACAAATAACACAAAAAATAACAAATACAAAGGAAAAAATGAAGAAAACACTAAAAATATACCAAAATCTGAGTTAAGAGGCTTGCACGGACACCGTAGAGCACGTTTTTGGAGCCTTGAACACCAAGGACGGGAAGAACCACGCTAGGGAAGCTTGGGGAGCTCTCAAGAAACCAAGGAAACCCGCAAAAACACGGGTTTCCGTTCGGCCAGAGACCCTTTATAAGGGTACCTGGGCATATCGTGCGATACGGCTCGTATTGCATGATACGGATCAATAAATGTTGAATTGCGATATAGATGCATGTATCGTATCGTGGTGACCCACGATACGGATAACACTAATTTTGCATACTTCAATAACTGATTATTGAATCACTGATAGATCATACAACCACTATCATAACTTCTTATGTTATTCGTGTTTGTTTGCACCTTACTTATTTTGTTGGACATTGGCAACCAAGTTTGGTGGACTTACTTATTCATGATCCCGTGCTAGTCTTGTGGAGCAAAAGGAAAATCTGCCAAAAGACTTGATGAAGCATTTAGAAGTGCCGATATCATGTTTCAAGTTAACCTTATTTTATAACTACTTGTATAATTCTGTATTTTTTCTATAAACGTCTGTCAATTTAGCCGGGATAATGGTTATCTTCTTTTCCGGCCAAAGATAGCACTTTCATTCAACATTGTGAATCAGTGAACCAGCAATACAATAACAGGGATGTCCCAGTTGCATCGAGATATAATTGAAATTATCAACCATATCAGTTAGCAAGCAGAGATACTGTTGCTTTCCAGCTCATATTCCTCTGTGGGCTTCGCTGTTAAGGCTTTCCTCTTGCTTTGGTTTTTACTTATACCTTTTCATCTTTTCATTCTGGGCACACTGTATCCTCCAGAGGATGAAAGCAATAAGAGACAGCCTGTTTTGCCAGTTGTATGAAACCTTTTCATAATTACCATCACCTACCACCATGCTGGAAACTCCATTATATCTCTCTGCTGTTTTCGTGATGAAGGTAGGACCACACACTAGACTGCCCCAGGCATGTCAGCGTACCAGACAATGTAGGATGTAGTCCTGACTTGCCTTACACATTGAACAGTTTGAGTCTGCAATGAACATGTGGTGTTGGATGCAGGGTCTAACTGAAATACCTCTGTGCTGCAACTTCTAGATGAAGCAACAACAACAACTAAGACTCTTTCCATACTAGATAGGGTTGGCCACTTCTAGATGAAGATTTTCACTTTATTTGAGACTCTGTTTCCAGATTCCTGCCGGTAACTGCTTATTAGCAATGTAGCTCTCTCTGGTTGAGTGGGTGGAGATAAAATTTATATCTGAATCCATATCTACAATAAATTGTACTCAGGGGTGGAAGTTCTTCCCTATTCGGAATGTTATTCTTCACTGCCTCAAATTTAGATGATACTCTCCACAGTAAATCAAATATCTTTCATTCTTCAAATTCCTTATTATGTTTCTTTGTACACGTCTCACACTTGGTTCTAAAAAAGAATTGTATCTTTTTCCAGAGACTACAGAATTCAACATAATACTCATAAATTGGTCTTCCTCCCCGACAACATCTGCAATTTTTTTCTATGGTTTCATATTTCTTTGCAATATTCTTTCTCCAAGCATATGGATCATAAACTAT
Organism: Brasenia schreberi; assembly: GCA_036023115.1. Taxonomy (NCBI): domain Eukaryota; kingdom Viridiplantae; phylum Streptophyta; class Magnoliopsida; order Nymphaeales; family Cabombaceae; genus Brasenia; species Brasenia schreberi. Next base: position 5,169,293 of record JAYKKT010000039.1, read on the forward strand.
TTTCCAGACCAAGAAACACAAATATACTTCCTACGGTTGGAATCATGGACCCACCAATGCATTTTCTCTCCGCCATCTGAGGTAGATGGGGTCATCAATATTTGGTTTAGAGATTTTGCTCATTACATACTCCCACTTTTCTTTTGCCACAATCACAAGTTCCACAGGTCGCACCCATTGAAGTTATTGCTTCCCATCCAGTTTGATATTTGGAATTTGGAAGCTTTCTCTTTTTTCACCACTTAGTGAATCTGAGTAGTCCACTAATTTCCCTTTATCAGGCATAGTCACCCCCTTTCTCTAAACAACCTCTCATCTTCTTTTGCTAAAACACTTCTGCGCAGCCAAACCCCTTTATTTTTTCTACAAATTACAGCAGATCGTCTTGATCGTTCTGCACCGCATACATTTTTCAGTCCATGAAAAAACAAAATCTGCAAATTACAGCATATCGTCTTGATCGATCTGCACCACATGTATTTTTCTATTCATTAAAAACAAAATCTGCACGTGTTTGATCTTCTGCACCACCATCAGTCAATCCACGAAAAATGAAGATTTGCACCACATGCGTTTGATCTTCTGCACCGCCAGCAGTCAGTTCATGAAAACGCCCTTAATCCCACCGATTAGGCTATAATACCATGTTGTTTTTCTAAAAAAAATTACTTTCATATGATAGAGAATATTCAAGGGAGAAGGAGGAAGAGAGGGCCAGGTGTCTACACTGACTGCCAGCTCCTTCTCTCTCTACACACTCTTATCTCACACTAACCCTAGTGGGTTACATACTTTATATTAAAGAAATTAAAAAGATTAAAACACCCTGTACTAAAGATATTCTTCCTAGTAACTCCTCTTGGATCCATACTAGAATAGATCCAGATGAGTCTAGATCCAAGTCTCTTTCAACATCAATTCCCTATACTTTTGCCATAATTTGGAAACAGTTCTGAAAATGGTGACATGGATCCACTTGAAAAACATTTTCTGCCTCATCAATTATTTTGGCAATGATTTGGTAAAGAAAGTATGCACTTCCATTTAGAATGCTACTTTCAGTGAAGAAAATGTCTTGACAATGTCTCTGAACGTTTTTCTTTACAGTTATGATGGTCGTTTGTCTTGCAGGAATTCCAAAGGCTATGATATGGCAAAAAAGTTTAGTTCAAAGTTTACGCATGTCTCACCTGTGTGGTATGAGCTAAAGAGGTTTGTCCCACAATGACTTGATGACCTATTCGTTATGAAATACTTCTGCAGCATGATGACGTTTCCTTTTCTTCTTTACGCAGTGAAGGTTCAAAGTTGATTCTGGAGGGACAACATAATGCTGACAACGGGTGGGTTTCTGAAGTCAGACTAAATGGACGTACACTGGTATGTCAATCTAGAAAGACTTTTGCAAGAGCAATCCTTATTGGTATTTCTGGAAGTTCTATGACTTGGGTGTTTCTGATTTGTTCTTACCAGCCTAAGTATCAGTTATTCCAGAAGTAAAATTGCAATGTCTTTTTGTGACTTGCATAATATACATTGTCAATGAGCAGTAAGCATTGAAGACCTTTAATTGGGGACTATCTAACGCAGGTTTGCATCTGATTTTGTTGTCACATTTGCAGGTTTTACCTAGAGTGGTTTTAGAGGCACATCCTACTGAGTTCTTAAGAAAGAAAAAGACACGGGACATGGTTATCGATCTCATACTCACAGAGTGCGAGTAAGCCATGCTTCTTCAAGTTTGTCCATGTTCATTCCCTGCCATTTTTACTTCGTGATGTTATTAAGACCTCCATTTCTTAGCCAATTCATTGTAAAGATTTGTCAAATATTTCTCATTGCTTCATGGTTATCTACATAGGACAATGGGATATGATGGAGTTGTTCTCGAGTCTTGGTTAAGATGGGCTGCCTATGGAGTGTTGCATGATTCGAACATGCGAAGCTTGGTAAGATCACATTGGTTATCTCTTCTGGTCTACTAGCTAAAACATTTATGATCCAAACTTCCAGTAGAATCTAATTCATTTACCTACAAACTTTAAAAGATATAGCTTCCCAATACGAGTGATTGTTTGTCATTTCCCTTGGCAAGAATTATAATCAGATTGGCATTAACCATTTGTCGGCATAAATATGTTCTGGGCAGTGGTTAGACTAGGTATGTTGTTAGGACTTTTTCAAGGTAGGGATTTGCTTTTCAAATCATCCTCGAGTCGCCTTCCAAGTTGCTGCTGCAAGCCGAGTTGAGAAAAGTAGATCTAGATTTAGATCTTACCTAAAGAGAGAAGGGAGAAAGACTTTGGATATTATTTCTTAATTGATTTCCAAAATTGTACAAAGAGCGCAGGTATATATACTTCCTAATACAATGATAACCCTGTAACGAAGACGATGCTTCAATGTGACAGCAGAAGGTTGATGAATATCAGTGTTATCCGTATCGCATCGTGAGCCACCACGATACGATACACCTAAGTGTATCATTTTTTGAAAGTTATCACACCGTATCGTGCGATACGGGCGATATGCCCAGGGACCCTTATAAAGGGTCCTGGCCGAACTAAAACCCGCGTTTTTCGCGGGTTTCCTCTCTCTTCGAGTTCTCCAAGTTCTCTAAGAGCCGTTCTTCGCTTCCTTGGTGTTTGAAGCTCTAAAATCGTGCTCTACGGTATCCGTGCAAGCCTCCTATCTCGGATTTAGTTATATTTTATTTGTTGTTTTTTTTGTTTATTTATATTTTTTTTAATGACAAAATATGAAGTTATTAAGTGTGTGGATATGATTTTTATTGCATTCATGAATTGGGATACACTCTATTTGAGTTTATGTGAAGATTAGAGATTTATGAAGTATTCTTATTTACAGGTTATTGATTCAATTGTAGTGCTCAGTTGATACTTGAGATGGCAGGAAAGGGTACTAGAGATGATCAGATGTTTTTTTTGTGAGGGTGGTGAGTGGTGGAATTTCACGCTTGAAACACCACCTAGCAGGAACTAAGAAGGAGATTGCTCCTTGCACAGGTAGAGTTAGAAGTTTGCCAGAAGGCATTAAATGGTAATATCTGCAGATGATTGAGAGTATAGAAGAGAGGAGGCAACAAAAGGAAGATCTCGAGATGTTTCAGGATGATGATGTTATTGGATTCACTGATAGTTTACCTTCAGATGCGAGAACAGATATTGGTACTAATAGTTCATGACTACCTAGCAGGAGAAAGAGGGTTGCTGAAGACTTTGGTAGGAGAGGAAGTTCAGCAAGGAGTAGAGGAAGAGCTTATTCTAGCATATATTCATTATTTCCTCCTTCCACTACACCTGGTGCTCAACCTGGAATTCGTGCTGTTATGGCTTCAGAACAACTGCATGATCAGGCAAACCTTACAGTGGGGAGATGGTTTTATGATGCATGCATTCCATTTAATGCACCAAACAGTTTTTATTTTTAAGCAATGGCAGATGCAATTGCTAACATTGCCCCAAGATACAGGATGCCCTCTTATCAGAAGTTGAAAGGGAAGATATTAGATCAGACCGTCATTAAAGTGCAAGAATACTGTTCGACTTTGAGACAGTTGTGGAAGGAAACGGGATGCACTATCATGGCAGATGGATGGACAGATAAGCTATGAAGGACCTTGCTAAACTTTCTTGTCTACTGTCTTAAATTACTCATGTTTTTGAGATCTCTAGATATGTCAGAGGATAGGCACACTACAGAGATCTTACGACAAGAATTTGATAAGGTGATATGCGAGGTTAGGCTAGAGAATGTAGTCCAATTGATTACAGATAATACAACTAACTACAAAGCAACTGGGAAGGAGTTAGCTGATACTTATGGGATTTTCTATTGGACACTATGCACAACCGATTGTTCAGATCTCATCCTTGAGGATATTGGTGAGATGGATGAGATAAAGGCAGCAACTGAGTGTTGCCAAGATATCACCAAATTCATCTACAACCATCCATTTGTTTTATGTACGATAAGGAGATATAATAGAAGGTGCAGAGCTTCTTGGAACAGTTGCAACTTGGTTTCAACTAACTTCTTATTTGTACATAGTATTGTGAGGCAGAAACAAGCATTGAAGAGAATGTTCTCCTCAGATTAGTGGCAACAATTTATAGAGTTGCCTCAAAATAGAAGAAACAGAAAGTTGAATGAGATTGCAGAGATAGTTTTCAGAAGTACATTTTGGAATGCATGTTTTAGATTGTCAAGAATTACCTGTCCTTTAGTGAAGGTTTTGAGATTGATTGATAGCGAGGAGAAACCATCTATGGGCTACCTTTGTAAAGCTATGGATAGGGCAAAAGAAGCAATTATAAATAACTTTAATGGAAAAAAGAGGGATTATATACCCGTGTGGAAAATAATTGATAGTAGATTGAATAAATAATTGCATCAGCCTATTCATGCAGCAACATATTATCTAAACCCATCATTTAGGTACTCTACAAGCTTTAAAAGGGATGGTGAGGTTAATTAATGCATCATTAATTGTATCGATAGATTAGTGCCTAATGAGAGTACAACAGATGCTATACATCGAGAGATGGAGATATATGATAATGCTCTTCAATTGATGGGTTTGCTTGTTGCAATTCGCAACTGCACTACTATGCGTCCAAGTAAATTGTTTATTTTCGTATTTAAGTTTCTTAAATCAATATATCTTACATTATTGTGGATTATGTCCCTAATGCTTGCATTTTTCTACGGATGTTTGGTGGAATAGGTTTAGAAGTGATTCCCCAAACCTAAGAGATTTTGCAGTAAGAGTTTTAAGTCCTGTAGTGCAATAGGTTATGAAAGGAATTGGAGTGTCTTTGAATACATCCATACAAAAAAGCGCAATAGGTTGGAATATAAGCGATTGAATGACTTAGTTTTTATTCGTTGTAACATGCGGCTTCGCGAAAGGTAATGTTATATTAGTTAGCACTTAAAGATTCAATTCAATATATTGTTTGACTTCATTTGTTAATATTATTTACTAATTACTTATCTTTATTTCTTGTAGGCAATTAAAAAAAGTAAATAGAGAAGAAAGCCAATTTGATCCAATGAGTTTGGATAATTTTGATGTATTAGAAGCAGTGTTGTCTGACGTGTATCGTATCGTGTATCGCTGGGCTCCACGATACGGGCGTATCGTATCGTATTGTACTTTAATATTAAAATAATACAAAAATTAATTAAAAATTAGTAAAAAATAAAAAAAAAATAAGGAAAAAATCAAGAAAAATCTGATAATTGCTTTAAATTCATATAATGTAAGTTTAGTACAGATTGAGCATTCAGCATTGAACAATTGCATCCAAATTTACATATTTTGAATCCAAAAAATAAAATACAGACATAGTTTACACTTTACAGTACATTACAATTACATATAATGTTACATTTTACAAATTGTAATCAGGATCATCAACTAAATAATCTTCATCTTCTCCTTGTTGCAGATCCTCATCATCATCAGCCACGCCCACACCTTCTTCTTCAAAATCAAATTCTTCATCTCCATAATGTTGTTGCACTCCTTCCAAATTAATCCAGGCAACGTCTTCTTCTGTTAGGAGGGCATTTTCTTCAGTGTCTTCCGTAACCCAATCTTCTAATATATCAAAATTATCCAAACTTATTGGATCGAACTGACTTTCTTCTCTATTTACTTTTTTTAATTGCCTACGACACAAACAAAGATAAACAATTAGCAAGTAATATTAACAATTGAAAACTGAAGTTAAATAATATCGAATTAAAATTTTGAAAGTAATACAACATTACCTTTCACGAAGGCGCATGTTACAACGAATATAAACCAAATCATTAAGCCTTTTGTGTTCCAACCTGTTGCGCTTTTTTGTATGGATGTGTTCAAAAACACTCCAATTTCTTTCACAACCTGTTGCACTACAGGTTTGGCTTAAGATTGTAACTGCAAAATCTCTAAGGTTTGGACAATCACTTTCAAACCTTTCCACCAAACATCTGTAAAAAAAATATAAACATTAGAGACATAATAATTCACAGTAATGTAAGATGCAACTTAAATATGAAAATAAACAATGTACCTGGACGCATCGTAGAGCGGTTGCAAATTGTAATAGGCAAACCCATCAAGTGAAGAGCATTATCATATATCTCCATCTCTCGATGTATCACATCTACTATGCTCTCATCAGGGACTAATCTGTCGATGCATTCAATGATTCCTCGATTAACCTTACCGTCCCTTTTGAAGGTTGCTGAGTACCTCAATGATGGGTTTAGATAGTAGGCTGCTTCATGAATAGGCTGATGTAATTGTTTATTTCATCTACTATCAATTATTTTCCACACGGGCACATAATCTCTCTTTTTTTCATTAAAGTTATTTCTGATCGCTTCTTTTGCCCTGTCCATGGCTTCATAAAGGTAGCCCATAGATGATTTCTCCTCGCTGTCAGCCAATCTCAAAACTTTCACTAAAGGACAAGTAATTTTTAATAATCTGATACATGCATTCTAAAATGAACTTCTAAAAACCGTTTCTGCAATCTCATTTAACTTTCTGTTCCTTCTGTTTTGTGGCAACTTTGCAAATTGTTGCCACTCATCTGAGGAGAACATTCTCTTTAAAGCTTGCTTCTGTCTCACAATACTTTGTACAGATAAGAAGTTTGTTGCGAACCGAGTTGCAGCTGTGCGAAGAAGCTCTGTACCTTTTGTGTATCTCCTCATCATACATAAAACAAATGCATGGTTGTAAATGAATTTTGTAATATCTTGGCAACACTCAGTTGCTGCCTTTATTTCATCCATCTCACCAATGTCCTCGAGGATGAGATCTAAATAATGGGCTGCACATGGTGTCCAGTAGAAAGTCCCATAAATATCAGCTAACTCCTTTCCAGCTGCTTTGTAGTTAGCTGCAGTATCTGTAATCAATTGAACTACATTTTCTAGCCCAACCTCCTGTATAACCTTATCAAATTCCTCTCGTAGGATCTCTGCAGTGTGCCTCTCTTCTGACATATCTAGAGATCTCAAAAACATAAGTCCTTTAGGATAATATACAAGAAAGTTTAGCAATGTCCTTCCTCGCCTATCGGTCCATCCATCTGCCATGATAGTGCATCTTGTTTCCTTCCATGATTGTCTCAAAGTCGAATAGTATTGCTGCACTTCAATCACGGTCTGATCTAATATCTTCCCTCTCAACTTCTGATAAGAGGGCATCCTGTATCTTGGACCAATGTTAGCAATTGCATCTGCCATTGCTTGAAAATGAAAACTGTTTGCTGCATTAAATGGAATGCATGCATCATAAAACCATATGCCCACTACAAGGTCTACTTGATCGTGCAGTTGTTCTGAAGCCATAGCAGCACGAATTCCTGGCCGAGCACCAGGTGTAGTGGAAGGAGGAAAGAACAAATGTATGCTAGAAGAAGAAGCTCTTCCTCTACTCCTTCCTGAACTTCCTCTTCTACCACCTCCAAAGTCTTCAGCTGCAACCCTCTTTCCTCTGCTAGGTGCTCGCGAACTGCTACTACCAATATTTGTTCTAGCATCTGAAGGCAAACTATCAGTGAATCCAACTCCAGTGGCAGTAGCATTATCAGCTTCTTCACACATCTGGAAATCATCCTTTTGTTGTCTCATTTCCTGTATGCTCTCAATCATCTACAAGCATTGCCATTTAATACTTTCTGGCACACTTCTAACTTTGCCTGCGCATGGAGCAACTTCTTTCCTGGTTCCTGTTAGGTGGTGTTTCAACCTTGAAATTCCACCACTAACCACCTTTTCACAAAATAAACATCTGATTTTTTACCTTGAACCCTCAACTGGTATACCCTACTGCCATGCCGGATCATGAGACTTTGAATGAGAGTCTCTACCACCCCTTCCTGCCATCTCAATGGAGTACTTTAATTCAAACAAAAACCTAAAAATAAAAGCACTTCGTAAATCCCCCAATCTTCAAATAACACTCAAATCGAGTGTCTCCCACTTCATGAATGCAATAAAAATCATATACACACACTTAATAACTTCATATTTTGTCATTAAAAAAAAAAACCGAAATAACACAAAAAACAATAAATATAAAGGAAAAAAATAGAAAAAACATTAAAAATATACCTAAATCCGAGTTTGGAGGCTTGGACGGACACCGTAGGGCACAATTTTAGAGCTTTGAACACCAAGGAGGCGAAAACCGACTCTTAGGGAGCTTGAGGAATCCAAAAGGAGAGAGGAAACTCGCGAAAAATCGCGGGTTTCTCTCGGGCCGGGACCCTTTATAAGGGTCCCAGGGCGTATCGATACGGGCGATACGGGCCGTATCGCACGATACGGTGCAATACGCCCGCACCTGCGATACGGGACCCCGTATCGTATCGTGACGTACTGATTAGAAGTTTGGATTATAGAAGATAGTGAAGAAAATGCCCTCCTAACTGAAGAAGACATCGCATGGATTAATTTGGAAGGAGCGCAACATCATCAAGCAAATGAAGATTTTGATTTTGCTGCACAAGGTGGTGATGATGATGAGGATCTTCAATAAGGAGATGATGAAGATTATTTAGTTGATGATCCTTATTACAATATGTAAAATGTAAATGTATTTCATTTTTTTGCTTCAAAATATGTAAATTTGAATGCAATCGTTTAATGTTGAATGCTCAATATGTACTAAACTTTACATTATATGAATTCAAAGCAATTACTAATTTTTTTTCTTCGTATTTTTACTATTTTTTCTTAAAATTTTAAATAATTTTCAATTTTTTAATATTAAAGTATGATACACTACGATACAATATGCTATGATACGATACACCCGTATGATAGAGATGAGCGATACGTGATATGATACGCGTCAGACAATACTAATGAATATCATTTCAAAATATCTCTCACAAAAGCCTTAGAAAAATGGCTATAATAAAGCGTATGCAACAAAAGCATAATATATTAAAAAAAGAATATTATTTAGCCACAAAAGGCTTGAGAAAATCCAAGCCTTATTTATAGAGTACATGAGGCATAGGAGAGGAGAAGAAGATAGGAGATAATACAAGAGGGTAGAGAGGAGAAGAGAGAGGAGAGCAATGAGAAGGGGGGTTGGCCCAACGGCTAGTGGCCCTAACGGCTCGGGCCGGGCCACTTGGGCCCATTTTCTAACACCCTTCCTCAAACTGACAGCTCCATGATTTGAAGTTTGCCAATTAAAAACTGAAATCGAGAAGCAGGTAATGACTTGGTGAAGAAATCTACAAGTTGATACTCTGATTTTACAAATTGTAATGTTAAATTGCCTTATAGGTTCTCTTCACGAACGTAGTGACAATACATATTTATATGCTTTGTACGCTGAAATCTATGATTATTGACTATATACATAGTACTTTTGTTGTCACAGAACATTATTGGAGGAGCTTTTAATTGTATGCCCAAATTCTGAAGTAGTCATCGCAGCCAAGTTAGTTCGGTAGTTGTATTTGCCATTGCACGATACTCAGCTTCGGTGGAGGAAAGAGACACCTTTTGTTGTTTCTTGTATCTCCATGAGATGAGAGAGTGACCAAGGAATATGCAGTAGCCGGTAGTAGAGTGCCTGTCATTCACATCACTACCCTAATCAGCATCAGTGTATGCGAGTAACTGAGATAAAGAGGAAGATGATAGAAATACTCCCTTGGTTGAGGTTTGTTGAATATAACGAACAATCCTTATAACATCACTCATATGCACTGAGATAGGCGCACGTTGAAACTAACTTACAATATGAATGGCACGAGCAATATTTGGCCATGTGATGGTAAGATAGGTGAGTGCTCCAACCATCTGTATATAAGGTGTGAGATGAATCAAAAGTTTGTCATCAATTAGGCTCATCTTCTGGTTGATTACCTCGGGTGTCTCAACAACTTTGTCATCTATAATACATAATCTAAGAACAATATCATTAGTAAACTTAGTTTGTGATAAAAAAAAACCTCTATCATCACGAGTTACCTCAATGCCAAGAAAATAAGAAAGTTGACGAAGATCCTTCATTTCAAACATATTACCAAGTTCTTGCTTGATTTGCTGAATACCAAAATTATCACTACATGTAATAATGATATCATTGACGTAGAGGAAAAGAATAACAGCAGAGGACTTTCTTATGAGCAAAACGGTGTTAGTATAACAAGTAGTAAAGTCATGCAAAGTTATGAATTCAGTCATTTTATCAAAGAAAGCTTTAGGAGCTTATTTGAGACCATGTAAGGCTCTTTTGAGTCGTAAAACTTGGTTTTTAGGTACGTTGAGACCAAGATGAGGTTTCATATAAACTTCTTTCTTTAACAAACCATTTAAAAATACATTCTTGGTATCTAGTTGATAGATATTTCAATCCTTAATAGTACACACGGCTATAAGGGTTCTGACAATTGTCATCCGGACCATAGGAGCAAAGGTTTCCTCATAGTCAATCCCATATTCCTGTGAATACCCTTTGACAACCAATCTAGCTTTATAGCGATTTAAAGATTCATCACCATTTGTTTTAACTTTATAGACCCACCTACAACCTATTGTCTTTTTGTTTTGTGGTCTAGTAACAATATCCCAAGTTTCAACTCTATATAAGGCATCTAATTCTTCATTCATAACATAAATCCAATCTTGTGATGATTGTGTTCCCTAAAAATTTCTTGGTTCCTTTATAATAGAAATATTGGTTACTAAGGCTCTATGTCTTGATAAAAAAATGTCATAGGAAACAAATCATTCCAGAGGTCTAGAGTCTCGACTAGTCCTTCAAAGTATAGATGGAAAATCATTTTGAGTTCTTTAGTATAGTATTGATCAAAGGGTATAACTAAGTGTCTTGAAATGATAGGTTCATCAAGCTCATTTTCAACGTGTATTATGTCCTTCCTTAGGATATCATTCAAGGAGTATGACGACTCATCAATAAGATGAGCGTCATTCATTCCTTTAAAGAAATATTCATTTTCAAATAATTTGACATCTCTTGATACATTGAGTTTGTCATTTTTATAATCACACCATTTATATCCCTTCTTATTTATCCCATACCTTAGGAAAATACATTCTATGACATAAGAAGAAAGTTTTTCATATTTGTTAATATAAACAAAACATTTACATCCAAACACATGAAGTTTAAAGTAATTAGGAGAAAGTTGAAAGAGCTTTTCTACAGGGGACATATTTTATAAAACTGAATATGGCATTTGGTTAATTAGGTAAATAGAAGTCATAATGGCTTCGACCCAGAAATTTTTAGGAACACCACTAGACAATAACAATGTTCTTATGGTTTCCAAAATATGACAATGTTTACGTTCCGAAATGCCATTTTGTTGAAGAGTTTTAGTGGAAGAAGTTTGATGCACAATCCCAAATTTGTCAAGATGATTTTTAAATTCTTTGAACATAAACTCTCCTCCCGAGTCGGATCTAAAAATCTTAATTTCAAAATCAAATTGATTTTTTACAAGATTATGAAATATCAAAAAAATTTGAAAAACACCATACTTGTCCTTTAAAAGATATACCCATGTATATCTAGTGAAATCATCTATAAAAATGATATAGTAGGAGATCCCTCCTTTAGATAAAACAGTTGTTGGTCCCCATATATCTGAGTGAATAATCAATCTCAAATGGTTTTGTGGAGATATGCATTTTGTTTGAAAAGGGTAGATGTTGTATTTTGCCGAATACACAATCTTTGCAAGAAAAGTTTTCAATATTATTTATTCCAAGAGGACATTAATACAACTTTTGAATATTAAGATGTCCTAATCTTTTATGCCATAGAAGAGCATCACTAATCTAAACATTAGCATATCCTATGCTATGTAGGTAGTCCATAATATAAAGTCTGCCTTCCTATGGTCACAATCAATCACCTTCTTCGAGAGACGATCTTTTACAATCATCCCATAGATAAAAAAGTTATAACACAATTTTTATCCGAAATTTGGGATACGGAAAGTAAGTTCAAATTTAGTTTTGGAATAACACTAATTTTGAAAACTTCAAAATTTTTGTTTTAAAAGTCACCAATTTTATCAACATTTAATTGTGTTACATCCATAGTATAAACATATGATAAGGATTTTTCAACACATGATTTTAAAATATTTTCATTACAAGTAATATGAAATGAGAAACCATAATCAAGAATCCAAGAAACCATACCTTGAACTTGGTTAGTTGAAGAAGAACAAATCGGACCTATTGTTGCTTTGCATTTCATTTGAGCTTTAAGTCTTTTTATCTTTTCTTCGAGTTCAACGATAGAGGATGAGGCTTGTTCTTCTACTAATGCTAATTTGGCCTTATATGTCCGATCTCTATACAATTGTGACAAATGTCTTTTCTTCCTTCTTCACTTTTGAAATGAGGAGGTTGGTAAGCTTTCATATTTGCTCTGGGTTTTGATGCAGCCAAGGCAATCTCTTTGAAGTCAAACTTCATTCATTCTTGTTTCTGCTATTTGAAGATCAGTAAGAATCTCTTCTTTTATAGTAAAAGATTTTTTATGAACGAGAGATGATCTTACCCCTTCAAATTCTTTCTAGAGACTTCTTACAAATTGGTAGACGAAATTCTCGTTATCTTCACATTGTCTCTCACTAAGACATTGTGTACATTTCTTTTTGTAATCATATAATTGGTTCCAAACATTATAGTATTCCCCAAAAAATTCGTTTACCCCTTTATCTCCTTGTCTAAGTGAGATCAATTTGTCTCTTAATGCCATCCTATGAGCCACATCACTTTGAACATGGGATTTTTTTAAATATTTTCATGCTTCTTCAGCATTAGTAAAATCGGCCAAAGTATTTCTAGTATGTTCATTTACATTATTAATGAGCACCCATAGGATTGCTTTATATCCTCCTTCATATTCCTCTTTTTGCTAAAGTGTGACATTGATAGAGTGTTCTACCTTCGAACCACTTATAGCCTCATAATTTTTTGAAATATAGGTAATTTTTCATAGATTGGGCCCATGTCTTGTAGTTCGAGAGTGTTAGACGAAAGTTGAATCCCCTCTCATTCATATTTCAAAGAGAAGAAGAAACTAAAGAGGTAAACTTACAAAATACAATCGTTACGCTTCCCGAGATGATGAATAATATTTCTACGATCGCAAAATTGCTCTGATACCATGTAACGAAGACGATGCTTTAATGTGGCAATGGAAGATTTATAAATATCACTTCAAAATATCACTCACAAAAGACTTAGAAAAAAGGCTATAATAAATCGTATGCAACAAAAGCATAATATATTAAAAAAATAATATTATTTAGACACAAAAAGCTTAAGAAAATCCTTACATAAAAGCCTTATTTATAGAGTACATGAGATATAAGAGAAGAGAAGAAGATATCAGAGAATAGAAAATGGTAGATAGGAGAGGAGAGCATTGAGAAGGGGGGCTGGCAATGGCTAGTGAACTAGCTGTAGCTGTTGGGGACCTGCCAGGATGGGCCACTTGGGCCCATTTTCTAACAAACCCTTTATCACTTTTTCTCCTTAAGGAACTTCTAGTAGCCACTCTAGAACGTATATCTGCCATTAGATCCTAACCAACTATCCTTATTGTGACTGATTTCTATAATTGGAGAGCTTGCTTCTTGACTAAGGAAGCAACAAGGGCTTTTTAAGATATGTTATCAATAGTAGTTAAGGTAAGATATGCTCCTTCAATGGTGGCTGCCACAGTCTTCCAACACAATTCACAAAGATATGATAAGAAACGTGACTGATTGGCACTCCAACAAAGCACAATCCTATAGACCTTGTATTTATAAAGGAGAGGATACCTTAGCAGCTACCTCCACAATGGCTTTAATTTTAGTGGTTGGGAGCATTGTTGGCGTAAAGTATGAAAAATAAAAAGCAAAAAACAAAAAACACAAAGCACCCTAGATTACATTCTACCCTTTTTACATTTAACACCTCCCTCAAACTTATGGTGCCATTACAGAATGTTTGCGAATTAAAAAATGAAATCCTGGGGTTGGAACTGATTTATGACAACATTTGCAAGTTGATACTCTGATCAAACAAATTTAAGTTGAAGATTGCTTTGTACATGTTCTTCTTGAATGTAGTAACAAGTTGATACTCAGATCAAACAAATTGAAGTTGAAGATTGCTTTGTACACACTCTTCTTAAATATAGTAACAATCTATATCAATATGCTTTGTCTGTTCATGAAAGATATTATTATTAATGATGTAGATTTGTGCTCACATATAGGTCCTCAAGAAGTATTCTTAACCAAGTTAATTTTGTGGTGGTATTAGTGATGGATTTGTATTCAGCTCCAATAGAAAAGAGTGATACTTATTGATGCTTTTTACACCTCTATGAGATAAGAGTCGCCATGGAAAATAAAGTTTTGTTGAGTGACAGCTACTCACATCATCTCCCCAATCAGCGTCAATGCAAGTTATTAAATTAAGTGAGGATAAAGAGGGTAAGAAGACTACCTTTCCAGCAATATATGAGACATATCTTACTGTCTTCATGGCAACTCATATGCATTATAGTAGGTGCATGTTGAAATTTGCTATTTGTGTAAACAACATGATTAATGCTAAGAAAAGTAAGAGTAAGATAGGTTTTTTAATGGTTGTAATGGTGGTTAGAAGTGCTCTATATCACGATAAGAAAGTTTAATAAGAGGCAAACCTACCACGTAGCCTAAACTCTCTACTAAATCTTCTAAGTTATGTAACATGGGTGCGGGTGTGGGTGCGGGATACGATAAATTTCAAAAACTTTGGGTATGGCGACACGACTAAGGTATATAATATTATATATATATATAAAGCTTAGCAAGTCGTAATTGACATTAATAATCACAAGACGAAAAATGCCAAAAAAGTAATTGATGGATTCGATGAAAACCTCGGAATCTATCACCCAAACTTGCACCAGCAAAATACACAACCTCAGAAAATAACTTAATGATGGTATAAAACACTCGCCCTTGTCCACTCATCTTCCCTCTCTCTACGTAAGCAACACTCCTAAACCACAATACTATCGTCTATCAACGTCCTTTGTTATCATATCATAAGTACAAAGATCAATTAGCGGTGAAAGCATGAAGCGAACTCAGAAAAGGAAAGAAAACAAGAAGCAAGCATATACAGAAAGTAAGAGAGAAGCAACGCAAGATAAGAATCGTCATATGAAGATCAAGCACATCAAGATTAGTGACGACGGCCCTTACAAGACTCTCCCTCCCAGAAGTGAAGTCCTGTCTATCCCATAGGGTGAGGATCGCAACAACACATGCCGACACCCACTCCAGCTTCCCTTCGAGAATATCCGCCAGCGATAACAAATTTATTGCAACCTCGAAAACGAGTGCATGATAGCCACCAGGCGGCTCATCCGTTTTGAGGCGAATTCCCAAAAGAGGAGGGTGAGGGAGAGAAAGGCGACCTTGGCGACGACATCGGAAGGGTCTAGGGCATTGGCGGCAATTTGGCGCCACCAAGCAGAGATTCGGTTAAGAAGGTTGGAGTTCGACTCGCAAAAGACGATGACTTGGTCGCGAGCAAGCATGCAACAGAGGGCCTCGGTCAGTGTTGTTCGACACATATCGTATCGTGTATCATTTTGCTCCATGATACGGGCGTATCGTATCGTATCGTATCGTACTTTAATATTAAAAAACTATAAAAAATCAAGAAAATTAGTAAAACAACAACAACAACAACAACTAAGCCTTTTCCCATACTAGACGGGGTCGGCTACATGGATTCTTTGTTTCCACAGATCCCTATCGTGTGCCATGTTAGCAGTTAACTACCAATAAGCTAGATCATTCTTTATTGTTTCATTCCAACACTTTTGTGGTTGTCCTCTACCTCTTTTAATACTTTCCAAATTTAGTTTTTTTAACCTTCTTACGATCTTCTTTCTATATGTCCAAACCATCTTAAACGATGTTCTCTCATTTTATCCTCTATTGGTGCCACTCCTAATTTGTTTCTAATAACCTCATTATGTATACGGTCTTTTCTTGTATGACCACTCATCCATCTCAACATCTTCATTTCTGTCACAGACATCTTTTGTACATGTTGATGATTAACTGCCCAACACTCAGAACCATAAAACATGGCAGGCCTAATTGCTGCTCTATAATATTTACCTTTTAATTTTAATGGTATCTTCTTATCACAAAGAATACCTGATGCTCCTCTCCATTTTAACCAACCAGCATTAATTCTATGTGTAACATCTCCATCAATTCTTCCATCACTTTGAAAAATTGACCCTAGGTATTTAAAAGTTTCCTTTTGGGGAATGCAATGTGTGCCAATTTTAATTTCTATGTCCTCTGAAGTAGCCAAATGATCAAACTTACATTCCATATATTCTGTCTTTGTTCTACTAAGTCGGAGGCCTTTGTTTTCTAATGTTTCTCTCCATAGTTCCAATTTTCTATTAACTTTTTCCTTAGACTCCTCCACTAATACAATGTCATCTGCAAATAACATACACCAAGGTACTTCATCTTGAATATGTTTTGTTAACTCATCCATCACCGTTATAAATAAGTATGGACTTAAAGTTGATCCTTGATGTAACCCAATATTAACTTCAAAGAAGTCTGTCGTTCCTTCATGAGTCCTCACACATGTTTTTGCACCATCATACATGTCTCTTATAAGGTTAATATATGTCAATGGGATACCTCTTTTTTCCAAAGTTCTCCAAAGAATCTCCCTAGATATCCTATCATAAGCTTTTTCTAGATCAATAAATATCATGTGAAGGTCTTTCTTTTTTGCTCTAAAATGTTCCATAAGACGTCTCAAAAGGTGAATCGCTTCAATAGTAGATCTACCAGGCATAAATCCAAATTGGTTCTCTGTTGTACTTGATACTTGTCTTAACCTACGTTCGATAATTCTTTCCCATAATTTCATAGTATGACTCATTAACTTGATACCTCGATAATTCGCACAATTTTGAATGTCTCCCTTGTTCTTATATACGGGTATAAGTGTACTTGCTCTCCATTCCTTGGGCATCTTTTGGTTTTTCCATATTTCATTAAATAGTCTTGTGAGCCAAGTGATTCCTATTTCTCCTAGTATTTTCCAAACTTCTATAGGAATATTATCTGGTCCTACCGATTTACCACTCTTCATATGTTTAAGAGCCTCTTTGACTTCATTCTTTTGAATACGTCGGTAGAAATTGTGGTTTATATACTTTTCTGACTTGGCTAAATCTCCTAAACTAATACTAACATCTTTATTTTCATTAAAAAGATTATAAAAATAGTTTTTCCATCTATTTCTTATATCATCATTTGCCACTAGAATTTTTTCATCTTCGTCTTTTATGCATCTAACATAATTAAGATCTTTAGTTTTCTTATCTCTAGCCCTAGCTATCCTAAAAATATCTCTTTCACCCTCTTTTGAGTTGAGTTTTTTATATAAGTCCTCCCAAATCTTAGCTTTTGCTTCACTAACAGCGTTTTTTGCTTCCTTCTTTGCTTTCTTATAAGCTTCTAAAGTTTCACTAGTTTTCTTAGCATAATGTAATTTGTAACATGCCCTCTTTGCCTTGATTTTATTTTGTACTACTTTACTCCACCACCAAGCTTCTTTTTGTGCCGGTACACCTCCCTTAGATACCCGTAACACATCTTTCGCCACTTTCCTAATATGTATAGCCATATTGTTCCACATATCAGAGGGTGTACCAACATAATTCCAAACATCTCCTTGAAGGACTTTCTGTTTAAATATATCTTCTTTCTCGCTTTTGAGGTTCCACCATTTAGTCCGAATAGCTCGATGTACTCTTTTCTTCTTTGTCCATTTTTTTATTTGTAAGTCCATAACTAAAAGTCGATGTTGGGTGGTTAAGTTTTCTCCTGGAATTATCTTACAATCTTTACAACACGCTCTATCTTTTTTTCTACAAATAAAGTAATCAATTTGTGTTTGTGATAAGCCACTCTTATAAGTAATTAAATGTTCATCTCGTTTTTTGAAGATTGTATTAACTATAAAGAGATCAAATGACATAGCAAAATTTAAAAATCTCCCTACCTTCCTCGTCTATATCCCCATAACCAAAGTTTCCATGAATCCCTTGATATCCTAATGCCTCTTTACCGACATGTCCATTTAAATCTCCTCCTAAACAAATCATCTCCCTTTGTGGAATCTTTTGAAACACCTTATCTAACTCTTCCCAAAAAACTGTCTTTATACTATCTTCTAGTCCTACTTGGGGTGCGTAAGCACAAACTATATTCAAAACCTCTACTCCTAACACTAATTTCAATGTCATGATTCGGTCACCATATCGTTGTATGTCTACTACACTCTCCTTTAAATCTTTATTTATGATAATACCAACTCCGTTTCGGGCCTTTTCTTTACTTGAGTACCATAATTTAAAACCTGTATCCTCTATCTCCTTTGCTTTTTCTCCAACCCATTTTGTCTCTTGTAAACATAGAATATGAATCTTTCTCTGAATCATAGTATCTACCACCTCCATTAGCTTACCCGATAATGTTCCGATATTCCAAGAACCAATACGAATCTTATTATCTAGGACTAGCTTCCTTACGAAACTTTATCATTAATATGAAAATTTAGAGGCTTATAAGAAAGCAAAGAAGGAAGCAAAAAAAGCCGTTAGTGAAGCAAAAGCTAAGATTTGGGATGACTTACATAAAAAACTCAACTCAAAAGAGGGAGAAAGAGATATTTTTAGGATAGCTAGGGTTAGAGATAAGAAAACTAAAGATCTTAATTATGTTAGATGCATAAAAGATGAGGATGAAAAAATTCTAGTGGCAAATGATGATATAAGAAATAGATGGAAAAACTATTTTTATAATCTTTTTAATGAAAATAATGATGTTAGTATTAGTTTAGGAGATTTAGCCAAGTCAGAAAAGTATATAAACCACAATTTCTACCGACGTATTCAAAAGAATGAAGTCAAAGAGGCTCTTAAACATATGAAGAGTGGTAAATCGGTAGGACCTGATAATATTCCTATAGAAGTTTGGAAAATACTAGGAGAAATAGGAATCACTTGGCTCACAAGACTATTTAATGAAATATGGAAAAACAAAAAGATGCCCGAGGAATGGAGAGCAAGTACACTTATACCCGTATATAAGAACAAGGGAGACATTCAAAATTGTGTGAATTATCGAGGTATCAAGTTAATGAGTCATACTATAAAATTATGGGAAAGAATTATCGAACGTAGGTTAAGACAAGTATCAAGTACAACACAGAACCAATTTGGATTTATGCCAGGTAGATCTACTATTGAAGCGATTCACCTTTTGAGACGTCTTATGGAACATTTTAGAGCAAAAAAGAAAGACCTTCACATGATATTTATTGATCTAGAAAAAGCTTATGATAGGGTACCGAGGGAGGTTCTTTGGAGAACTTTGGAAAAAAGAGGTATCCCATTGACATATATTAACCTTATAAGAGACATGTATGATGGTGCAAAAACATGTGTGAGGACTCATGAAGGAACGACAGACTTCTTTGAAGTTAATATTGGGTTACATCAAGGATCAACTTTAAGTCCATACTTATTTATAACGGTGATGGATGAGTTAACAAAACATATTCAAGATGAAGTACCTTGGTGTATGTTATTTGCAGATGACATTGTATTAGTGGAGGAGTCTAAGGAAAAAGTTAATAGAAAATTGGAACTATGGAGAGAAACATTAGAAAACAAAGGCCTCCGACTTAGTAGAACAAAGACAGAATATATGGAATGTAAGTTTGATCAATTGGCTACTTCAGAGGACATAGAAATTAAAATTGGCACACATTGCATTCCCCAAAAGGAAACTTTTAAATACCTAGGGTCAATTTTTCAAAGTGATGGAAGAATTGATGGAGATGTTACACATAGAATTAATGCTGGTTGGTTAAAATGGAGAGGAGCATCAGGTATTCTTTGTGATAAGAAGATACCATTAAAATTAAAAGGTAAATATTATAGAGCAGCAGTTAGGCCTGCCATGTTTTATGGTTCTGAGTGTTGGGCAGTTAATCATCAACATGTACAAAAGATGTCTGTGACAGAAATGAAGATGTTGAGATGGATGAGTGGTCATACAAGAAAAGACCGTATACATAATGAGGTTATTAGAAACAAATTAGGAGTGACACCAATAGAGGATAAAATGAGAGAACATCGTTTAAGATGGTTTGGACATATAGAAAGAAGATCAAAAGAAGAACCTGTAAGAAGGTTAGAAAAACTAAATTTGGAAAGTATTAAAAGAGGTAGAGGACGACCACAAAAGTGTTGGAAAGAAACAATAAAGAATGATCTAGCTTATTGTGAGTTAACTGCTAACATGGCACACGATAGAGATCTGTGGAAACAAAGAATCCTTGTAGCCGACCCCGTCTAGTATGGGAAAAGGCTTAGTTGTTGTTGTTGTTGTTGTTGTTGTTGTAATGTAATTTGTAACATGCCCTCTTTGCCTTGATTTTATTTTGTACTACTTCACTCCACCACAAAGCTTCTTTTTGTGCCGGTACACCTCCCTTAGATACCCCTAACACATCTTTCGCCACTTTCCTAATATGTATAGCCATATTGTTCCACATATCACAGGGTGTACCAACATAATTCCAAACATCTCCTTGAAGGATTTTCTGTTTAAATATATCTTCTTTCTCACTTTTGAGGTTCCACCATTTAGTCCGAATAGCTCGATGCACTCTTTTCTTCTTTGTCCATTTTTTTATTTGTAAATCCATAACTAAAAGTCGATGTTGGGTGGTTAAGCTTTCTCCTGGAATTACCTTACAATCTTTATAACACGCTCTATCTTTTTTTCTACAAATAAAGTAATCAATTTGTGTTTGTGATAAGCCACTCTTATAAGTAATTAAATGTTCATCTCATTTTTTGAAGATTGTATTGACTATAAAGAGATCAAATGACATAGCAAAATTTAAAATCTCCCTACCTACCTCGTTTATATCCCCATAACCAAAGTTTCCATGAATCCCTTGATATCCTAATGCCTCTTTACCGACATGTCCATTTAAATCTCCTCCTAAACAAATCATCTCCCTTTGTGGAATCTTTTGAAACACCTTATCCAACTCTTCCCAAAAAACTGTCTTTATACTATCTTCTAGTCCTACTTGGGGTGCGTAAGCACAAACTATATTCAAAACCTCTTCTCCTAACACTAATTTCAATGTCATGATTCGGTCACCATATCGTTGTATGTCTACTACACTCTCCTTTAAATCTTTATTTATGATAATACCAACTCCGTTTCGGGCCTTTTCTTTACCTGAGTACCAACTCCGTTTCGGTCACCATAACCAAAGTTTGCATTTTTTTTATTTTTTTTGGATTTTTACTAATTTTTTTTACTAATAAAGAAAATTAGTAAATATCCAAAAAAAATAAAAAAATGCAAAAAATCAGAAAAAATCAGCAAGCTATAGGGGATGAATTAAATGCACTGAAAAAGAACAATATTTGGGAGAATGTATTTCTACTAAAGTTGAGAGAAGTGGTAGGATGCAAATGAGTATATATAGTAAAATACAAACTTTTTAGGAAAATTGATCACTATAAGGCAAGACTTGTAGCAAAGGGATATACTTAATCCTATGGGATCGATTATAACGAGACATTTGCTCTAGTGGCAAAAATGACTTCAGTAAGAGTACTTGTTAGTTTAGGAGTAAACAAAGGGTGAAAATTTTGGCAATTGGACATCAAAAACGCATTTCTTCAAGAGGATCTTAATAAAGAAATATATTTGGAGACTATGCAAGGCTTAAAACATCTATATGAAACTGATAAAGTGTGCTCTCTTAAGAAGGCATTATATGGACTAAACTAGTCTCAATACTAATTGTTTACATTGATGACATTTTTGTAATAGGTGACGATGAAGAGGAAATCAACCATTTGAAGGGACAACTACATTATCTATTTGATTTAAAAGATCTTGAACAACTTCACTATTTCTTGAGGATTGAAGTTCTAAGGTCACAAAGAGGCATATTTTTAACTCAACACAAGTATAGGAACAATTGGATCAAAACCGTGTGACACTCCCATGAAGATTAATCACAAATTAAGCTTGGAAAGATGTAAAAAACAATTATGACATCAAGAAGTATCAACAATTAGTTAGGAAGTTAATATACTTGACCATAATCAAACCCGATATTACACATGTCATGGGGATCCTTAGCATATTCATGCATACACCAAGACAGCCACACATGGATGCCTCTTTAGAATACTCGGATATCTAAAGGACACATAGGGAATGACATCTTATATTTTAAACATGGACATGCCAATCTAGAATTATACACATGCCGATTGGGCTGGGTCTATAGACGATCGAAAGTCCACAACTAGGTACATTGCATTATCTTGGGGAAACTTGATTTCATTAAAGAATAAAAAATAGTCAGTGGTCGCAAGATCTAGTGCAGAAGCAGAATACATAGTTGCAGCTCAAAGAACTGGTGAAGGATTGTGGCTTATCTCCTTAATTATAGAAATTCAAGAAAAAATTAATCTTCTAATATCGTTATATACTGATAAAAGGGCAGCAATTCAAATAGCCACCAATAAGTTCAGCATAAAGGATGAAACATACAGAAGTTGATGTTATTTCATAAAAGGGCAACAACTTAAACATGAGATTTAGGCTCATGTTTTATAGTTCGAGGGTGTTAGAGGAAAGTTAACCCCTCCTCTCTGATCCATTTTTCAAGGAGAAGAAATTTAAAGAGGTAAACTTATAAAAAGATGAAAATATTTGATCAACATGCTTTTCAAGATAACAAAACATGTTCTCACAATCGAGAATGAATTTGATACCATGTAACGAAGACAAGACTTCAATGTAGCAACGGAAGATCGATGAATAAATATCACGATAATGTGACTATCACAAAGCCTTAAAAAAGGCCATAATCTCACCCAAGTGCAACGAAGGCACACTAAAAGTAGTGAAAATGAATTTTATTAATCAATCATAAAAAGAATACATTTGAGAGTGTACATTGGAGATAATATATAGGAAGAGAGGAGAGGAGGGACTGCACTCAGCCAGGCCCCAACGGCTAGCTGGACTAGCTGTTCTGTTGGGGCCTGGTGCCTTGGCTCTGGTGGGCCCTAAGGCCCATCTTAACGGGATATTGTAATTCTCAATTGCGTCTTGGTATTTTGGATATGATTATCGTTTCTTGGCAATCTTGAACAGACCTTTCAATGAGAATTTTGACCAAGATCTAGGGATCTTGAGAGTGATCAGAATTCTAGATCTAGGGAATGATGGACAGGAAAAGGGGATGAACTTAGCTAACAGGGAAGAAGAAGGATTTGTGTGATATGGGGTTGGTTGACCTACAATAGGATACGACTGATACATATCATTTCATACTGATATTTTATTTCATATTTTGTCAAATACCAAGTGACAAACTCCTATGTTCCTTTCATTATGGTATTTCCGAACAAGTTCCTGGATGACAATAAAGGTTATCTTATTGGTGATATCAATCGTTGATCATTACATTATTGATCTTGATGATAGTGATGATATCAATGATGACCTTGATATGGAGCTGTTAACCATGCCAAATGTGCTAACTATGTATATGATGTGGAAAATAGACCAATTTGAAGCATCCGAAGAAATCAGAAAAGAATCTTCAAGATCATAAAAGGTTCTAAATAATAAAAAAATTAAGGCAACAATAACATAAACATTAGACATGATTTATCAATAAGGTAACGATATTGAATATTAAGAAAGTCAACAAATTATTTGTAGTCAGATTACCAATAACAAATAAAAGACATTAACTGACTTTATGATCAACTATTTATGTATAATAATCAAAGGAAAAGCATGAAGAACAGCTAATAAATAATAACAACATTATCAGTACACTAAACATCAACATTGAAGCTGGAAGGGGAAGCCGTTGAAAACTAAAAAAGTCACAATTACCAAAAGAAATCCTTAAAACACATGAAAGGATGATTTATATCTTAAATCCTGTGACGTGTGAAGAAATATGATAAAACTACCTCGTGACCAATTGAAATCCTTCTAATCCTGCAATACTTCCCAAATAACGGCAAAGCCTCCTCTCTCATGTGAACTCATATGAGAAGAAGCAACAAAGGTTTGGCTATGAAAGAGTCGCCGTTGAAAACATCTCTGGCAAAATCATGGGTTTGGTTCCACATGATTATATCATTTGATATGACCCATATCAGCCCATATGTGAGATTTTGACCTAATGACATTGAAATTTCAATAATTTTAATATGTTACCATGATATGTCGTATGATAACTTCTTAGTGAATCTTCATGCCATCACTTGATTAACATGGACATTCCTCTTTAAATAAGAGCATGGAGTGTCTTAGGTGTCTCAAAGTAAATAAACCATCAACTGTTCTCTAGAAAATCTTCAAATGCTGAGAATAGAACCATTAAAACTTCAAATACTCGAATCTCGAAAGAATGTACATGAAGCATGAACAAAATAAACTCCTGATATTCTCAAAAACTTGTGCAAAACAAGTATAAATATACAAAGTGGAAGGGTCATATATATATAAACCCATACACAATCAAAAGGAAGGTTGGATGACTCAAATGGCTAGCCTGCTAGCAACCGGAGCTAGTCCAGTGGCTAGATTGACTAGTGGGTGATTAAACGACTAGCAGCTCTCTTTATTGAAATACAAAAACAACAATGGGAAGCAAGAAAAAACAAAACCTAAAATACAAGACAGATGATCCTAAATATGTTATAAAAGGAAAAATTTACATAATGAATCATACATTCTGAAGTGAGAAAGTACATCAATCTTAACATCTCCGTCAAACTGATGGTGATAAAACTTAAAGTTTGTCTAACAAATAAATCTATGGTGGAAGATATAGTAAAGAAATCAACAAATTGATATTAAGATGATACATATCCAATTTTTAGTGCTTTTCGAGATATTCTTGATAAACAAAATGGCATTTTATTTGATTTATAAATACTCTTGTTGTTACAAAACATGATTGAAGGTGAAGACGAATCAACATCTTTATCTTTTAGAAGGCTTCTCATCTAGAGGAGTTCAGTAGCAATAGTGTCCATGTCATGATTTTGTGCTAGGGTGGATAATACTAAGACTTTCTGTAGATTCTTGCTGCTTTGCTATTAGCAATTCACCAAGAAAATGTTCATTCACATCTCCACCTATTTAGCATCATCATACACGATGAAATTAAACTCCGCCCATGTAAGGGATCACCCTTACATTGCCGGTCCCAAGCCCGGATAAAGGAGGAGGGTTGTGTTAGGCTTCCGACAGCCAGCGTAAAACTTCGTCGGATTTTTATAACATGGATTACAAAAATTATGAGCATTGTTTTGGGGCGTCCCCGCCTAGCGACGTGCTGCAAAGCCCGAATGCAGTAAGAAGTAAGCAAGTGCCACTATATTTTCGCCCGAATGTAGTGAACCAATTGCAGAGAGGGTTCCCACATCATGGATGGGTGTGGGTAAAGAAGTTAGTCCCACTCCATTGCCACCCGAATATAGTGAAAAATTTTCAGAGAGGGTCTCCGCATTTTGATTATGGACGGATGCGGGGGTTAAGGAAGCTAGTCCTAGATAATAAGATTCGTATTGGTTCTTGGAATATCGGAAATGGAGGTGGTAGATACTATGATTCGGAGAAAGATTCATATTCTATGTTTATAAGAGACAAAATGGGTTGGAGAAAAAGCAAAGGAGATAGGATACAGGTTTTAAATTACGGTACTCAGGTAAAGAAAAGGCTCGAAACGGAGTTGGTATTATCATAAATAAAGATTTAAAGGAGAGTGTAGTACACATACAACGATATGGTGACCGAATCATGACATTGAAATTAGTGTTAGGAGTAGAGGTTTTGAATATAGTTTGTGCTTACGCACCCCAAGTAGGACTAGAAGATAGTATAAAGACAGTTTTTTGGGAAGAGTTAGATAAGGTGTTTCAAAAGATTCCACAAAGGGAGATGATTTGTTTAGGAGGAGATTTAAATGGACATGTCGGTAAAGAGGCATTAGGATATCAAGGGATTCATGGAAACTTTGGTTTTGAGGATATAAACGAGGAAGGTAGGGAGATTTTAAATTTTGCTATGGCATTTGATCTCTTTATAGTCAATACAATCTTCAAAAAACGAGATGAACATTTAATTACTTATAAGAGTGGCTTATCACAAACATAAATTGATTACTTTATTTGTAGAAAAAAAGATAGAGCGTGTTGTAAAGATTGTAAGGTAATTCTAGGAGAAAGCTTAACCACTCAACATCGACTTTAGTTATGGATTTACAAATAAAAAAATAGACAAAGAAGAAAAGAGTGCATCGAGCTATTCAGACTAAATGGTGGAACCTCAAAAGAGAGAAAGAAGATATATTTAAACAGAAAGTCCTTCAAGGAGATGTTTGGAATTATGTTGGCACACCCTGTGATATGTGGAACAATATGGCTATACATATTAGGAAAGTGGCAAAAGATGTGTTAGGGGGTATCTAAGGGAGGTGTACCAACACAAAAAGAAGCTTGGTGGTGGAGTGAAGTAGTGCAAAATAAAATCAAGGCAAAGAGGGCATGTTACAAATTACATTATGCCAAGAAAACTAGTGAAACTTTAGAAGCTTATAAGAAAGCAAAGAAGGAAGCGAAAAAGGCCGTTAGTGAAGCAAAAGCTAAGATTTGAGAGGACTTATATAAAAAACTCAACTCAAAAGAGGGTGAAAGAGATATTTTTAGGATAGCTAGGGCTAGAGATAAGAAAACTAAAGATCTTAATTATGTTAGATGCATAAAAGACGAGGAGGAAAAAATTCTAGTGGCAAATGATGATATAAGAAATAGATGGAAAAACTATTTTTATAATCTTTTTAATGAAAATAAAGATGTTAGTATTAGTTTAGGAGATTTAGCCAAGTCATAAAAGTATATAAACCACAATTTCTACCGACGTATTCAAAAGAATGAAGTCAAAGAGGCTCTTAAACATATGAAGGGTGGTAAATCGGTAGGACCAGATAATATTCCTATAGAAGTTTGGAAAATACTAGGAGAAATAGGAATCACTTGGCTCACAAGACTATTTAATGAAATATGGAAAAACCAAAAGATGCCCGAGGAATGGAGAGCAAGTACACTTATACCCATATATAAGAACAAGGGAGACATTCAAAATTGTTCGAATTATCGAGGTATCAAGTTAATGAGTCATACTATGAAATTATGGGAAAGAATTATCGAACGTAGGTTAAGACAAGTATCAAGTAAACAGAGAACCAATTTGGATTCATGCCAAGCAGATCTACTATTGAAGCGATTCACCTTTTGAGACGTCTTATGGAACATTTTAGAGCAAAAAAGAAAGACCTTCACATGATATTTATTGATCTAGAAAAAGCTTATGATAGGGTACCGAGGGAGGTTCTTTGGAGAACTTTGGAAAAAAGAGGTATCCCATTGACATATATTAACCTTATAAGAGACATGTATGATGGTGCAAAAACATGTGTGAGGACTCATGAAGGAACGTCAAACTTCTTTGAAGTTAATATTGGGTTACATCAAGGATCAACTTTAAGTTCATACTTATTTATAATGGTGATGGATGAGTTAACAAAACATATTCAAGATGAAGTACCTTGTGTATGTTATTTGCAGATGACATTGTATTAGTGGAGGAATCTAAGGAAAAAGTTAATAGAAAATTGGAACTATGGAGAGAAACATTAGAAAGCAAAGGCCTCCGACTTAGTAGAACAAAGACAGAATATATGAAATGTAAGTTTGATCATTTGGTTACTTTAGAGGACATGGAAATTAAAATTGGCACACATTGCATTCCCCAAAAGGAAAGTTTTAAATACCTAGGGTCAATTTTTCAGAGTGATGGAAGAATTGATGGAGATGTTACACATAGAATTAATGCTGGTTGGTTAAAATGGAGAGGAGCATTTGATATTCTTTGTGATAAGAAGATACCATTAAAGTTAAAAGGTAAATATTATAGAGCAGCAATTAGGCCTGCCATGTTTTATGGTTCTGAGTGTTGGGCAGTTAATCATCAACATGTACAAAAGATGTCTGTGACAGAAATGAAGATGTTGAGATGGATGAGTGTCATACAAGAAAAAACCGTATACATAATGAGGTTATTAGAAACAAATTAGGAGTGGCACCAATAGAGGATAAAATGAGAGAACATCGGTTAAGATGGTTTGGACATATAGAAAGAAGATCAAAAGAAGAACTTGTAAGAAGGTTAGAAAAACTAAATTTGGAAAGTATTAAAAGAGTTAGAGGACGACCACAAAAGTGTTGGAATGAAACAATAAAGAATGATCTAGCTTATTGGGAGTTAACTGCTAACATGGCACACGATAGGGATCTGTGGAAACAAAGAATCCATGTAGCCGACCCCGTCTAGTATGGGAAAAGGCTTAGTTGTTGTTGTATACACGATGAAATTATAAGAAAATAAACATAAAACTTCTCTTCGTTCAGCTAAGTGTTTTAAGTATCTCACGATCCTAATAATGTATGTTGATAATTACTAGAGCGAGTTGAACTTGACTTATAAAATGTACTGCATGTGCTATACCTTATCGTGTGTGTAAGATATGTTAGTGCACCAACCATTTCTCTAGGCATAAGAGTGGTCCTCTAGTGGTTCTCCACCAGTAGCTTGCATTTTCATATTCATGGTGTGTCAACTTTCTTGATGCTTGGTAATCCATATTTACTGAAGATATCAATAGCAAATTTAGTTTGAGATAAGAAATACTCCTTGATGGTAATCCATATTTTCATGTTCAGCAAATTTAGTTTGAGATAAGAAATACTCCTTGATGGTAATCCATATTTTCATGTTCATGGTGTGTCACCATTCATTTCTTTCTTAATATATTGTATCTCTCTTGATGACTACCTTTAGAGAACTAGTTTTGATTCTTGTCATGGAGAGCCATTATTGAGTCTATCCACTTGCTAGGACATTTATGGCTCTCCCTATGATTGGGTACCAAGAGATATTGTTCGAAGGATCTTAAGGAAGAGAGGTATCTCCTGTTATATATCAATTTATGGCATGTAAGGTAAAAGTACGTGTTAGAAGTCAAGATGAGATTATGAATGTCTTTGAAGTTAATATTGAATTACGTCAAGGATCAATAGCACATACCTGTTTACCTTGTTATAGATTAGTTAGCCAATTTGCATATGATATTGTGTTGGTAGAAAAGTCAAAGGAAGGAGTGAACAAGAAACTGGAATTGTGGAGAGAAACATTAGAAACAAAGGGTTTTCGACTTGGTATAATGAGGATAGAATATATGGAGTGCAAGTGGTGATTTTGTTGAACCAAATAACAAAAAAATTAAAATTGATGGACAGTTTTAAATATTTTGGGTTAGTACCGCAGGTGTTTTGTGCAACAAGAATATGCCTCTGAAGTTGAAAAGGTAAATATAACAAAGGAGCAGTTAGACCAACAATGCTATATGGTGATGAGTGTTGGGAACTTGTGTAAAGAATGCATGTGACAGAAATGAGGATGTTGATGGATGTGTGGTCATACTATGAAGGATCACGTTCGTAATGAAGTTATTAGAGAAAACATTGCTCTAGAAGATAAGATGAGAGAAATATGCTTAAGATGACTTGAACATGTAGAGAGTTGGGGTAAATTGACACGAGAAACTATATAATAAGACTTTAAAAGAGAGAGGAAGGCTGCAAAAGTGTTGGAAGGAAGCTGTCAAACATTATTTGACCTTTTCAGAACTGTTACTATAGCACAAGATCGAGCTCTATGGCATGAAAAGGTCCATATAGCTGACCCCACTTAGTGAGGGGAAAGGCTTGGTTGTTGTCCCGAGTCCATCTAGGATAGGAAACTTTCACCGACTGAATTGGTTCAGGTCTCGTCAAGTGGGTCACGTAAAAGACATTGTGTAGGTTGGGCATGTTAAATGTAATAGGTACACACGGGCCATTAGGGCCCGTGTTTGGGTTGAGACCGGCCTAGGCCACTAGGGCCTGTGGCCAGTACATCTAGCCTCCCTTTGGCTGCTCCTTTCCTCTCTTATTTGCCATGTAACTTCCTCTATAAATATTGCACTCTCTTATCAATAAATTATGCTATCTTGCACAACTTTTGTTTGTGATTTGACTTCATTGTTTGGGACTCTTCTTATCTCCCATTGTATTCTTTATGTGTGACATCCATATTCAGATGTTTTGAGAACTTAGCGATTTGACGAATTACAACATTAACGATTCAACCTTCGATTATCAATAATTATTTACATGGCATTAGAGTCTCGTATCAAAGATTTTGAGCACATTGGGAAGCGTTTCAAGATTGCGAATTTCATGAAATCACTCCAAAATTGAGGTAAGTCTAAAACTTTTGTTTTTGCATAAAATGGAAAGCAAAAATGAATCTTTTGGATGCATTCTTGATCCAAAATGCTATCAAAGTTGGGCAAGGACTATGAAAAATTATTTTTTATCAAAAGATTTTTGGGATTATATTGATGATACAATCAAAGAACTGATTTTAGACATTGATGGTTTGGATGATTATGATATTATTAAAGCACATGAAAAATATAAGCAAGATCTAAAAACTTGGGAAAAGATAAATGCTAAAATAACTTAGATTATTTGTCAAAATGTAGATGAAAAACTTAGAAATAGAATTAGTGTTTTCGAAAGTGCTTTTGAAATGTGGGAATACTTGAAAAGCTTCACTCTCAAGATGATTTTGTTTTACAAATTGATTTAATGGAAAGGATGATAATGCTTAAGCAAGAGAACTTAAGCACTAGAGACTATCACAATGAGTTTTCAGAATTATGGACTCAACTTAGAAGTTTTGATAAATTCGGAAAACTTCAAAAATTGGATGAATTTCAATAGTTTTTGGATAATTAATATTTATTTTTGTTTATGCGTGGTTCGAGAGACGAATTTGAAAATATTATATCAAATTTAATATATAGAAAACCTATACCAAAAAGAGACTCATTTTTGGCCGATCTTGTTATGGAGGAAACAAGGTTAAAAAATATCAATGTTGCAAAAGAAGTCGTTCTTGTCGCCTCCAAATCTGGAGCTAATATGAAGATGTACAAGCCTTCGCATGTGAAAAACTTTGAAGAGACAAACAAGAAACCCACGAGACCATGGCCAACCATGGATACCATATGTCACTATTGCAAGGAAAGTGGGCATATCAAAACCACTTGTCCTCTTCTTCGAAGGAAATTTGAAAATGTGGGAATCATGGAGGATAAAGGAGGAGTCTTGCCTACCGACATCAAAGCATATATAGAGGAAATATTTAAAGAAAAAGCAAGCATCTCCAAAAATGCTCTCTCCACCTCTCAAGGTATGTCTTGGTTTTTAGATTCGGGTACTTTTTTCATATGACTCATTGTGAAAAATTCTTAATAAATCTCATGATATCTTTGGAAAGCATGTATTTACGGTCGATGGTGCAAAACTTCAAATTGAAAAATAGAAAATTTTTAAAAAAAAATTTAAAATCCAAAACGTAAGCTTTATACCTAAACTCAACTTAAACTTACTTTCGATTGCTCAAATTTGTGATAATGATTTTTATAGTCACTTTCTCATCCAAGCATTGTGT
This sequence comes from Brasenia schreberi, assembly GCA_036023115.1. Taxonomy (NCBI): domain Eukaryota; kingdom Viridiplantae; phylum Streptophyta; class Magnoliopsida; order Nymphaeales; family Cabombaceae; genus Brasenia; species Brasenia schreberi. Next base: position 5,201,131 of record JAYKKT010000039.1, read on the forward strand.
GGTGCAGAATCACCTATTGAAGAAGGTGATTAATCAAGATCATAGAGAAAGTGGACTATACAAAATGGATTGTTTAGTTATGCCAAATTTTGAATCTTATAATGTACCCCAAGATGCTACCCTTTGGCATAAATGACTTGGACATTTGGATATGCATAAATTGTGTAATTTTCTTTTGTTGAAAAAAATTGGGGAACAAAAGTTTGAATGTAAAGAGTGTGTTGAAAAAATGTATCATCTTCCTTTTGGTTAAAGAAATTATGTATGAAGCAAAGCTTTTGAATTAATACACTCTGATGTTTGGGGTCTTGCTCCTATCGTCTCTAAGGGAGGAGTTCAATATTATGTGATATTTGTAGATGACTTTACTCGCTTTACTTCGATATATCTTTTGAAGCACAAGTCAGAAGTGTTTGAGAAGTTTGTAACCTTTTGTAATATGATTAAAAATAAATTTGGCTCCACTATTAAGATTTTTAGGAGGAGAATATATGTCAAATGAGTTTCAAAAGTTTGTCAAAACTAATGGAATTTTGTATAAAAAATCGTACACCAAAACCCCTCAACAAAATAGCTTGGCTGAGAGAAAACAGACATATCATAAAAACATGTCGAACTATGTTAATTGCCAGCAATATTCCTAAGTTTTTATGGGCAGAAACTACTCTTACTACTATATATCTTATTAATAGAATGTCTTCATCCAAACTTGAAAATATTTCTTCCCTTGAAAAACTGTATAATCTTCCTCCTTATTATGAAAGACTTAAAGTTTTTGGGTGCAGATGCTTTGTTTATACGGACAAAAATGATAAATTGTCTCTTAGGGCCATTGAATATGTATTTTTTGGTTATGACATAGACAAAAAAGGTTATTGATGTTTTGATCCTATCAATGATAAATTGTATGTTTCTAAGGATGTAATTTTTTTTTATAATGATTCTTACTATAAGTCTAAATCTTTATAAAGTTCTGAATCATTTGTATCTCAAGACTTTTTTGATCTAGAGAAAGACGATGATTGTGACCCTTAAGATCATCAAGATGGTCCTCTTGAGCGTGGTAGTGTCCAAAATGAAATTGTTGATCCTTAACCTATCATTGAACCCTTCCCATTACATTATACACGACGTCATAGAGAATCTGATAACACAAGAACCTAGAGTTTCAAAACCTCCTCAAAATTTTGTTTCCTATGAAACTTTTGAACCTCAACCCAAAAATTTGATTGTAATTCTTCATCAAGTCAAAGAACCTAAGTTATATCACCAAGCTAAGGGTATTTCAGAATGAGAAGTTGCTATGAGTGATGAACTTAGAGCCCTAGACAAAGCTGAAACTTGGATCATTGTACCTACGCCTAAAAATAAGAAGGTTATTGGATGTCGATGGGTTTATAAAATTTAAACTCATAGTAATGGTAATATTGAAAGATATAAGGCTAGATTGGTAGCCAAGGGATATGCTCAAGAGCATGGAATTGACTATGATGAAACTTTTGCTCCTGTTGCTAGAATGACTACTATTAGAATTCTAATCACCCTTAGTGCTATTCAAAACTGGGATATATATCAACTTGATGTTAAAAATGCCTTTTTGAATGGATATTTAACTGAAGACGTTTATATGACTCCTCCTGGGTTTGATCTTCCCCAAGATCATGTTCTCAAACTACAAAAAGTATTGTATAGTTTGAAACAAGCCCCTAAGGCTTGATTTGATCATTTTAAAAAATTCATTCATCTACATCACTTTACGTCTTGTTATACTAACACTGCCTTGTTTGTACAAAAGTCAAAAGCAGGTATTGTTGTTTTACTTCTATATGTGGATGATATGATCATTACTCAGAATGATGATGTAGGGATTGTAGAGGTTAAATCTAATCTTCATCAAGAATTTGATATGAAAGATTTAGGTTTGCTTAATTATTTTTTGGATATTGAGATTGTTAGAAATACTTGGAGATATTTTATCTCTAAAACTAAATTTGTTAATGATGTGATTGAAAGATAGATGTCACAGACAACAAGATAGTTGATACTCCTGAAGTCCTTGGTACTAAGTTAAGATCTAATGATGGCGAAAAATTAGAAGACCACACTCTCTACAGACAACTCATATGTGCTCTTACCTATCTTACTATTACTCGTCTTGATATTTCTCATGCGGTATATATAACTAATCAATTTCAGCAAGCACCCACCACTATTTATATGAGTGTTGTTATTAGAATTATTAGATATGTGAAAAGTACTACAAATAAAGGGGTCTTTTTAACTTCTTTCTCGTCTTTTGATTTATCTATCTATACTGATCTTGACTCGGGTAGAGATGTCAACAATAGAAGGTGTCACTTTCTTCGACCAAAGTAGAATATCGAGCCATGGCTACTGCAGCTATGGAGATTTCTTAGATTATAGTTGTTCTGAGCGATATGGGTGTTACTTCTCAGCAAACTGCCACTATCTATTGTGATAATAAAAACGTCATGTACATTGCCTCCAACACCACATTCCATGAACGGACGAAGCATATTGAGATGGATTGCCATTTTGTTCGTGAAGAATGCTTGCAAAAGAAGATAACTTTGTGTTATGTTACATCAGAGATACAACTAGCTGATTTCTTCACTAAATCTCTCTCGGCCACTCGTTTTCAATTTTTGTTGGACAAACTTTCGGTATATACACCGTAAGTTTGAGGGGGGGTGTTAAATGTAATAGGTACACGGGCCATTAGGGCCCGTATTTGGGTTGAGATTGGCTCAGGCCACTAAGGCCTATGGCCAGTACGTCAACTAGCCGTTGGAGGCTAGCTGCCTCCAATGGCTAGACTGTGCTGGGCACAACAGCCTCCCATTGTCTGCTCCTTTTCTCTCTTATTTGCCATGTAACTTGCTCTATAAATATTGTACTCTCTTATCAATAAATTATGTTATCGTGCACAACCTTTGTTTGTGATTTGACTTCATTGTTTGTGACTCTTGTTATCTCCTATTGTGTTCTTTATGTGTGACATCCATATTCGGATGTTTTGAGATCTTGGCGATTTGACGAATTGCAACATTGGTAATTCAACCTTCGATTATCAACAATTATTTCCAGGGCATCTCCTGTGGATTTAATTGTTGGGCCATGACTAGATCAAACTTGCATACAGTTCCGACTCTGATGAAACTCCAGCTACCAGAAAAACATGGTGTTCTCTTTTGTTAAAAGCATTCAGGTTACTTCAGTTGGTAAGTGTGCTTTTGAAATCTGCAGATACTACGGTTAAGAGTTTTCAGTTTTCAGGATGACCTAGATGTAGCTGTGCAACTGCAGCCAGATGCTCCCTGAATCAGTGTATTGACTCAAATAGGTTGTGCTATTCTTGGACCTTGACTGAATAAGTTAGATCTTGACTTGGATTTCTAGTCAGTCTTCTGTTAGTGTCTTATTAATTGCTCAATTTCTAGAAACCTGCTCAGCGACAAACCGGATCTTAATTGATTCTATGCTTAGATGTCTCCCTGTAGACATCCAATCTAGGTCTGGTAAACCTAATATGACTTGACCTCTTTCTGGCTGATAGGTTTTCTTTTGCTTTTTCCAAGTCTGATTATATGGAGCCGTGTCAACCTAGGAGGCAAATTCCAAGCGAACTCAAGTGGAACCACATTGCTGTGCCTCCATACATTTCTTATCTATTACTTTCTGTAGAAATATGTGCTTCATTTTTGCGTCCCTTTTATAGGCATTGCAGTTCATTAACCAGCTGGGCAAAAAATTGCATTCAACACATTCCATGGGAGACGAAAGTCGTACTCTACAGTTGGTTTATGTAATACCTGCTCCCCATTCCGAAGTAAATCAAGTACATGATTTTTCATCAAAAGATCTGCAAAGCTTGAGTGAAGCTGTCGATTGGTTTTCTTTGATGACCTATGACTTCTCAAGTGCTCAATATCCTGGTCCTAATGCACCTTTGAATTGGATCCGCTCTTCCTTAAAGTTGCTACTCAATGACAGTGAAAGTACTCTTCAGAAGCCTGCACATAAGATTCTTACTGGCATCAACTTTTATGGAAACGATTTTAAAATTGCTAAAGGTATTTCTTTTACATTTCCAGCTTTAATCATACAGTAGTATTGGGAAATTTCAAGCAGTTCATATTGTATCTGTTAGTTGGTCACACCTATTGTTTTTCTAATAAATTTGTGATTATGGATCCTACTTTGGTACTAAATCTGTGGTAGTACAATCAGAATTAGGTGGTGGTCTTATCACTGGCTCGCAGTACCTGAAACTTTTGGAGCAACATCGACCTGCTCTCCAATGGAATAATGACATTGCAGAACATTTTTTCGTGTACTTGGATAACCAAAACCATCAGCATGCTGTTTTCTATCCTTCATTGATGTCAATCTCCGTTCGGCTTGATGAAGCTCGCTCTTGGGAAGCTGGTTTGTCTATTTGGGAGATTGGGCAGGGTTTGGATTACTTTTTCGATTTGTTTTGATCTGATATGTTAATTTCTGTCTGACAGGCCTGTTTCGATTTGTTTTCGATTACTCAAGTGAAGCTTCTTTTGATGGAGCTGGTTTGTACATCTTAAAGAGTGGGCAGTGGTTAGATTACTTTTCTCGATAATCTATTATACATTTCGAAGTTTTTTGCTGAATAGATCTCATGTTTTAACGATGCCATAATTCATATAAGCATTCAGCCACATCAAAAAGATGCTTATTATTGGCTGGCTATGCTTTCTGAATTCTCTCAAGTGTCACAGCTTGCAATGAAAAGTGTACTGAAGTTTCTCGCTGTCAGAAACAGGGTCTAGGATTTATCTGGCATGAGCATTAGTTGAATTTGATACACAGCAGTTTCCCTTTTTTCCTGGAATAGACTCGTGTAGAACGCAAACATCTTGCCATTTTAATTTTCACCGTCCGGGTTTTCTCTCTTTCGCTGTCTGCATTCGCAAATGTGCGGAGAGCAACCTGCATAGTAGAATGCCAGGACGAGAGTTAATACGAAAGCCATTTGGTGGTATGTGGTGTTTTGGTGTATACTTGTGATCCATGATAGCTACATCAAAACAGTCAGGCTTTTCTTTTAAATGAGTTCTTGATCCTTTGGAAACTTTCCTTGTAGTGTAACTTTCTTTTCTCAATAATCAAGCTTTGGCTGGGCAAAATCACTGATCAGATGCACGACTCTGTGATCGAACTCCTATGCTACAAACTGGGAAGCATGCCCCGTAGCTACATGCACTATATCATGAATGTCTTAGGGACCAAGTACTGAGACGTATGTGGTATTCTAGTGACGAAGTTCCTGCTTTCCTAGTTTCAACTCATCGTGTTGGATAGCCCATAGCGATGGATAATAGGTGAAATAAATGGTTGATGACATGAAAAGAGACTTGATGCCTCAAACGAAATAACAAAACCTACCCTAATTTAGATTCAATATTTTGATACTGAAATTAGGAGATCGGTAACACTCATTCTAGTGGTTTGTGTTTCGCTGTATTTCTCCCACGCGTCACCGACTTCGGACAGTTGAGTTGTTTGAGTGCGAGCATGTCAGAAGGCTATAACCTTTGCCGCTAAAAGTGTGTATTTCGAGGTTGTGCGAACTGTGGGTCAGAGTCTCGCGCCAAATACCTCAGAGATTCCTCAGCTGCTTGTTGGGATCTCGAAAAAGGGTCGGTGCTTCGGAAGCCGTTGTACGCCTATTCTGCTATTCTGTTCACCAAGAAAGCGAATATACAAGTAAGAAGGACCTTTCACTAAACTAGAACAAGGAAATTGGGGTACGGTTGGATTTCCCTCTTTTTCTTTTTTCTTTGCCCTCCTTACATAGACGTCAAGGCAGTCCCGAGGGGCTTCCCCTATTCCAACGATCCATCCATCTGTCTGATGCCTCTTCATATATTATTCTTTCTTTCATTCAGGGATTGCTTCAGAAGTAGCCGTCACATCCTTCCAAACCATAAACCAACTTAACACCATGAGTGTCTTCTAGTCCTGGACGGTTGGCCTACTGATTTTCGTCATTAACATTTTGCCTTCTATAACTCGCACTCGAAGCTCCAAGGGTGTGAGTTGTACTTTCCTTATTTCTGCTAAAAATCTCTTCCTTTGCAGTTGTACTCGTATCTCGCGAAATGCCTATTCAATTCTCCTATTGCCAACAATGGACATTAGATGAATCTCAGTCGAACCATCGGTGTGTCCTCCATTTGCCAATCGAGCCACTGGCTCATGCTTCTTGATTCATGGGCAACGGTGTCTGCGATGATGAACGGACTCGGTAACAAGGGATTTTTGCCATTTGTCCTGTGCCGGGGTAAAAGCTTGTCCTCAATCTCCCCGGTATCATCCCCAGCAGACTTTATAAATGATGATTTTTCTTGTACCGTCTATCTTTTGCTCGTGCGCTCTTTCCTCTTTCGTCTCTATGGCTTTTCTCCTCGTTCGTCCGTCCTTTGTCCGTGCCGATGACTCTATCATCCTTGCGGAGGAGGGACCATCATGACGATATCAAGTCGAATCTGACTCCGGCGTCGATTAGATTCCGGCGTCCCATGTTCCCAGTCCCATGACCACGAAGAAGGTCATAATCGTGCTCCAGAGTCGATCAGATTCCGGCGTCCCATGTTCCCAGTCCCAAGTCGAATCTGACTGAACGACATGGGAGCATTTCAGTGCAAGAAGAAATCATGGAGCAGTATGAGGTTTGGCTGGACGTCGGGTGCTGGGCATTAGGGAGAGCTCAGGTTGGCACGTGGTCACGCTCACTGACTAGAAAATGAATGAGGACAAGGCACTCTGGTAGATACGCGATACTTGAATGATATACCAGCGTTGAACTGGCGAAGAGGATGGGAAACGTGTCGCCTTGTAGTACAAGCGTATGGATCTTACCCCGATTTTATTGACGAACTTGGGACTCGCCTCTGGCTACCCGGACCATTTGGGCAGTGAGTGAAACAGTGAGCCAAAACCTGACTCTCAAGACGATGGAGGTCCTGTCGGTGGCTCAGTGGTGGACTGAGATCTTCGTATCTTACTTTTGTTTTCCTCTCATTTTCTTTCTTTATGATGAATTGACATGATGTTGGCTCATTAATTTCTATGAGGATTACTACCTACCCATCTTTTTTTTTGTTATATGCACATCTTTTTTTAAAATATCAAAACTATTCTTCAACACTCTCTCTTCTCTCCACACTATTTTTGGTATTTTTTCTCTCCGCTGCAACGACAAACATTTTGTTCTTGTATTTACAATCATTACCTTCTTCTTATGTTGGACAACACATAAGTAGACTCCTCCAAACAATCGAGAAGAAGAAAAATAAAAAGAGGTTGATTCATGGAGAGATTTTGAGGTTTTTATATGTATGTAGTAGATTTAGTTTTTTCTTTATCTTATTTTGGATGTGTGAAGCCATTGACCTTGCAATTCGTGTTATGATAGAGACACATTACAATTGCAGTAATTTCTCTCTTCTATTTTTGTTCATGTGTTCTTGTTCAATTGCTAGTTTTAGGGATAATTACGAAAGATTTATTTCAGACCCTAGTCTAAGGACAGTAGTGACCATGTTCTATGAAGGGGGAAGACTGTTTAGTATAGTGGGTCTGCATCGGTTTTAGGATAACTGATTTGACTATAACTAAATCTCTTGCCATTACCAGCATATGGTTCACATGTTACACAATATTATCTTCTTCTTTCATTTTATGGGGGTTATATTTTTGCAGTAGTAACTGAAGATGTAGTTTAGATGTAGTGTCATATTTAATTATTATCGAGTCAAATAGCTCTTTTGCGGTCTCAAATTCTTCGAAGACCCTTATCAAATCATCCTCTATGTATGTTAACATGACTATTCTTGGTATCATGTCATCTTTTACAAATGTTTTATACATTTCTCATTGTTTCTTTATGGCGTCAAGAGATGGTGGACACACTCTTTCCTTCATAACATACTTTACACCTTCAAGTGTTAGAGTTAATGAGATTATCTTTTCCACGTTTGAAAGTTTAAACCGTTTAACTTTTCTGTCTTTGCCAGCTTAGATACACATATTATAGAATTCATTTTTATGTATTTGGCAAAATTAACAAATAGACACTGTAGAAGAAAAATATTTATCAAGCAACAAACAACGAATAAGAGAATTTTGATTAATATAATGCACAATATCCAAATACTGAACTGTAAATAACTCATGGTACTTAAAACTAGTTATATGCAAGTTTTAAGCATTATTTTGAGTTTTAATAACGTGATTCTACTTTAGAATGAAACTGGGAATAAATCTGTAATTTCCAAAAATTTCTTCCTCCGATAATTTCCCAAAACACTAAGAGTAAAACTATAATTTTATCTATTTATCTAGCATTGTAATTTTTAAAAAAGACCAAGCATAGAACAGTAAAATTGATGTTTAGTTTTTTTGAAAAATTCGTCACAGATTGGGGTAAATATGTAATTTTTGCCCCTTAGTCCGAATTTGTAATTTTCATAAAAGAGAAGAACAACCTTGTCTTTTAACATAGTGGTATCATTATGAGACTTTTATCGGGTAAGAACAAGAAAGTAATTCAAATTCCTGGTTTTTGATAATTTTATAAATTGATAAAGGACAAAACAAACTTTTCGCCCATCTCAAGGTAAAATTATCTTTTTATATAAAAATATCTAGATATTTTAGTAATTTTACCTTTTGGTAGTTTGTAATATCTAAAAATCGATCGGGGCATAATAAACTTTTTAATCCACTGCCCAAGGAAGTTTTCTAAAAATTGTGACGGTTTTCCAAAAACTCGAGGCGGTTTGAGAAAACCACCAATTTTTTGCCCACGGTTTTCTGAAACCGCTAAGTAGTTTTTCGAGAGTATAAAAGAAGAGAGAGAGGAGGTTGTAAACACCCCAAATTTTCTGTATTTCAAAAACACAAAAAAAGCTCGTTTGAGCCAAAACGATAATCTATTTTAAAATAGAAGAGCCCAGGCAAGAAGAAGGATTCAAGCCCGGAGCTTCAAAAGCCATCTCCTGCCCAAAAACAGAAGAAAGGAGAGCCTGTTCAGAGAAAAGCCCGATAAAAGGGTAAAAGCATAATTTGGGTAAAAAAAAAACAGAAAGCAGCTCTGAAATGCAGAAAGAAGACAAAAACCTGGTGAAGTCGACAGAAGTCCGAGACACGTCTCGTCAGAATGAAGAATGGAATCTGTACGGCAATCTAAGTTCGATATCACCAGGAACCGGCTAGAAACCAAAATGGCGAACAGAAACAGATGCCAAAAAAGTCTTGAAAAGCAGAACACCAGTTGGAAGATGGACTTGGGGAAGACCTAGGCCAAAGTTGGGCCTCCGATGAATCGAAGCCCGCTCAAAACAGACAGTGAAAAGCACCAGAAAAGGACCAGAAACCAAGGAGCAGAAGAAAAGTTTGGATTGAATCTGGACCCAAAAATATCCGAATCCATATCCAAATAGTGTTTGGATCGGATCTGGATCTCAAAATATCAGAGATCCGAGATCCAAACCCAAATAAATATTTGGATTGGATCTGGATCTCAAAATATTCAAGATCTGTGATCTAGATCCAAATAGTGTTTGGATTGAATCCAGATACCCAGACCCAAATCCAAGACCCATTTCAAACCTCTATAAATAGAGGTGAGGGGGCTCAAAAAAGGTGGACGTGAAATCAAAAGGAGGCCCTTCACGTGAACTTTAAGGGGGAGGAGAGAGAGAGGGCCCTATTGGCCAAGGCATGTTGGCCTTTGAGTGTTTGGGATTGGCCATAGAGGGCTGCACCAAATGGAACGACGCCTTCTTCCAGCTGAGAGTGGAGCTGCGTGGTGGAGCTTGGTGGCGTGGAGGCGGCTTGGAGAGGGGCTGCAAGTTGAGGTAAGTCCCTAAACCCTAACCTAAACCGACCTCTTTCCTAACCACTCTAGACCACCAAGCCTAACACCATCTAAACCAGTCCCTAACTCCATTAAAACCAGCCAAGACCTGGCCGATTTTCACCTAACATCCTACCCTAGATCATACCCTAACCGAACTTCCCTAAGGCCCAGCCAAGTTCGGCTAGCTTTGGCCGAACTTCCCCTTTGAACCACCCATAGCTCGAGCCACTTTTGGCTTGAGCCTTCCCTAAGACCCACGGCCTGCACCAGCAGGCCGTGTCCCATTCTTTTACCCAAGGTTTGGCCTACTTTGAGGCAGGCCACCTACCCTAAAAGAGCCTAGTTTTTTGCTGTGGTTTCCCTTCCCCACCTACCTAAAACAGCCCGGCCAAAGGTGGTCGGGCTTTCTTGCTTTTTCGCCATAACTTGGCCTGCCATTTGGCAGGCCACCTTTACCTAAAAACCCTTCCTTACAAGGCCGTGTTCTTCCCCTACTCACCTAAAGCCCGACATGCCTTTTGGCAGGCCATATACCTAAACATACGGCCAGGACCTGGTCGAACTCCTACCTATACCAAACTCAAACAAGACCTGTCATTCGGCAGGTCATTCACCTAGCTAAGACCCCACGGCCTGCTAGTGCAGGCCGTGTATACCTTAAACCCTAACTCAACCTTGGCCAGCCTAAGACAGCCAACACCTAACCTAGGGCAGCCACCTTGGCTCCCGCCTAGAACCCAGCCCGAACTCTATCCTAAAACCTCCCTACTCAGCCACCTTTGGGTTGAGTCACACAAGTTAAACCAAAGGCCAGCCTTTGGTCAAACCCTAAGGCAAAACCACCCTCACTCGAGCCACTTTTGGCTCGAGTCTCACAAGACCAAACAAAAGGCCAACCTTTGGACGAACCTTCAAGACCAAGTCCCACTCAAGCCACCTTGGCTCGAGTCCTACCTTAGCCCAAATCAGCCCCAAGTGGCCCCTAAATCTGGTATAACTTGCTGCTCTCGGATCTCCAAGTGTCTCCAAGCTCCCAAGCTCTCCAGCTTTGCTCCCACGTGCTCCGGATGCCATAAGACGAAGTCGAACTTGTCCCTTGTACAATCCTAACTCAAAAATCTGGAAAGTGTAAGTCTCTTGTGATATATATTGAGTTTCTTTCCATTTAATTCAATTCGTGATACGGGGTTGTAATAACGAAGCGTTGTCTCCCCTCAGGTTGTAATAACATGGTTTGACACACAAAGCATACACGAGCACTTGAGCCTTAGCTCTTAACTCGTGCACAAGCACCACATGCACGATTGAGCCTTCGCTCTTACTCCCAAGACTCTAGTAAGAGTTGCGTGTGTTGTCTTTACATTTACACACTCCACACACGCTGCATTGAGCCTTCGCTCTTATTATATATATGTATTTCAGTTCAGTTGGGTTGTTACATTAAGTCGTGTGAGTTTGTCTTTCAATTACACACTCGCACCCAAAGAACACCCGAGCGCTTGCTCAAGCACCTCACGCACATTTTGGCCTAAGAAGCCACTAAGATATAGCCATATCTATATATTTTCTGTTGCGTGAGTTTTTCCGGTTCAGCTGTGTACGTATTTCAATTCCGGGTTTTAAATTCAGTCGCGTGTGTTGTCTTTCAATTTATACACATACACACACGTCACATTGAGCCTTTCCGCTCTTATATCTATATCTCCCTTCTGCTGCGTTTTACGCTTCAGCTGCATGAGTTGCATTTCAATTTATACACAACACCCACGCACACAATTGAGCCTTTTCGCTCTTAAGATATAGATATATTTAAATTTCTGCAATTTACATTCAAATCGTGTGAGTTGCATTCAATTTGGGTTTTCCATTCAGCTAAGTCTTTAAATTTCGGGTTTTACATTCAAGTTGTGTGAGTTGCATTGCATACTCGCCATACTCGAGCTAGAGTGCATACCTGAATCAAATAAACCCCGAACAAATTGTGCAAACACGCCAAGGCTTAGGCCATTTGATGCACACACATCGTGCCTAAGTAGATAAAATTGAAAGAATTAGGGTCGCCCAACCCTCGTAAAGTAAAACTCGCCCAAGTGCATGATTTTCCAAAGATTTCAAAACACTTAGTCGTTCAAAATCGATTTTGAGGTTAAACTTGTTTCAAACGAAGTCTCTAAGCGTACAAACTGACCCTTGAGCATCGGTTCAAAAATGTTTGCGACAAAAAGATCTCGCTTGCCCATAATTGCTTTTTAAAAGTCAAATATTTTAAAACATATTTCGCTAGTTTGAGTAAGCTAGCTGACACACCCTAAAAAGCAACGTAGATTGCGAAAAGGTTCACTTCAGGCCTAAGAACCCGGAGTTGAAAATTTTCCATGTCTACAAAGGTGTATGTGCCTCCGTCCTCTATGTTCTTTCCCGATGGCCATTGGTCGGGCCTCTCTCTTCGTCCTTTGAGTTTCTTTTCTCGACGACCTCTTGCTAGGCCTCTCACTTCGTCCTTTGAGTTTTTTTTCCTAGTGGCTTCTTACTGGGCTTCTTTGAGTTCTTTTCTCAACGGCCTCTCACTTTGTCCTTTTCGGGCTCTCTATGGCTTTTTTATTTTACCCTGTCTTAACTTGGGTTGTTCAACTCTTTGCTTTTACCCTGTCTTGACTTAGGTTGTTAACTCTATGCTTTTTCTGGTCTATAGTCGGTCGTCCTGCTTTTCCTATTGACAGAAATCGGTCAGCCTACGTTTAGACTTCAGGGAGTTTTCCTTCTTCCCTCTTTCTTTTTTTTGTATATATTCTTTTAAATCAACGCTTAAGATCTTTTGAAGAACCTAAATCTCATACCACTCATGACACCAACGACCTCTGCAATGACTCGAGGCAGTTTTCAGCCTCCTCGCTGTTGGTACGTAGCAACAACTGATTTTCTTCTTCGTTGAGGAGCGGATTCAGAGGTAGTAGGTAAGGGTTTTCGATAGTTTTTGGGTTCTCACACAGTCGGCTTTGTAGTGAGGGATTTTTGTATTTGTTTTTATGTTTTTTTTTTTTTTTATGTGCATTGCTCTATCCTCTGTTTTATAGAACAGCGCCTGCTCCTTTCCTCCTCTATTTTATTTTATTTTATGGTCGACTTTTCCGGATTAGCTCTCTAACCTCCCGAGGCCCTTCAGCCGTTTACGTGATAAGGTTGGCGAGCGACTTTAACCCTCACAAACTCTAGAATCCATCGTCTCTTTGCGGCATCAATCGCTTACCGAGTCGGGGTATAACTGATACCACCAATCAGAGAGCCTCTCCTTGTGAATCCTGTAAAAGATAAAAAGGACGAAGAAGAGGGAAGCGCCCATCATCTCTCTCTCTGTGCGTGTGCCAAAACCCGAAAATCGTTCCAGAGCTTGCAGCCAATCCGCCAGAACTCTCTGACTCCTACTTCAAGTTGCCATTAGCAACACCTCGCCGTTAACAACCGGTCGACCTTAGCCCGTGCCGTTTCGTCCTACCATTGCGTCGATTCAGCCACCGACCACCTAAAGGTGTTGCTCAAAACCATCAAACATGCCGTCGTCTGCCCCCTGCCATTCAGCTCCTCGCCGTCGCTGCTGGGACCGCCTAACCCATCGGTTGGCATCAACCGTCCGCCGAACATTCTCGAATCATCATCTGCCACAACGCATCTTCCGCCATTTTTCTCGCCACCGGAACCGCGTGCCACCATTGCCGAATTCTCGACACCCTTTTCTGCTCGAGGATCACCCTCCTTGCTACCCGTCGAAGCCGCCCAGTAGGTAGGGATGTTCATGGGGCGAAAGGACGCCAGGGAGTTTCATAGCTTTCTTCTCGGTCCGCGATAGGAATAAAAGAACGTTCTCATCCCGTTCACGTGTTTAACCTAATTCATTCATGCAAAATATTGATTATGAGTTGTGATTTCTTTGTTCTTTCCGTTTTTATGTCTGTTTTTTCTTTCCAATTCCGTCTAGTTCGCGATGGATTTCCACGGGAAGACGAGGATACCCTCCCATGAATATCCTTACTAGTAACCCTAGGCTTTTTGTTTTTATTAAAGCCTTCCAGCTTCACCAAGCCCTCAGTGTTCTCACTTTGGAACCTAGTTGGATCAGGTCCAATTGAATAGGTCTGATCCCTTTCTTAAATCCAAGTACCTTAGTCTTGCTTATTTCAGCTCCAAAGGGAACCCCATTTCATTCGAGTCTGGTTCAACAACCTAGCTACCCCGTTTCTGAACCAAACTCAATTGTTTTTCTTGGTTGGGTATAACTCGTGCCAGTCACTCCAAATCTGATTTTCGGTTGAGATCCAATCAGGCTCAATTAGACCTAAATCTCATCCATTTAGGCAAACTGAATTCATTCCCTCAACCTTAAATCCAAAAAGCTTGATTGTAGTTGGATCTTAATTGATCCGTGCTACCCATTTCAATTCCAAATTACCCCTGAATGCCTTGGTTGAACCTGACCATACTCAAATCTCACTTTTCTAATCAATTTCAATCCAGTTTAGGCTAGACCCGCTCTCAAAACCCAATCCAACCCAAATCAAATCCTTGTTAAATCACAACTCTTCACCCAAAACATATCCCAATTAATCATATCGAGTCCTAAGAATCCAAGCAACGACTTGCACTACTTAGCCAATCACTGTTTAAAAAATCATCACATAATTCAAGAAGTTTAGAGTTAATCAAGCAAGAAAGTCACTACCGCAGCAGGAGATTGACCTTTACTCGGTGTAGGAAGAAGACCTTTGATGAAAAGAATTTACATAGACCCACATCGCATAAGGAACATTTCGAGGTATTCTCTTTTTGAGCTTCATTTTCTAATTCTCCCTTCTTTCCTTTTTGGTCGAGGTTTCTTGAGATAAAAAATTCGCACATAATTCTCTTTTGGCATGTCTAGTGGGGACCTAGGTCTACCATATTGCTTGATTTAAATTAGATCTTAATTTTCTTACTTGAATTTGTGAGCTTCCTTCTTGGTCTTTTCACACACCGTGCCTTTAGTGTATATCACAGTAAGCATGCTATACACAATCACGAAGTTACACATTTGCATATTTATACATCATCTCTTTGATTCTACGAGTCATCCCTATAATACAAAGTCGAAATTCATGGAAAAGACAAGTCCTCCAAGAATGGTGAACCCAACATTGAAGATTTACCTCATTGATCCAAACCATCCTCTTCATCTTCCTCTCATGAAAACCCTAAACCTAAATCTAGGTCTCAAGTCCTCCACAAGTCTAAATCCATGTCCAAGTTCAAAGCCTCTAAGTCAGGCTCCTGTAGTTATTCCATGACCCGATTAGCTGAAACATTTTATCAACTTTTAAAAGAGAAAAAAGAAAAGAAAGATTAGAAAAGGAAAATGCTAAGAAGAAAAAAATTATTTTAGAAGAGTCAACCGATGAAAATATCTTAGAGATCGAAGCACTTTTGGTGATGCTAGATTATGATTCATAGGAAGAGACAAATAAAATGATGTTTGGGATGAAAAATATGTTGAAGAATTTCTAGAGAACCATAGAAAAGCAGGATAAGAAAATATATGAAATAAAAGACTTCTTACCTATGACATTTCAAACTAACTCAGATGATAATACTTCAAAGTTCCATAATTTCAGTAGCTTTCGAGATCCTTGGAGCCACCTTAACTTTTTCATCAAAAAAACTTCAAAGAGAAAGAAGAATAGCTCCAAGTGGATAGATTGGTTTCTCTACCGTCTTAAAAGAGAAACCTCTAAGTGTTTTTCAAGCTTAGATTTTACTAAAGTTACATATTTCAATTACCTTGTCAACCTTTTTATGGATATGTTTAAATAGAATAGGCAAATTGTACCCACATGGTCTATCCTAAAAGAGCTCAAGTAAAAAAAAGTTGAAGATGCATACACATTCCTTATGAGGTGGAGGATGATCATGACTAAGGTTAAAAAGCTAATAGGTGGAGGTCGTGTGGTCATGATGATATGAAAAACTTTAACGAGAATCTCAGAACTGTGCTAGCCAAGGAAAAAATCAATACTTTTAAAGAACTCATGCATTGTACTACATAGTATAAAATGAACATCAAGAAAGGTGTATATGGTAAATTTCTTATAAGCAAGAAACAAAAAGAGAGAACAATATTTATAACGAAGAATCTAAGGGTCATATCAACATTCTGATAAAGAAAGAGAAATTTAAAGACAAGTCTCCAAGAGAACCAGGAAAAGAAGAACCTAGGCATCCCTTTACAACAGAACATGGAGAACTTATGGTATCTACTTAGATTTCGGATAGAAGGTTTACTCGCTTTGGACAATCATTGAAAGAAGTCCTAAATGTCATATTAGAGAGGGATTTTCTTTGGCTACCTTGAGTCCCAAACCCTCTTGCAACAAAAGGCCAGTATCTTGACAGGTTCTACAACTTCCATAGGGTTCACAGATATGACACTAAAGATTGTTTTACTTTCAAACGATTCATGATTTAATAGATCAAGTTAAATTTATATTAAAATTTGATTTCAACAAGATGAAGTAGTTTTTAGAGATCAATTTCCCAAACACAAGAACAAAGTATCCAATGTGATATAGTTTCATCTCCAAATATTTCATGTTCTTCTCAGGTTTTAGTTTCTAAGGAGCTGAAAGTAAAAGTTCCTTGTGTCAAGGTTGAGGTTCCCGATTCTCATGATTCTTACTCACCAACTTCTCAGGTGTCGCCACCTAATATCTCTTACTACCTCTTTTCTTTTGTTGATTCCTTTGAGGTTTCACATCTTGAGCTTCTGACCTATTTGGTCCTGATTTTCACTAGCCCATGTTTAAGAATCCTTCTTTCCAGAGCTCTACTACCATCAAAAGAGTTGTTTCTAGATATTATATAACCTCCCAGTGACCCTATCATCGTGTGTCATTAACGAGTAGGCCTTAAACTTCTTGACATTGTCCTTTTCATTTTGATCCCTTCTTTAGAGGTGAATCTTGTCTCCCTCTCTCTCTCAGCTAATCCTACCAGGCTAGCTTTTACCCTTTCTACCATTCCTCCTCCTAAGACAAATAGACTTATTCTACTCTCCCCATCTCCAACCTAGTCAGGTTTTTATCCTCAAAGTCGACCATTAGACAATCCACTATTAATGAATACCATTAGCCTACTCCATGATTATTCCACTTGGGTATTGGAGCATACCCTACCGTTTGTTGATCTCCCATATAAGTCACAGGTCATAGGATATCCCGATTGTCATTCCCTTGGTCCAGGAGATACATTTCGAGGTCATGCTCCTTAGGGATGCACTCTTGATGTTCTCACCCCTATAGATCTACCTTGGTCATAAGCTTACTCTTAGCTCTTCTAGATAAGTGCAAGAACTTGTTTGTGTACTATTACTAAAAAATAAAAAAATAGTAAATCCAAAAATAAAATTTTGAGAAACCAAAAAAATAATAATAATAAGAATTATAATTTTTTGACAAAATCCAAAAAATGAGAAAGAAATTGAGAAATTTAATTTAAAGTATAAAAATCAAGAAAATGAAAAATTAGAAATTTAAAATAAGACAATTAGAAAAATCAAAAGGAAAAGAAATTGGGACTTATTTTATTTGTACATCTTCTTGCATCTTTGATGTAGATGTCCTCCACATGTCCATCACTTGCATTGTAGTTGAAAAAAAGCTAACCTTCCTGAGATTGTTTTGCGTCATAGAGTTCGTTCATCTATCTTGTTCATAAGTGGAGTGGTTGAGACTACGTACACATCCATTTATATTTTGGTATGAGCTCATATTCATTAATTTTTGTTCATTTTACCTATGCTTGTATATTTTGGTATGAGCTGAATTTGAGCTTTTAGATTTGGTTTTGAATTGATGACCCCATTTTGTTTTAGAACTACTAAAAATAAAATCTTTTGACCAAAGTATTTTTACTTGATTTTCAATCTTTTTAAATTAATTTTTAATCTAAAAAATTTTAGGAAAGGATTAATGCCTACATTTTTAGTGTCGATGTGTTGATTTTTAAGTAATCGAAAAGATTTATTCTTAGGATGTCTTGGATGGCAAACTAACAAGTATTTACTTGGCTTTCACGTGTGACATGGTGTTTGTGCTCTATGTGATGGATCTTGAGCTTACTCTTTGTATTTATGTTTTATTGACAATAAAATTATAGGAAAGTAAAAAGAGGAGAGAAAAGAAAAAGAAGAGAAGAGAAAAAAAGAAAAAATTGAAAGAAGAAAAGAAAAAAAGAAAAAAAGTTTTATTTTCATATGTATTCCTTTTGAGTTCATATCAATAGTACACTTGGGACACTTGAGAAGAGACTGAGTGATTCTTATCATAATATCTCTTTTGTACTTGGAAACTTGTGTACTTGAGGCTATGTATGAGTTCATCATATTAGAGGAAGGATCCATATCCACTACGGTTGAGGAGAACTAGTCCGTTTGCTTGTTTATGGTTTACTAGATGATCCTTTTTGGTATTTTAAAAATTAAGGTTTTCATCACTAAAATTTGTATTGTCTCATTTTTGGACTAATACTTTGAGATAGGGAATATGAGTGAAAATTTATTTGTTTACTTGGGTTTAATTGGATGAAGTTCAAGATAAAAGAGAGGTCAGTTTTCAAAAACATCTTTGTGATTTCCAAAAACAAAATTACATTAAGTTATACATGGATATGTTGCTCTTGATCTCTCTTTTCTTTGTCTCTTTTGCTTATATTAAAATGCATACCTTCATTATGGTATACTAATAACGACATAACCTATCCTACTAACACTTGAAATCACATGTCATATTGCACATCATTCATGCCTCGAGTCTTGTCCATGATGTATTTTTATGACATAGTTACATTTTCCTATAAGTTGGGGCATCTTTTCTTTTCTTTTGAGTTGTCTTGGAAGTCAGGTTAGTCCTTTGGAAATTAGAGATTACAATCTCCTCTTATTATAACCAAGATATTTTTTCTTGGCCTTTTTATTCAAGGAGGTTTTTCTGAGTCCACTATGGGTTATTTCTACTTGGGACATCTCTGGCATTGTTGTAGCTTTTAGAGTGTTGACTATGTATGCTGTCTTCTCCATGAGAAGCATTCATTTGATCCTACTCGAGGTTTATAGCTTTGTAGTATTTGGTTAAGCTTGCATAGTTTGTGCTCTCTAAGTTCCATCAGGTGGAGTATTGGCAGGTGATCTTGCATGCTCTTCAATTCCACAAGGGTGAGTATCAGAAGACAAGTCCATCGATTTCTTTTAGTCCCACGAGCTCTAGTTGTCCTATCATGCAACTACTTTGGTTGCAACATCACGGGCAACTTTCCTTCATTTTTTTTGTCTTTGACATTTCGGAGAGCATCCCACCAAAGCATGGTCTTTCATCGCATTAGATGGATTACTCCCACATGGCAGCATAGTCTTCATCCCACCGTTGAGTACTTATTGGACTCATTTATGATAATTTCATTGGGCCTATTTGTAAGTTGTTGTGCATGCTTCACTATTTTATCTAGGGTCATCCTCCTCCATGCCATATTCTTCTAATCTCCACCAAACTACTTTCTCTATGGTACCTCACCAGTACACCTCTTGGTATATACCAGTTAACTTGACAACTATTTGTAGCCTCTTTCAGCCATTTAGTTATTCCATTACAGAGACAAGTGAGGGATGGGCCTATGGAACAAGAGAAACCTAAACGGTAGTTTGAGAATACTTTAAAAGGGACTCGAGGACAATTAAATATAGACCCATGCTCGAAGTGTTGCAGTTGAAAAGAGAGAAAGATTAACAATGACACTTTTGTGATGTGCATCTATATTTCAAGAACAAGGTCTAAGGCTCCAGTCTTATCGTGTTTTCAAAATTGATCATTTGAAAATCTATTTCATAAAAATAAGCCCAAAATTTATCTCTTTTGGAAGAGCCTGAAAGATCTTTTGAAGAATATTTGCTACTTCTCTTTCTTAAAGGAAATGTTTTTAAAGCAGGCTTACTAAATTGAGTTTTTTGAAAATTTTCTTAAGTCAAACCAAAAATCTCTTTATGAAGTTGGCCATCCTTCTTGGAAATACAATCTTAACCGAAAATCACTAATTTAAAAATGCTTTTTCATTTAAAAAGAACCAGTTTCGAAGAAACAAATTTTATGGCACATAAAGTGATATCATGAGTCTCAATTTTTCATAAAATTACCACACATGAGGAACCAAGTTTAGACGGCTTATAAAGAGGGAAAACTCCTATGGTTTAAGGCCCTATTATAGTTCAGTTCACTACAGTTGTGGATCCAGTTCTAGATCAAGGGGCATTTTGAAAAGAATGATTGAAACGGAGCAAAACTTATGAAACATATCCAAATCCAATAAATTAGTGCATTCAATTAATACATGTATGGATATTTCAAGGAGAAGAGACATCATCAAACTTGAAGTCTAGTAGTACCTATATGGTATCAATGTGGGTCTCACTAGGAACCATCCAACAAATTGGGTCGACCAAGGTTTGGGTCTATCCCTTTTGAGATACATTTTAACCCAAAACTTAATTCATAAAACGTTAGTTTATTTAGCCCAATTGCACCCACTTTCTCCTAAAAATTTGTTGAGTTGAGCCTTAAAACTAGTTTTATATCACATATAATGTGCATCCACATGGCTTCAATGAAAATTATACATATAAATTGGAGAGGCTTTTCAAAAAGGTAAATTAGAAGGATCGAGAATCCTATAGGTATTTGAAAATGTGGGAATTTGAGGAGGCTTTCAAAAGGTGCTTTAGAAGGATCTCAAATCCTATGGCTATTTAAAAATTTGAAAATTGAAGATGTTTCATGCAAAATTCTAATAGAAGGCTCTAGAATTTCTTGATTTAGAATTTTCAAGGAAACGTGAAATTTATATTTTTCAATGACAAATAGAGGCCTCTAGGAGAATGAGTGAGTGCTAAAGTGCTTGTGTATCAGAATTTCTAGTCAAAGTTTGAGTTAAGAGAGTCTTATGAGTTTTGAGAGTTAGGATTGAGCATATGAGAGAAAATTATTAAGAAAGGTTGTGAAAATTGAGAATGAAGAGAGAAAAACTGAGTGAGAATTGTGGAATTTGTGGGAAAGGAGAGAACATCTAGCCAACATGAAGTCCAAAAGCCTAAAGGAGATGTTGATCAAGTGATGTGAGGAGTAGATCAATCGAGTGAGAGGCATTCAACTAGTGGATCGAATTGAAGCAGCGAACATATACATCCAGCTAGGTGTAAAAGAGAATATGGTGATGATACTGTAGCGGAGGTCCTGCAGTCATGGCTGACGATATCGAAGGGGATCGTGGTCTATAATAGAGGGGTGTTACATCCTCACCCTAGGCCTAAGTGACCAACTTGGTCAAAGTGAGTCAATGGACATTCTCATGAGTCAAGTGCTTTTGAGCCCATGTACAAGCGTCAAACCACATAAATAATCTGTTAAAAAGCCAAATTAAAGTTATGTAAGCCATTGTGAGATGAGGCTTAAAGGTTGATATGAACTCTCCAAATTATGAAAGTTTTGTATAGTGAAAAATTGATGGAGAAGTCAAAATAATAAATCATAAGAAAGCTTTGTATGGTAGAGAAGTGATGGTGAAATCAAGCTAACAACTTATAAAAGGAAGCTAGAGAAGATCTAGAGGAAATCTTATAAAAAACTCTGGAACTACACACTTAACATAACCTTATTGGAGATGTTTTTGAATTGATATGTACTCACATTAGTCATTCAAATCAAGATAGAAAGCTCACATCATTTTAAAAAAACACCACGAGATTCTCAATGGCTTCTTGAGGTAACCAAGAAAAATAGTCTTTCTTCAATAGATTTGTCATCTTCAATGTGAGTCATGAAAGCATGTCTTCAATCTTAGATCGATCAGCCTTGACACCTTCTTTTGAGATAATATGTCCCAAATAATGCACTAATTTTATCCAAAGCAACACGTGTACATCTTGGCATACAAGTAGTTTGCTTGAAGTATAGATAAGAGATGAGATGCATGAGTTGATGTTCATCCCAATATTTTGAGTAAATGAGAAAATCATTGAGGAGGACTAAGACATATCAGCAAAGAATAATCTTGAATGTCTCATTCGTGCTTCTTTGGAAGGTGGTTAGAGCATTGGTGAGTTTGGTTCTCCAACATATGGTTTGAGGCACTATACCTTTGGGCAAGGCAAATTCGTAACAACTTACTAATCTTCTTGATAGTCTCGAGTGGTACATAATCTTTAGGAATCAACTATGATTGTAACAAGTCGGTTGGGTTGAAGGCTTGACATGGATGGGACTTGCACCATACACAATCTCCAACTTTAAATTCATAGTTTGGTCGGTCGTTGTCAAATTGAGCCTTTGAGCATTCTTGAGCTCTAGTCATGTTATCCTTTAATCTCTTCAAAATTTCATTGCATTGATGCAAAGAAACATTGATTTTCTCATGCAATGCACTATCATGTTCATACGCGGAGAGAGGCATCGTAGTCATTAATAGCCTCACAAGAAGTCATTTTGGTTGAAGTATAAAAGCTGGTATTATATGATTGCTTCCTAGGTTTGCCTTCTATATAAGATCGAAGATATGTCTCAAGAACTCTATTTACCACTTCAGTTTGACCATCAGTCAGGAAATGATGGGTTATACTAAAGCATGTTTTAGTTCCCGATTGATACATATCTTTCTTCTTAAATTTTGAAGTGAATATTGTATCTCGGTTTCCAACTACAGTTTTAGGAGCCCCATGTAAGCTAATAACCCTTTTTATGAAGACTTTGACAACTTGGGATACCTAATACTTAGCTTTCAGAGGTTCAAAGTGCATATACTTTGTGAGTAGGTCTACAACATATGTATGGTTTTATACCATGGGAACAAGATAAGGCCTCAATAAAGTCCATTGACAATGATTCCCAAGCTTGTGAAGGTATGGGTAATGGTGTTGAGGTGCTTGGGACCTTACTCGACTGATATTTTTTATATTATCAAATATTATAATCTAACAAATCGGGTAACATGGTTTTTCATCCCTTCCCAATAAAAATTCTATTATTCTACTATAGGTCTTAGAAACTCTCTCATGTCTCTCTACGTGTAAATCACGGTATGCTTTGGGAATAAAGTCATTAAATTACAAGATTTGGAAATCAAGATTTTACCATCATAATAGAGGATCACCATGAAATTAATGGCATGGGTAGGAAGATGGGTCAGCCAACACCTTAGCCATGAGCTCCACCAATTCTAGGGTCATGTCTTGGAATCTCATGTGTGTTTGGTGACACGAAAGTGTATCAACAACTAGGTTCTCTTTGCCTATTTTATAATCAATTTGAAACCATAATCAATAAGCTTAGAGATCTACCTTTGTTGTTGTTAGGTGGTAAACCTTTTCTCTAAAATAAACTTCAAACTATTATGATGAGTATGCAATGTGAACCATATCTCGAGTAGGTAAGGTCTCCCCTTATCAATAGTGTAGGACACGAAAATTCTCACTTCTGGTTCTTAGGCCTAAAGTGAACCTTTTCGAGTTTTACTTCGCTTTATATGGGCGTGCCAGCTAGTTTGCTTTAAAACTAGCAAAGTTTTGAAATATCCGACTTTTTTGGGCGATTGGGGGCAAGCGGGATCTTTTCGCTCGAAACCTTCTTGAACCGGTGCTCAAGGGTTGGTTTAAGCGCTTATGGACTTTGATAAAACAATTTTGACTCTTGAAAACGTAAGTGTTTGAAAATATGGATTCGATTCGTGTTTGTGTTTGCAAGTTTTATATACGTGGGTTTGCACGTATCTATGTCTTTCAATTTTACGCTATTTAGACCAGCTAGCTCTATGCACAAGTGACCTAAGTTGGCGTGTTTGCACGAGATATTCGGGGTTTGTTTATAATGCAAGTATGCACAATATCTCGAGTTTGGAAGATATGCTATACAACTCACACAACTTAAAAGTAAAACCCGAAATTGAAAGACAATGCTTAAGAGAAATTGCGTAAGGGAAATTGCAAAAGGGAAATATAGCTATATCTTAAGAACAGAAAGGCTCAATTGTGTAAGTGTATGCCGTGTATAAATTGAAATGCAACTCACACGGCTGAACCTTAAAACCCGAAATTTAAAGACATAGCGGAAGGGAAATACAACTATATATATATGGGCCCGAAGATCGCCAACGTGTGCGTGGGTGTTGTGTGTATATGTAAAGACAACTCACACGACTTGGAATGTAAAACCCGAATTGAATTGTAATATGGCTCTTATTAGAGTCTTGGGAGTAAGAGCGAAAGCTCAATGTGTATGAGTGTGGAATTGAAAGACAACGCACACAACTAGAAAATAACACCCCAAATTGAATTGCAATATGGCTCTTATTAGAGTCTTGGGAGTAAGAGCAAAAGCTCAATGTGTGTGAGTGTGGAATGGAAAGACAACGCACACAACTAGAAAATAACACCCCAAATTGAATTGCAATATGGCTCTTATTAGAGTCTTGGGAGTAAGAGCGAAAGTTAAATGTGTGTGAGTGTGGAATGGAAAGACAACGCATACAACTTGAATGTAAACCCACGCAGCTGAATTTATGTAAATAGAGCTATATCTTAGGGGTTGTCAAGGCCCATTTATGTGCAAAAGTGTGCAACTAAGAGCGGAAAGGCTCAAGTGCACGTGGGTGCTTGATGTACAATTAAGAGCTAAAGCTCAAGTGCACGTATGTGCTTGTGTGTCATACATCAATATTACATCTTGGGAGGAGACTATGCTCTATTATTACAACCCCATATCAAAATTTAATTGAATATAAAGCAAGTTAATGTAATAGACCAAGTTTAGACACTTACAAATAGCTGGTTCGTCTTCAACTTGCTCGTACTTGGACTTACGATTCACTTTGGGCAGCCAAGAGGGATTCCCTAAGTGGCTTTGAGAGAGGTTTTATGGATCACGGTTAGGGTCTTAGGGGAGCTTAGGTTCAGCCAAGGGAAGATTGTCTAGGGTCTGTCCTAGGTGACTGGAGTGGCTGGCTAAAGTTGGCTAGGGCTGGGATGGGGCAGCAGGTCGGCAGGGTGCAGGTCAGGCCGACAGTCAGTACGAGTAGGAAGGCTGTCGGGCGCTGGGCGATGGGCGCACCGGGCGTCTGGTGCTAGGAGGGGGTGCCGCAAAGTGGCGCGAGATAACGCGTTGGGGGTTCGAGTGACGCGTAGGGCGCGCGAACAGCGGCTGGCGCGGCAGGGGCGCGTCTGGCTGGTCGGGGGCTTAAAGGTTTGGGGAGGATAGTTTGAGGTGGTTGGGGTTAGGTTAGGTCCAGTTAGGGTTCAGTTAGGGTTAGGTTGGTTTGAGTCTAGGCTAGTTTAGGACTAAGTTTACCTTTTGGAGCCGGTCCTTCTTGGCTTGAGCCCACTTCTCCACGATTGCAGCCTCCCTTGGTCCAGCCCACCTTGGTTGCAGTCGCTTTGTCTAGACCCACTTAGCCCACATGGCTTGAACCCACCTCACCCAATGAGCCCACATAGCTAGGTCTATCACTCCCTCTCTCTCCTCCCAAGTATTTGCATGAACCCTTTGACATGGACCCCCTCACCTCTATTTATAGACATTTGAGGTAGGTCTTAGATTTGGGTTTGGGTTTGGGATTTAAATCCAGACCCAAATCCAAACACTATTTGGATCTAGATCGTGGATCTTAGATATTTTGAGATCCGTATCGGATCTAAATCCAACATTTTTATGGATATGGATCTGGATATTTTGGTTCAAATCTGATCCAATCCAAATACTATTTGGATCCAATCAAAATCCAAACACTATATGGATCGATCCAAACACTATTTGGATTGGCCCAAATCCAAACACTATTCACTATATGGATTTGGATCTGGACATTTATGGTCCAGATCCAATCCAAATTTTCTCTGGACGGTCTTTCTTGGCTTCTTGAGGTGGACGTTTTGTGCGGGCACTGGCTTCATCAGTGCTCCGTCTGGTGTTGGGTTTTTCCCAACTTTGTCGTCTGGACTCTATCTCGCCATTCTAGACTCCGTTTTGCTTGATTTTCACCGTTTTGGGCTTCAATTCCTGTTGCTTCGGTGGGTGATCATGGCTTCACATGTAATGCTCTGGGCTTGAAGTATACTCCTGGACTGGGCTCTCCTTTCGCCTTTTGATCGTGCTTTCTATCAAGCTGAGTTGTCTCCTAGGCTTCAAACCTGCTTTTTGGGGTTGCTTTCGATCAGAGCTCACCTATTCGTCTTGGCTTTTTGGCAAAAATGGGACTTGACCCATATGTGGGCAAATTGAGTTGAACAGGGTTTAAAGCCAAAATTTCGGGCTTTTACAGCCCCCGGGGTGTCGAAAACTTCAAAATCTGGTTTTGAACTGTATTTTCAAACTAGGTGTTTGTTTTCGAAATTTGTTTTATTTTGGGGTGTTTACAAATAGCTAGGATAATAGTGAGCAACTCTTTGTTATGGGTTGAGTAGGTTCTCTTATGGAGTGGTATGGTTTTACATATTGTATGCAAATTTTGGTTTTACAAAACCTCAATTCACAACAACCTATTTAAAAGAGAGAAACTAAACATAAAATAGGTCATAAGAATTACCTCCAATCCCTCCTAATGTGTATGGCCCGTATCAATTGTTTTATAAAAAGTCTTCTTATCTCGTTAGACAGAGTCAACCCTTGTGCTAGTGATTTAGATAATTCAAATATAAAATTTCTACACACTTAGGAAGAGGTGATCAACAAGCGGGGTTGCTTGTTATCCAATTGTAGGTAGGTGTTTCTAAGGGTATTCTAAGATTGTTCTAGGTTTCCTAAATGACTAGCTTGGAATCCTATGTGGGACAGACCTGGTTGAGGTAATTCGGATTCCTAAATTGGGACTATCTAAAGACACATTCGTGTCTTGTGTTAATCCGTATAAGTTCCTAGGAGCAGATTATGGCTGGTTATAGGCTTGTTTTTTTATTGGGTAATTGATAGAGATAAATGGATGGGTAATTGTAAACAAAAATTTTTGGTCCGGCATTGACTTCAAACTTTGTTTGCAAAAATTATGCGTAAGCATGCCTACAAGTTTACTCAAACTTACAAAGAGATTTTTTAATTATTTGGCGATTGTGGATAAGTAGATTCTTATCATCGTAGACCTTCTTGAACCAACGCTCAAGGGTCAGCCTAGATGCATAGAAAGAGTGATTTATAATCCAAGATTTTTTAAAACAATTTTCAACCAAAACAACTTTTTTAAAATGAGTATATCATTCACTTGGCAAAAACCAATTTATGTTCTGTAAAACAAAATTGGTTCTGTTTTTTGGTAGAGGAGTTTGAATTTTTCTTTTTTAAAGAGATCCAAAAATCCTAATTTGTATTTTTGGTTCCTTGGATGATTAGAATTAAATATGAGAATATTCCTAACCGAATGTTATCTTAAAATTTGAAACAGTCTCTATGAGTAAAATATGGAGGCTTAGTAAAATGCCTATATCTCTACATATAGATTCTTGATTTTTATGAAATTAGTCAAGTTGGAAAGCTATATATGTTACATTTTCAATGAGACTATTTTCATGATTTTTGGGTGCCGACAGACAGAGTTATAAAGGTTTTACTAAAGGTCTATCATAGGAATTTTAGCAGAGACGGATTCTATTTTGGGTTGAGTTTAATTCTTAATGATTTTTTACTCGGCCTTTCCTATATCCAAAATTTTTGAAACTTTTATTAAATGTTAGTCAGTGTGTATACAACTTCTTGACAAAATTTTAGAATATTTTACAAAGATATGAGGGCTGAAAAATTTGAGGATCAGATATGACTTATGGAGGATGTTGAAATCTATAGAGTTTTTTTTATAGAAGTTAATAATACATCTGATTTGATCCTTAATATGTTAATGATCATATAAAGAAATTTAGTTAAGGACTTGTATTCATTTGGGGAAGAACTCATCTACATATAATTCTAGGGACATCACCCTCGAGGAGGATAGCTCTCTTGGAAAATATATGGATCTTAGCCCAATGTCTGCCCTTAAACAAACTTGTGGATATTTAATCCACCATAAGAGTGATTTACATAATCATATCATTGCATGTAAAATGTGATTACTAATGTCCCTCTTATGACTTCTTGAATTAATTTGGAGGCAATCACATCAATCAAGAAAGGAAAGAAGGGATGATAACATATTTAAGCATAGAAAATATGAGGAAGTATAAGATATGACTTATATTGAGATAGAAGAAACCGAGTGACATACAAGTGGTAGGTTCTCTTATCGATGGCCTTTTATAGCGATTTGCAGCACTTTCTTTGCTTTTATAATAGATTGGCGATGAGGGTTCCAAAGAATTATAAATGAATAAATTTAGAACAAAGGAAAAAAGAAGGGAAAACCTGGTCGGACTCTTTAGGCGATTCTTCCTCTTGGCCGACCTCTTGGGTTGGCTTCCTCCTCCACTCGCCTCCTTTTTCTTCTTTCTCTCTTCTCTCTTTTCTCTCTTGGTCTCTTGTTGATTATTTACCTTAATTGCCTCCTAATTTGCCTCCTTTGAATCCCAACCCAAGGCACTTGTTTATAGATTTTTCAAGAAGTCTCCATATCAAGCATATTCTTTGGCACCTCTCTAGAGTGTTCCACGGGTTGGGTTGGTCCATGCTTTTTCCAATTTGGCCCCAATCCAGCTCTCTTTGCTGGTCACATGGGTAGTCAACATGGTCACATGGCCTGGTCCATGCTAGTCATGATCATGGCCCCTCTTGCAGCCCGTCTTGATGCAGTCAGTCTTGACTTGGTGCAGCTCGCCTTGTGTTGGTGTGACTTACCTTGACTCGGTTTGGGTTGATCATTTGACTTAGTTTGACCTTCCTTGGCTTGATCAAAGCTTGTTTCATGGCTCGGTTCTATGTTGATCTGCCCACCTTGGTTTGATCAAGCTTGGATCACCTTGTTTTATTAAGTTCGTCTCACTTTGGTTTTAATTGAATTAGATACATGTCCAACTTATCTTGATTTTGATTTGGGCTTGATCATGTACAACCCATCTTGACTTGATTTGGGCTTGATTATGTGCAACCCATTCTTGATTTGATTTGGGCTTGATCATGTATTCATTCTTGATTTGATTTGGGCTTGGTATGCATCCCATCTTGACTTGATTAGGGTTTGATCATGTGCAACCCATTCTTGATTTGATTTGGGCTTGATGTGCATCCCATTATTGATTTGATTTGGGCTCGCCTCACCATGGTTTGAGTTGGATTGGTTGTATGGCTAGCCCATTCCATCTTGTCTTGATTAAACTTTTCTTCACCATGAACCATCTTATGGTCGAGCCATCTTCACTGCACCATGGTCAACTTTTTGGATTGCCTCATTCTTGAATCTCCTAAGATCCTGCTTTTCTTTGTTTGGTGCTTTTGTAGGTAAAATTTTATTCTATGGTTTCAAATATTTTCTTTTTTATTCTTTAAAACCATTTTCTTTAGAAACATATTTGAAAATAATGAAATTTAAGGAAATTTTCAAATATCCCCTTTAGTGTATAACTATGTCCCATCCCCACATAATATTGTTGTTTGCATGAGTGACCATCCTGCAGTCACTCCCTGAGTTTGTCATCTACTTTTCGGACCGCTTTAACCTTTTGATGGGTGTAGGTCTTGAACCGTTTTAATCATTCAGTGTAGAGTCTCGGACCGCTTTAACTCTTGGATGGGTATAGTTCTCGTGGTGTAGGACTGTCCTCGATCTAGCGAGTCTGTCATGTTTTGAACTTGTTTATTTATTTTATCTTATTTAATTTCAAATATTTTTTAAGTTTGTAAAATGGTCACTTTGCAAACATTTTGTGTGTTTAGTTTCCGATGCCCCATCTTAGCTTTTTCAATTCTTTGAAGAAAATTATTTGAAACAGCAAAATTTTACTTATTTGGTCTTGAGGATAGAGTGATCATTTTTTTTTTTCAAAATTTGATTTTTTTTTATTGGGTTCAAAGTACCCTTATTTTAATGTTCCTACAACCACAATTTTTCTTGAAAAGACCTTAAAGGGGTTTGTTTAAGGTGTCTTTGTTGAAAAAAAACCTTAAAGACCCACAATCACGATTTTTCTTGAAAATGAAGAAATTCTAAAAAATCTTTTAGAAATTTTTGGGTGTTCACGGTAACAATTCTTTTAAGTTGAGTTGCTAAGGACAGGTTGTGCGATTTTTATTGGGCAGCCTAGAGAATATTTAGTTAGAACTTTGACAAGGCTTGGCTATGGGATAGCAAGCAAGATGCATAGACAAATATTTAGTTAGCTCAATCACTTAAGGAATTATGTAAATATCATGCATCTCCTTAAAACAATTATGAAAATTAAATGGGATGCTGAATTCAAAATGAAATATGCTATATGAGATTTTAGAATCTAAACTATGCAAAACAATATACTACCAATATTTCTATTGTATGGCTAATGTGATGCCCCACTACAACGCAAAATGAATGTCAACTAATGTCTAGTGCAATGATTAAGATACGGAGGTATATGCAATTTCGAATATCCGATGAGTACTCTTGGAATGTAATGAATCTATATAGATTTAATAAGCAACAATAGTGACTATTGATGATGCAATCAATATGTAATGGTTTGATGCAAAAACACTAAATAGTATGAAACTAACTAGAATGGATTGTTGGTGAACTAATAAAAACTCTGGTGCTTCTTTCTTTTCTTTTTTAAGACGCAATACTAATGATGCGATGAACTGACAGATGGATGTAATTCAATATAAACAACTAAGGTGAACAACTAAACTAATGGAACGGAACCTCAAGCATGCATGTTACTTGAAGGGGGTTGGATCAAGCAATTCCTTCCTCTCTTGCTTGAAAACACTCACAAAACACACCACGCAAAGAGAAATGGAGAA
Source organism: Brasenia schreberi (assembly GCA_036023115.1). NCBI lineage: Eukaryota > Viridiplantae > Streptophyta > Magnoliopsida > Nymphaeales > Cabombaceae > Brasenia > Brasenia schreberi. Next base: position 5,232,013 of record JAYKKT010000039.1, read on the forward strand.
AATGAACTTGACTACTTGAATAGCTCTCCTTAATTTCTGGAATTTGTGTTGAATCTTTCTTAAATGCTTACAATGTAGGAGGATGCCCCTTTTTAGGAGAGGTCTAGGATATATGAAATTAATAAGTCTTATAATGATTTTACAATAAAAGTCCAGAAACTACAACTTTCTAATTTTATTTTCAATAGATAGGAAAGTCTAACAAGAGAATAGTAAGTCTTCTCATGTGAAAGCTGATTTATACCTTCATCAAAAATCTGAATTTTTTAGCAAGGATTGGAATCCTCTAGGCCTTATTTAACTTGGATTGAACTCCCTTTTGTTGCACCTAGGCTGGTCGATCCCCTCTTAACATGGACATGGACTATGGAAGTAATAGTGTTGCTGCACTTAGGCCGGCCAATTCTTCCCTTGACATGAACCATAATCAAACAACACTAGTTTTGCTGCATCTTAGCATGAACTCATGTCAAGGATACTCCTGCATTCAATGTGAAAGTTGCCATGACCTTGAAAAGGATCTTGAAGATTCCATATTAAACATAACTTGATTTGGTTCATGGCCGGGTTGAGTCATGGGTTGAGAAAACCAATTAGGTGAACCCATCGACTTTTCAAAAGTTAATTAACGTTTATGAAAGCATATAATATATACATAGGCCCATAATCCAGATTTTTATATAAGCTAAATAGGTTTCTCTTAAGAGATCATTCTCGTTTACACTAGATGTGCGAGCTTGAAGTGGGGAACTTGTTGCTCGTTTTGTTGCATCGCAAATTCGTGTATTCAAACTCCAGATGTGTTCATAGTGACTGGACTGGTATGTTGCCGGTCTCTATGAGGACTTGAGTGTGTTGCATGGCATTGAGGATGAAAAAAGGTGGCTGTCAACAACCAGGTTTTTGTTATCATCTCAAATCATAGAAAAAGATGAGCGAAGATTGGATGGCTGATGGAGGTGGTGTGGTTGATTGTTGGCCTACGACAGTCAACATGGGTGGACAACGTTGATTGTTGACAATAGAAACTAGCACCAATCTACCCGTGCTAGTTTTGGTTTAGGTCCAATTCATCATTCTTTGTTTCAACTCCAACTTGGTTAGCACCAACCTGCCTTGGGTCTTAAAAGTGCCATCTAGACCTTCAATAAGCTGCAAAACTTTCATTACATACCTGGACATAAACTTGTCTGGATTGAGTTGAGGTTAACCTTTCACACACATCGTTCATCCCACTTCATTCTCTCTCCTCGGTCATGCATTAACTCACCAACCGTACTCCTCCATATCTTGTTCACTCATCTCATATCCTCTCTCCTCTTTTACTCATCATAATTATATCATATAGCTCTCACTTCACTGCGTTATTCTTCATATGCTTAGATACCTAACATCATCGACCAGATGGATCAGATTTGTCCGTCCTTAACAAATTGTTACTCCTCATTCTACTGTCCCCTACACTCTATTGAATTGTGGACAACATGATCCTGTCGATTCCAAATTCTTCTTGCTCAGAATTGACTCTTAGATGCATTCCTCAGCCGAATCTTAAAATCAGCAACTGAACTTGCTTCAGATGTTGCAGTACCCATCTTTCAAGCAACCGGCCACCCGCTTGAATGTCTACCTCTGGACCATCCAACTCAACCGCCATCATCCACTCTCTACCAGAGTACACTGCCACCTTGGGTCAATCGCCTTTGCTGATTTCCGACATCACCTGAATTTTACCACCGTCCATCAAAACTCCGCTCACCTACATTGCCTCTCTGTCTATCGAGCACCTCTACTCTCTTTGTAGTAGCAAGGTGTTTGTGACAAAGGCCAACACCAGCCAGTCAGCCAAGACTGGCTTGGCCGGACTAGACTGAACATAGCGGCCATTTGGTTCCTTGTTTCCAAATATCTATGTTGGAACCACGGTACTGCCAGTTCCTTGTTTGCATCACGCATGGGATTAGGGCTGGCACCATTCCTTTCTTTTTTTATATTTTTTTACATTTTTCGGTAAACCTTTTTTCAATGTTCAGCTCAAAATTTACATCCATATGATCTTTGTTGCCAACCCCAACAATATCGATTTAACTCGATTCTTTGCTATACACGAGACGGCCTTTTTCTTAATTAGGCTTAAGCTGCATGTCACATGTATTGTCCTCATCCATTTACATTAACCTCCATATGAGTTGAGTAGAGCTTGTGCGCTGATCAACACAGCAAAGAGACAACAGTTGGTGAAGGTTGATTCAGTATCTAGTACATGATATCTCAACTATGCTAGTCTACTTATTGATTTTCCAAAACGGACAAAGGTTGATCTCTGTTTCAAGCATGAAGCTACATCTGGAAAAAGAAAAAAGAAAATTCAACGTTGAGTGAATGAAAAAAGAAGACTTGAAATAAAGCCAGACATAGAGCTGCGATTTTTTATATGAAGAACAAATTTTTAGAGGTGTAAACATCTAAAAGGTGGAAAAGAAAGATGAAGAGAGAATTGATGGAATCAAGAGGGGGTTGACAAAGTGTTTTGAAACGGAAAAGAGTTGAAGGTGACTTGAAATTTCCAAAGCATTAGGTTGGGATGAAAAGAAAAAAGATCGTGTAAGGTGAGTCAAATTCAAACAGAAAAAGATGGTAGGTTGAAAGAAAAGAAAATAATATGTTAATCAAGCCCAATCGTCCCACAAAATTTGATTCTGGAAACTTTTGAGAGAGCAGCCACCTTCCAATGGAGTGCTGTAAAAATCGGGGTACTTCAAATATGCGTGTAATTTTCTTGCCAAAACTCCTAATGAGAAAGAGGTAAGTTTAACTTCCAGCAGATTCCTAGATATAGATAAGTTTGACGACCTCGCGAATTGAGGAAACTGATATCCCTTCGTAAATAAGGGAGTGGCGGGCAGCAAGGCACCTCTTTCCTCCCCAAAGCAACAGAATTCATAGTAGAGAGAGTGCAAGAGAGGGCCTACATTTCATCTGGAACTAGGTAATTTTCTCTCGTGTTTTTTGCAGAAACTCAAATCACGCTCGTCCAAGAGAGAAGGTAGGTAACATATTGATTTTGTTTTGATGCTAAATATGATGCATCCCCTTGCACTCAGAAAGTCTATGTAGTGGATTTCTTTGAATTCAGTAACTCAAATGGCTTAGGCAACTAAGTCTAAGAATGACTTTTAACGTAATAAGAGTAAGGATCACAAATGTAGTTATTGCATACCTTTCTCTATCTACTTGTAGAAGTAAGAAGCAGCAATAGTACTTGAATTTATTTCTATCAAACATCTCACTTGACAAGCCAATCTAGGTGTAACCTAAGACACGTAGTATGAAAGTAGAGACTCAATTGCATGAATGTTACAACTTCAATGATAGACACTTAAGTAGAAGACTTATTTGGATAATTAAGGAGAAGAGGGCATGGTACAAATTGTATTATTTCAACAGGTTAATTTATGAGGCTTATAGGAAAGGAAAGAAAGAAGGAAAAATGGTTTTTCTCACTTCTTTTTTTTTGGAGGATTTATATAAAAAACTCAACTCAAAAAAGGTGAAATATATATTTGTAGGATAGTTAAGGCTATAGATAAGAAAACTTAATATCTTACTTTTGTTTAATACATTAAATATCAGGAAAAAAAAGATTCTACTGGCAAGTGATGATATTAACAATAGATGAAAAATTATTTTATAAGTTTTTTAATGAAAATATAGATGCTAGTATTAGCTTAGGAGACCTAAGAATATATCAGTTGTAATTTTTATTAATGTAATCAAAGGAATAAAGTCAAAGAGGCTCTTAAACATATGAATGTTGCTAAATCCATAGGACCATACAATATTCTTATAAAAGTATGAAAATATTGAGAGAGATGAGTATTACATGGCTTATAAGATTATTTAACGAAATATAGAGAAACCAACATATGCTTGAGAAATGGAGGGCGAATATAATTATACTCATATACAAAAACAAGAAAGATATTTAGTAAAAGCACGATATTAAGATGCAAGGGGGAGTTCATCAGTGAGAATGGGTGAGACGGCCGGTGAGACAACCAGATCCTCTCGCCTTATGGTAGCATATTGAGGTGGCATGCATCTATGAACCATGAAGACTGAGCCGAGTGTGGCAGTGAAAGGCGATATAGGTGGAGATCAGTATGGCTTGGGTCAATCCAAAAAGAGGCAGAAGAAAGGAAGGGAAGACCAGTGGTGGATTACAAATTGGACGACGACGACAGCCAGCAAGTGGCCATGGGTGGCCGGGAGGTGGGACTTCGAGGCTGAACGGTGGTCTTCTAGTCAAAGTCGGTCAAGTGGTGAAGGCTTCCCTAGAGACAATGAGGTTGGGAATTAGGTGCTTCGATTGTTGTTGGTTTTGCAAACTACGACAGGTTCCACGATGATATCAATAATGACAAGGTTGCCAAGGGTGCAACTACTGGGACCTGCTAGGTTGGTCAAACAGATTCTCGAAGGATATTAGTGATGTAGGTCGTAGTGCCATCAGATGTTATGTCGTAGGATTTCCAATAAACCCTAAGTATGGTGAAGCCATATCCTTGCTTAGAATTGTAGGACTGTATGTGGTCACATTGATTAAGAAAAATATAGTGTGTCAGTTTGGAGTAACTAAAGATATCATTTGCAACAAAGGAACCCATTTCAAGAATAAGAGAGTCGACAAGGTTTGTCCTAGGCTTTACCTAACACCTTTCATCATTTCACTATCTATAGAGTAATGGTCAAGCAGTGACAACCAACAAAACCTTGATAAGTAATATTAAAAAAAACAATAAGTCAATTGCAGAGTATGGTATGACAAATTGCATAATGCACTACGAACATACAGGATATCCGCTAGAACCCTTACCAATGTCACTCCATTCAAGTTGGTATATGGTATAGGAATTGTGCTTCCAATCTAAGTCCAACTATCTCATTGCACTAGGCTATGTCTGTTAAAAATGTCATTGGATGCCCAACAAGAGTCCAAAACTAGCTGAAATAGATCTATTAAATGAAAAGGGACTTCTTACCACGACCATGCACATTCATATAGGCATCAACAAGAGTCCAAAACTAGCTGAAATAGATCTATTAAATGAAAAGGGACTTCTTACCACGACCATGCACATTCATATAGGCATCAATTTGCTAGGCATATTGCAAAACATATTTTAGAACAGAAGTTCAAAGTTGGTGGTTTAGTGCTTAAAATCATACATTATAGATTACCTCACCTAATAGAGGAGTGGCATCCAAATTGAGAAGGCCCTTATTGTGATAGGAGTGACTCTAGGTAATTACTATTGGCTTAATTGTCCTGATGATATAGAGTTCTCGGACCCAGTCAATGTGTGTTATATTGAAAGTAATTGAATAGTCCCATGAGTGGATTTATGCTTTTAGGAATGGTTGCATCTCTACGAAAAGCAATGTCATATGGCTACCTTTATTATTGTGTTCGAGAGTAAAAGAATGATTGCTTTTGTACTGAAGGATATTTTATGTCCAAAATTGGTATTTGTATCTCTCCTATTCATGGCAATGGCAAAGGAAGATGTACTGCAAATATGAATCATGAACTAATTCTATTCAAAGGTTTCATAAAGTAAAAAGGAATTGCCCTTTAGAAGAATTTCATATGAATTTTGAGAGAGGGATCTAATGAGTCAATAGTTATCACACAGGCGGAAGACAAAAGTTCTAGATATGCCTTGGAACATTGAACATTGTTCAAGAAAAGATCATGTTCATACAAGTCCAAAGTCCCACCACATGCATAAATACATTACTCAAGTCATGCATATCGTCCTTCCTATTTGAAACTGAGTCATGCATGAGTATCATAGCACGGTTAAGTCCTTTAGGGTATCATCCACCTCCTACCAAGCTGAGTTTGCAGCCATCATGAATGGTAATTAAGGGTCTATATATACATGAGATATAGGAGATCTTAAATCTACACATCGGGTTCCCTAGACTGAGGCATTTTCATTTTTTCACTTTTGTGATCATGCATCCATCCATCCTTTGTTCATGCAATTGATCATATTCCGATAATGTTTTCACTTGATCTTTGAAGGCGATTAAATTATTTTGTAAGCCCAGAGCTGCACATGATAAGAAGCTCCTCCCAATACCCAAGGAAATAAAAAGTCTCTCAAGAGGTAAAAAGTGTAAAAAAAAATTCACATATATATCTCGATCTACTTTGCATGCTTCGATGTTTACTTGTTTGGGCATATGTAAATACCTCAATTTTTTAAATCATGATCATGTGTGTGTTACAATTTACTTTTGAAACTGAACCTCTGGGAAATATGGCAAGAATCAAGTCGGTTTTTTAAATTTTTGAAAGCTTCAAGTATGTGAGTGAAAGAGGAGAATCATATGAGATGTAATATGGTTCTTAAGAGAAGATGGTGCTTTGAAATATGCAAATCCAAACCGATGTGAAAATCATCCCATAAAATTATGGTTTTACTACATTTGAAATATCTTGCACTAGTTTCAATGAAATATGGTGAAAACCAAATTTTTGATGACAGTGCTAATGAGAGAAGATGACTAGTGTGCTGGACTTTTTATCGTAATTGTGGAAAATCATCAACGTTATGGGACAGCCAGCTCAGTTGGCCCCCAATATAACTCCTAATCAAGTTAGAGACTCATCTCCTAATGACATCAATCCTCATATGATGAGGATAATCAATTGGCTTTAAAAGAAGAAGGGGACAAAACCAGATAATACATCTCTTCCCTTCCCAAAATTCTCAAGAGGTCAAGACATACTAGAGAGAAATCGTGCAAGAAAGGTCTGCGTCCATACCAGAAAGCAGGTAACTGCTATCTACTGTAGTTCCCATCGGCATGTATTTACCGATTCTATGGTTTATGTACCTTGTTTAGCATGCTTTTGCGCATGAGAATAGATCTGAATTATTCTTAGCAACTGAACCACCATGTGCTGAATTTGCTTTGATTTTGTTTCATGATCAGTCTCATGCCAGCGTAAAACTTCGTCGGATCTTTACAACATGGATTACAAAAAATTATGAGCATTGCTTTGGGGCGTCCCCGCCTAGCGATGTGCTGCAGAGCCCAAAGGCAGTAAGAAGTAAGCAAGGCCACTACATTTTCGTCTGAATGTAGTGAATCAATTGCAGAGAGGGTTCCCACATCATGGACCGGTGTGGGTAAAGAAGTTAGTCCCACTACATTTCCGCCCGAATGTAGTGAAAATTTTTCAAAGAGGGTCTCCGCATTTTGATTATGGACAGATGCGGGGGGTAAGGAAACTAGTCCTAGATAATAAGATTTGTATTGCTTCTTGGAATATTGGAACATTATCGGGTAAGCTAATGGAGGTGGTAGATACTATGATTCGGAGAAAGATTCATATTCTATGTTTACAAGAGACAAAATGGGTTGGAGAAAAAACAAAGGAGATAGAGGATAAAGGTTTTAAATTATGGTACTCAGAGGATAAAGGTTTTAAATTATGGTACTCAGGTAAAGAAAAGGGTCGAAACGGAATTGGTATTATCATAAATAAAGATTTAAAGGAGAGTGTAGTAGACATACAACGATATGGTGACCGAATCATGACATTGAAATTAGTGTTAGGAGCAGAGGTTTTGAATATAGTTTGTGCGTACGCACCCCAAGTAGGACTAGAAGATAGTATAAAGACAGTTTTTTGGGAAGAGTTAGATAAGGTGTTTCAAAAGATTCCACAAAGGGAGATGATTTGTTTAGGAGGAGATTTAAATGGACATGTCGGTAAAGAGGCATTAGGATATCAAGAGATTCATGAAAACTTTGGTTTTGGGGATATAAACGAGGAAGGTAGGGAGATTTTAAATTTTGCTATGTCATTTGATCTCTTTATAGTCAATACAATATTCAAAAAACGAGATGAACATTTAATTACTTATAAGAGTAGCTTATCACAAACACAAATTGATTACTTTATTTGTAGAAAAAAAGATAGAGCGTGTTATAAAGATTGTAAGGTAATTCCAGGAGAAAGCTTAACCACCCAACATCGACTTTTAGTTATGGATTTACAAATAAAAAAATGGACAAAGAAGAAAAGAGTGCATCGAGCTATTCGAACTAAATGGTGGAACCTCATAAGCGAGAAAGAAGATATATTTAAACAGAAAGTCCTTCAAGGAGATGTTTGGAATTATGTTGGCACACCCTGTGATATGTGAAACAATATGGCTATACATATTAGGAGAGTGGCGAAAGATGTGTTAGGGGTATCTAAGGGAGGTGTACCGGCACAAAAAGAAGCTTGGTGGTGGAGTGAAGTAGTACAAAATAAAATCAAGGTAAAGAGGCCATGTTAATAATTACATAATGCTAAGAAAACTAGTGAAACTTTAGAAGCTTATAAGAAAGCAAAGAAGGAAGCGAAAAAGGCCGTTAGTGAAGCAAAAGCTAAGATTTGGGATGACTTATATAAAAAACTCAACTCAAAAGAGGGTAAAAGAGATATTTTTAGGATAGCTAGGGCTAGAGATAAGAAAACTAAAGATCTTAATTATGTTAGATGCATAAAAGACAAGAATGAAAAATTCTAGTGGCAAATGATGATATAAGAAATAAATGAAAAAACTATTTTTATAATATTTTTAATGAAAATAAAGATGTTAGTATTAGTTTAGGAGATTTAGCCAAGTCAGAAAAGTATATAAACCACAATTTCTACCGACGCATTCAAAAGAATGAAGTCAAAGAGTCTCTTAAACATATGAAGAGTGGTAAATCGGTAGGACCAGATAATATTCCTATAGAAGTTTCGAAAATACTAGGAGAAATAGGAATCACTTGGCTCATAAGACTATTTAATGAAATATGGAAAAACCAAAAGATGCCTGAAGAATAGAGAGCAAGTACACTTATACCCATATATAAGAACAAGGGAGACATTCAAAATTGTGCGAATTATCAAGGTATCAAGTTAATGAGTCATACTATGAAATTATGGGAAAGAATTATCGAACGTAGGTTAAGACAAGTATCAAGTACAATAGAGAACCAATTTGGATTTATGCCAGGCAGATCTACTATTAAAGCGATTCACCTTTTGAGACGTCTTATGGAACATTTTAGAGCAAAAAAAAAAGACCTTCACATGATATTTATTGATCTAGAAAAAGCTTATGATAGGGTACCGAGGGAGGTTCTTTGGAGAACTTTGAAAAAAAGAGGTATCCCATTGCCATATATTAACCTTATAAGAGACATGTATGATGGTGCAAAAACATGTGTGAGGACTCATGAAGGAACGACGGACTTCTTTGAAGATCAGCACTCACCCTCCTCCTCCCCCGTCAACCACAAAACCTCTTCTTTTTCACCATTAACCGCCATCACCGAACGGATTCCGCCTAGCCGAAGAACCCCACCGCCCTCCTTAACCCTTTAAGTCAAACGGATCGGGTCTAATCGATCGGACCTGATCCATTCATCCTTATCCCAAGTTGTACTTTGCCCATTCTGGATCTCTAGCCAGATCCTTACCCAAATGACCTGGTCCTTGCACCCTTCAAGACTTGTACCAGATCCCATGTCTTTTTTATCCGATTCATTTTGATCCGCCCACTTCAATCCCATCCATTACATTGATCCTAATACTCGATTTGGCTCGTTTAAACTTAATCCAGATCTAATTATACCTGGCTACCTCATTCTTGAACCAAACCCAAGCTTGTTCATGGTTGGATCCAACTTGCACCAATAACTAAAAATCTGATTCCGAGCTAAGATCTAGTGAAACTGAGTCATATCTAAAATCCTGACCATTTAGACAAACTCTATTTTGAATTAGATCCAATTCAATCCCATGATTTTAAAAGTTTGATTTTAAATTGGATCTAATTGAGTTCAACAAAACCCAAAACACTCATCTAGCCAAAATTCATATTCTAGCTCAAGATATATCAACAACCCATTTTTCAATCTAAAACCACTAATTTCACTTAACTCATTTTGAAACCCACTTCTCTTAGTCATAGTCTCATCTAAGCAACAAGTCACATGTTTTAAGACTCACCAAACACATAATTCAAGCGGTTGAGATTTCTTCAAAACAAGCAATTTGGTAGTACAGAAGATCGACCTTGATCAACGGAGTACAGAGACTTTCAGCGAAAAGAATTCGCACGAACTCATGTCACAAGGAGGGTTAAGAGGTATTCTCTTTTTGAGCTTTATTTTCTAATTCTCCTTTCTTTTAAAGAGAATTTTATCTTTAGTTGAGGTTTTCGCTTCCAAAAATCCACATACAACCCGTACCTAGCCTTGAAGCTAGATCAATCTTAGGGCATTATGAGTGTCCCCTTTCCAAGTGTTAAAGTCTTTGGTTCCCGAAAAACTCACAATACTACGTAGTGAATGCAATCGAGCAAAGAGAGTAAAGTGAGCAAGTGTAAGAGAACTTGAAAGCAAGCATAAAGGAAAGTAAAGTTGTGTGGTGTCAACACACTATAATATTTAGAGGACCATTTATTTGACAATTTTCAGCTTCTCACGCTTTGAGCTCATTATTCTAATGAGATCCGATGCACCTTGAGCAGACAAATCGAAGTGGAAGCCGAGATGAAGAGCTAAAGAAGATGCAGAGAAGAAAAATGAAAAGATAGAACGAACACAATTACCTGTAAAGGTTTGCAAACAAGGAAGATGTATTTCTTGTGTTTCATAAACCAACTCACGTCTGTTTATATAAGTGGCTTTCACTTCCCTATTATTTTCCTTTATGAGCTTTTTGTTAAAGTCATGGTTCTCTATGAAAGATCTTTGCAACTTTTAATAAAGCAAAATAGATTTTGGTTTCAAGTGTTTATCTTTTTATTTTTAAAACATCTCATGAAATTAAATAAGAGGGCACTTCTTTTCATATTTCATGGATGTGGCTATTAGGGCTGAAAGTAACCATCAATAACTTACATCTCCCACTTAACTACTCTAGCCAAATTTTTATACATTGGTTTTTACCTCCCACTATTTAGGAGATTTCCCAAGTTGTACAATTTCCAATTGCAAGTGAAATGCAACTAATATCTGTTATACGGTTTTTCGTAATCAATATGTTTTTCCTACGTAGTGATCAACAGAGTGTGTTTCCACACTCAAACTCTAGGTATATCTCAAACTCATGTGTATAATATCTTTTGTAAAAACATCTTTTGAGATGCCTTTAGTTAAAGAATCAACTAACATGTCGCTAGTTGGCATATAATATATGGATATCTCATTCCTTTTAAGCATATTGTGAACATAGTGGTAGTTAACCATTATATGCTTATTTTTATAGTTATCAGCTCCACTTTTATCAAAGTAATGTTATACTATTGCCACAATAAATGACAATTGACTTATTGGCTATTTCTAGTTTCAAATCAGGTATGAAACGGCTTATCCAAATGACACTCATTGGAGCTATATTGTAAGTAACATATTCATCTTGTATATGCAATATTGCACAACCTTATTTATTGGAAGCTCAAGAAACAACACCTTCAAATAAAAATATTTGATTGGAGTCATCTTTACTCATAGTAAAATCAACATCTGGGTATTTTATCACTTTTAGTTCATGTGCTTGAAAGCATAATTTAAATTTTTTATTTATTTAAGATATTTCAAAATCCTTTTCACAACTATCCAATATTGTCAACCAGGATTACTTTGATATCTATTCTTAAGATCAATAACAAAGTTGATACATGGTCTGGTAAATAACATAGCAAGTTGCCCACAACTTGTTCATAAGGATTATTAGGCTTGTTTTCTCTATCATCGAGACAATCAACCTTAATCAATTTATCCCTTTAGCAAAGGGTACACTTGCTCGTTTGTAATCACCCATTATAAACTTCTTGAGAATATAATAAATATCTCCCTCTTTACTCAAATATAGAAATTTAGATTCTCTATCATAGGAAATCTCTATACCTAGAATATATGATGCTTCTCTAATGCCATTCATTTCAAACTTAGAGTTTAACCATGACTTGTTTATTACAAACATCTCATTATCATTTTTAGTCAATAATATATCATCTATATGTAAAGATAAATAACAAAGTGACTCCCATTATTCCAAACATATAAAACTTAAGTTCTAAAATGATATTTTGAAAAGTCAAATTTCATTAATGAGGTGATTGGTTTAGGCCATGTAGGAAATTCTTCTAACCTAGAAACTTTATCTTCTTGGCCTTCAACAACATGCCCTTGTGGTTACTAATCTCATATAAATCACCTTTTAGAAAAGTGATTTTTACTTCTAGCTAATGTAAATCCAAATCATAAAATATTGAAATAGTAAGAATAATTTTGATTGATACAAATTTCACAACAAAAGAATATGTTTACATAATGTATCCCCTTTTTTTATGAAAATTTCTTTGCAACCAACCTCGCCTTAAACTTATCGATTGTTCTATTGATTTTATATCTCTTTAAGAACTCATTTAAAACCTATTGCTTTCCTTCTTTTTAGTAAAACTATCAATTCTGAGACTTGATTTTTCTTAATCAATTCAATTTCCTCATCTATTACGTTTTCCCGGTCTATCAATTTAGATGAATTAATAGACTATTGATACATCATGTTATCAATCAACTCATCTAAATCTATCAAATTACATACTTCTTCTATAAGGTAAGTGTGATAATCTTTTAAGTATGATAGTATGGCCTTAGGTATTTTATATTCACTTAAAATTTTAGTTTGTTCATAAAAGTCATTTTTATCAAAATCCATGAGTTCAAACAATGATAGATATCGATCTACTAGATCATTAGTCTTTTTATCATCATTTTGAATGACGTCATTCTTAGTATGTTATTCTTAGTATCTTCTAAGAATTCAACATTCCTACTTTTTATTAAATCCTAGTCCTTGTGATAAAATCTATATCCCTTGATACCTTTAGGGTATCCAACACATTTCAAGAACCTAGTATCCAGTTTATCTCTAAACTTATCAAGGATCTTAACATGTGAGATGGATACCTATAGTTTGAGATGACTTAGGTCTTGTTTTCTTTCAAACCATATCGCATATTGCATAAATAATATAACCTTACATGGTGCTCTATTTCTATTTCACTCAAAAAATATTAGGAATAAAAGCATCTATTAACATAAACAAAGTCATATTCAATAAGGTCATGTTATATTGTTCAGCTACATCATTTTGTTGAGGTATCCTAAATATGATATTTTATTTTGAGATATCAAATTCTTTACAATATTTTAAGAATTATGTGGATGCATATTCACCACCTCAATCAGACCTTAAGACTTTGATTGTCTGTCGTAATTGATTTTTAGTTCTTGTTTATATTCTTTAAATATTTTAAGTATTTAATATTTATGTGCTAAGATATATATATCCCATATCTTGAATAATCGTCTATAAATGTTATAAAATAAACATTCTCATGATGAGATCTTACCCTAAAGGGTTCACATATATCTATTTGTGTGAATGATTTTTAATAGGTTGTTGTGGTAATTATTTATTTAGAAAATAATTTTATATTCATTTTCTCTTTTATATAGGCTTTACACTTATTAAAAGTGTTTTCCTAAAACTTCGTAAATAAGTTAAAGTTGGCTAATTTCTTCAACTTGTTTGAACTTATATGCCCTAGTCATTTATGTCATACATTCACATCAATTACAAATGCACAACCGATATAAGCATAAGAAACTTATTATAATTAATATTTAACTTAAACAAACCATACTCAAAATAAAAAAAACTAGAAAAAGCTATCTTACTATACTTTCCCACAATGACTTTTCTAGAAACAAATATAATCTCAAACCCTTTCTTTATTAAGGGAAAGCACTGACATAAGATTACGCCTAATAGAATGCACAATTAATATATCAATAAGTACAACTAGTGCACTTGTACAAAAAAACCTAAAAGATCCAACCACTAGAACATCAACAAATGAATTATTTCATATGTAAACTTGATATTTCCTAGGCTTGTATTCTTTAAGGTCCATAACTCCCTCTTTGCTCTTTGAGATGTATCAGGTCGCTCCAAAATTGATCTACCAATCAGTCATTGGGTAGTCCAAATATAGGCACCCATAAATAATGCAAATCATGTCCTACTTCTCATTTAAGTCGCAACACTAAGTGTTTCCACTATTGTTCCTCTTATTACAACAATCATGTTTGTAGTTCCCCATCTTATCATAGTTGAAGTACTTAATCTGAGAAACGGGTTCTTATAATTTCTTGAAATATTGATTGTCTTTCTTATTATATTTGTCAAACTTTTTATTTGACTTTCTTTTATTCTAGTTGTTCTTAGAGCTAGTCCCTAAATGATCTTGAGCAACTAATAATTTTTCTTTTACCCTTGTTGATGTGTTCTTATTCAATTGTTAGTTTGAGAAAAAGTTTGGAAAGGGTAAAATCATATCTAAGTCTAAGGGTTGTGGTGGTCATCATATTCCATGAAAGGAAAGACTATTTAGGATATTAGATATTTGCATGAGTTAAAGAATGATAGATTTTGCTATGACTAAATTCTTAGCCATAACCAACATTTGGTTTACGTGTTCAACTACATTGTCTCCTTTTATTTTATAAGAATTATATTTTGGATAGAGTAATTGAACGTGGAGTTTAGCTATAGTATCATATTTGGTTATTATCGAGTCAAACATTTAGTAGTTTCGTATTCCTTAAAAACTCTAATCAAATCATCCTCAATGTATGTAGTATAATAGTCCTAGCTATTGTGTTATCCTTTACGAAGATTCTATATTTTTCTTTTTCTTCCTCTGTTGTATTTGGTATACGAATTAATATCATTTCTCTAAGTACATAGTCAACACCCTCTAGGGTTGAGGCCAATGAAATTCTTCTTTTCATATTTGAAAATTTTATCTATTTAATTTGTTTAGCTTTTCTAACTGAGGAACACAAATTTTGATAGTTGTTTTTAAATATTTGCAAAGGTAACAATAAGAAGGTCGATATATTTCAAATGAAAGCAATAACCAAGCAACAAATAAAAAGAATTAAAACAAACTCCATTAAACACCTAATATAACTTAGCCAAGCACTAAACTATAATAACGAAAATATCCAGATACTAAATTGTAAATATTTCTAGGCACCTATATGCATTATCAAACAAACTATAG
The DNA here is from genome assembly GCA_036023115.1 of Brasenia schreberi. NCBI lineage: Eukaryota > Viridiplantae > Streptophyta > Magnoliopsida > Nymphaeales > Cabombaceae > Brasenia > Brasenia schreberi. The sequence goes on from JAYKKT010000039.1 coordinate 5,247,222, forward strand.
GCACTATTTTGGAAATAAGTAGAAAATAGACAGAATTATTAATTTTAGGACAATTCTTGAGATATTATAGTAATATTGTCCCTCTATATCTTTCTTTAATTTTTATGTAGAAAATGGGTAGATTAGTAATTTTGATTGTTTCTCTAATTAAGTAATTTTGTTAAAATCTTATGGATAGAATAGTAAATTCTAGTTTTTGGTTATTCCATAAATCAAATAAATAGTTTAGGATAAAATTATAAATTTGCTCTGTGAGAAATTCTATAGAATGTTCATAAGCATAAACGTATTTTTATCAAATAACAGTTTAGTGAATTTAACAAACAAACAAGGATAAATAGTAAAAAAAATATTATAAACAACATTCTATAATTCTTATAATATGTAGGGATAAGACTATAAATTCACAAACACATGCCTAAGGGTATTTCAGTCATTTGATATGAAAATATCTTGACAAATTGTAAATTAGTTCAATAGCATATAGTGATATTAACATATGCTAGGGGCAGACTAGAGGGATAGGATCCAAGGTGGTTTTGGAGAAAATCACGACATGGGAGGCTTTGTGTCCTTTATTTTTTTTTGAAAAACCATGACACCAACTGTGATTTTGCTAGGAAAACCATGTCTGGTTTTGTTGAGATCAGATGTAGTCTAGTTCTCACATTTGCGAGACCGGACAAAGAGAGAGGGAGAGGGAAAGAGAGAGAAAGACGGAGAGAGCGAGAACAAAGAGAAGACGAGAGAGCATGGGAGAAGGATCTCTAAAGGCTCTTCGATCTGGTCATTCTCAATTGTCTGTCTCTCATCTGGTTCTTTCTTTCCCTCATTCGGCTATCTTTGTTGATAACCTCCTCCCGTTGTCTCGACCTCTCAAAGGTAGAGCAAAGTAGGAATGAGCAGATATGACAGAGAGTTCTCTGCTCTCTATTTCATCTCTGTTGGTGTCCTTTTTCACCCCTAAAGCAAACATAAATTAGTTTATGTTTCTACTATACTCTGGTTTTCTCTTTTAGTATGTCAGAGAAACTACCAAGTTTTCTGACCAACTATCATACTTTCTCTCTTTGTTATCTGTTCTTGTTCCTTGTATTATTTATAATCATGAAACGGGTCACTCAAAAGAAGAACAGAAAAATATCTTTGATTCAGATAAGTCTTTTGTTTTTCTTGTTTTTCTTGTTTTTCTTCATTTCCTTATACATAAGAAGAGAAAAAACAAACTTGCTAGTTTCTATTTGTTGAAACCTAAAAACAAAAATATTGGATTCTGTTTTTGTTCGTTGATTCGGTATGTTCTCTTTAAAGAGTAACCCCTTCCCCTTTCTATTATATTTATAGGAAGTATACTTCAAAGCCAAAAAAATCACAATCGACAACCTGTACGCTTTGATACCAGTGATGAGATCCGATACACCTTGAGTAAATGAATCGAAGTGAAAGTCAAGTCGAAGAGCCATAGAAGAAAAAAGAGAAAGAAGGAACACGGCTGCTTGTAGAAAGTTTGCAAACAAGGAAAATGTGTTTCTTGTGTTTCATAGTTGTACTCATGTCTATTTATATAGTTGGCTTTCACTTTGATGTTGTTTTTCTTTCAAGGCTCTCTGTTAAAGTCATGATTCTCTTTGAGATTTTCGTAATTTTTGATAAAGCAAAATGATTTTTGGTTTCAAGTGTTTATCTTTTTATTTTTAAAACATCTCATGAAATGCAGAAAGAGAGCCTTTCTTCCCATTTCATGAATGTGATTATTGGAACCAAAAATAGCCACCATAACTTACAAACTCCACATCAAATAAGTCAGAGTGAACTAGGTGGAGCTTGCGGACCGGGGCATAACAATTTAGTATTGGCGGAAATGTACTAAGGGAATTACCAATATATGTAGTGAGGGTCGTCCCTAGAGTAGTAGATAATATTTATAGAGCCTGGTTGCATCGCCGAGGTGCAAGACTACTAATTAGTGAGAGGCAAAAGTTCTTTGGGAGCCACCTGAAGATGGACGGGTGAAACTGAATTGTGACGGCTCGAGCAAAGGCTACCCGAGAATTGCAAGCGGTAGAGGTATCATCTGAGGCTTTCCCAATTGTTAGTTGGGCGATTTCTTTAAGTAACGTTGCACAGTACACATTTTATCAGGCAAAACTTTGGGGAGTATTCATCAGCTGGAGTTCACATGGGAATCAAGATATAGAAGTGACTAATAAATGAGATTAATTCAGTTAATATTATATACTCAGTGGTGGATCTAGAATTTTTTGTGGGATGGGAGATCCGCCTATTTGACCATTTAAAATAAGGCCAATTATGTATAATAGCTATGGATTTGATTGTACTGTCACTTTTTTACAAGTTTTTTGAATTGTAGATCGACCATTGTATCCGTTGGATGAAGGTAAATTGGACTGACCTGAACTTTAAAATTACGAGGATCATTGAGCTTATAAAACGTCAATGCATGATCATCAAGAACCATATGGGAAGAGAGGGTGGTAAGTAAGCTGATGAGATGGCCGGTTTTGGTCATCAGATGAACGCAAGTACACATTACTGGTCCAGCATTCTGAGGGTCCTTAGCTTGCAAGTGATGGCCGCCGAGTGGGGTACACCATTGCCCGGAGGAAATTACTTTTTCCCTTTGGGCTTTCAGCCCTTCATGTACCAGAAGAAAAAAAGCCCAATGCTCTACAATTACACCAAACCTAGTTTTGCCTTTGAAATTATCAGAAAAGGGCTTAAATGGGATCACTAGCCGAAGTAAATATCGACTCTTTTTCCGTTGTCCAATTTAAAATAGGAACCAAACATCAGAAAAGTGAGCTACTGAAAACTAAATCAACCACACACACAAAGGCAATAGATAAAGAATAGTATGTCTATCATTTTTTAAAGTGATGAATAAGGAGAAAAACCATTCCTCTAGTAGTAAAATAAAAAAAACACAGAATAGAAATTCTTCCCACAACAATCGGGTTCACTAAAATATCAAATAGGAACACAATAAGGGAAGAGATAAAAGAAGTAGAATACGGATTTATTCTTTTCGACGGACACACCTACAGTGACTCCAACACAACCAAGAGTCTCTCCCTTCGTTATGTGATATTGCAGGAGTGAAACAAAGGCCCTATGAGGATCCTGAATTCCTTTATTTTCTTTTTTAACATTTGGGAAGAAGCTTGTGATATTTACGGAATGGCTTTACTCAAAAGCAAAGTTTGGTATCATGAGCAAGTGAATTCTTAAATAGGGGCATTAATTATGTGAGATATGTTTGTCACAAGTTCTATTACCTGCTTAAAAAAGAGAGACACGGGTCCACCCAAATTGACAACTCTATGCTCTAAAAGATCTTGGATGAAGATCTCCTTTCCATTGTACATGCCCCCTTGTGATATTTTGTTTGGCACTTCCTGGTTAAGCGCCAAACTCTGCTTTGGCCTCTCTCTCTCTCTCTCTCTCTCTCTCTCTCTCTCTCTCTCTCTCTCTCTCTCTCTCTCTCTCTCTCTCTCTCGTCTTTGTGCCTGTGTGTACATATATAAACCAGCTCCTAATTCCTCACAAATTGGTGTTTAACTGCTCGCAATTCCGAACTTTCAATTTAGTTTTTAATCTTGCATAAAAGTGTTCCAAAATGACGGGTTGCATTGGCTTATTTATTTGTCAAGACATATATAGTTTGGCTTTTACACGAGGTGTCAAGGGTTCAAAGAGTGTCATCCTGATCACGTCAATACCCACATTGTCCCTTAAAAACGTGTTTGATACAAGGTCCCAAGGGAATTAGATCTTGATTTTTAATGGCCGTTGCTCCAAGTTCAGCTGTATATTAAATGTGGAACCTATCGCTTGCGTGAACTATGATTTCATAGAACTAATCAAGTCAAAAACTTCGATATTAAAGCGAGGTTGGCCACAAGAACTAGACCCAATGGCTTCACATGAAAACCTCAAATACCGCTTTTTCTCTCTCATGTGAATCGAACTAGAAAGCTCATACGAGTCTAGACCTGCTATTTTAGTATCAAAGTCCTCGTACCCGAATCAAACACACTCTCACAGGTGTTTTCGTTTTAGGGTCGGACCCCTGAAAACAAAGGACCTAGGCCTACAAGCCGGTGGGCTGTTTTCCCTCGTAGAAAGGACAGACCGAGCGTTCACTTAAGGGGTTGAACGCTTATTGACGGGCACACAAGGCTGCGTGATCAAACATGCCATTGTGGGTGGAACACCCCTCAGTCTCAAGATGTGGTTCCTTCAGCCACTTGGAAAGGCAGCTTCTCCAAGTTATCAATTGAAATAAAAGATCTCAAAATGGAATTAGTTGCCTAGTTGAGCATTAAGCAAAGGCTATTTATTCCACTAAGAATTTAATGCTTGATGAAGGGCAGTAAAACATAAATTCTCGGTAGGTCAGCTGGCTAAACATAAAATTCCATTAACTCGAGCTCAAGTGAAGGGGGAAAAAAAATAAAAGTAGTGCAGCATCACAGCATATCCAATAAAAAAAATCTCCTCTTTTAATTTTTTTGTCTTGTGCAATTTCTTTGTCGGTGAAGATGCCCACAAGCTCGTTATTTAAACAAAACCACGTTTTTGCCCATCCACAGCTAGGGCATCAAAAGGGGTACGTTCATATTTCACAAAGCAAAGAACAATATGATATCACATCAGACATTATAGAATAAGGACATTGTTAAATCTGGGGATGGGGCTTGCATGTATTATCTATCTTTGCCGGCGTACATTGTTCAATCTTGTATGCAGCAGCAATGCACGACGAAGATGCATCTCCCAGTCTGGTGGCCTTTCACCGTGACAATTATCCAGATGTTCTTGGCGTGTATCAAGAAGAATGCCGATATATAGAAAGAATGGGTATTTGATCTTTCAAATTAATAAAATAAAAAAGGAAATTATTTCCTTTCTCATGTGTCATCGTGTCGTTGTGATAGAAAGCGGCCTCCTGATTCTGTGACCATAATAACCAAAGATCAATAATTTAAAATATAATAAGGTCCCTTTTAAAACGAACCCGAGTCTGTTTATATCTTGGAATATTTTAACGCGTTAAAGTCTGAAAATCGGTTAAAGTATGGGAGCCGACGCTGTCAGAACGTGATAGCGGGACCCAATGTGGCGTCGGTGGAAGGAACCATGATGGCAAGGCGAGCCACTCCAGCGTGTGACCAGCCGTTGATTGCGGTTCGAAGAGGATTTAGGCCCATGTACACCTCACCTACTCATCTAACAAAGTTGATTGAGACCTACCAAGAGCGGTAGCTAAACGGCTGTACAAAGTTGAAACGGATCTCGATGATCTGAAACTTCAATTTTCCAAATTACATGAATGCTCACAAACGGATCAGTTGTGGATCCATTTTCTGTTGTACTAATAACTAATTGGGATCCGTTTTCTCTATTGTGGTAGCTGTGGATCCAGTAAAACAGAAGGGGATTGCGTATGAGGTGTATCTAGTAAAAGTCCAAACCTTGGATCTGGATCCGTAATTGCCAGTACTGATCCACTGAACTTGTCCAGTGGTGCTCGTCTCTGCTGCATCATCCATTATTGCGAGATGGTGATCGGAATCTGATTGGCCACCGACAGAGATTCCCATGCAGTGACAGCTCTAATCTCATAATGAACAAGGAATTTCGATTTTGCCAATCAAGCTGGACGTGCAGCACCACCAAGTCTTCCCTAATGCAAGTTAAATAAATTATTTTAGCAAATAGTTAGGAATTAATATGCATGTGTAAGCGCGCACCCACAAACGCACACTGTCCACTGCAAATTGTAGATCACCCAACCTTCTCTTTGAACTGATATGTCTAACTTCTGACCAGACAAACAGGATTTACCAAGATTCCTCTACGTATTTTAATCTCTTACGTAGAAAGTTTGTGTATTGTGGGCCGTTGATCTCGCGATCATATAGAGGACAACGCCAAGTTGTGGCTACGAATTTCAATAAACCAGTAGGATATGCTTTTTCTTTTTTTCTCACTGGCAAATTTTATAACCATATGAACTCCTGCATCACATAGGAAACACCAGTAGCACGAAAAAGTTCCAACTTTGGTTTTATATAAAATAATAAATCCAAATGTGCATGACATACATATACTTGCATGTGTATGCATGTACACAAAGAATCTAATGTATGCACCAAGTTCCATGTGCCGTTAGTACAACCTGAAGATGACCGGAGCAGAGCTGCAAATCTCAGAAGTCGAAGGTAACTTTGCTATGGTAACTGGTTTCCACAAGGGATTTTTGAGAGGAAAGTCTTTTTGTTATCTTGAAATAATTGCTTGAAGTTACAAATGTCTGTGACAGAAATGAAGATGTTGAGATGGATGAGTAGTCATACAAGAAAAGACCGTATACATAATGAGGTTATTAGAAACAAATTAGGAGTGGCACCAATAGAGGATAAAATGAGAGAATATCATTTAAGATGGTTTGGACATATAGAAAGAAGATCAAAAGAAGAACGTGTAAGAAGGTTAGAAAAACTAAATTTGGAAAGTATTAAAAGATGTAGAGGACGACCACAAAAGTGTTGGAAAGAAACAATAAAGAATGATCTAGCTTATTATGAGTTAACTGCTAACATGGCACACGATAGGGATATGTGGAAACAAAGAATCCATGTAGCCAACCCCGTCTAGTATGGTAAAAGGCTTAGTTATTGTTGTTGTTGTTGTTACAATAATTGCTTGAAGAAACAAATCGAGTTTCTTTTTATATATTTTTCCTAGGCTTTTTATTTCCTTTTGTTTTTCATCATCCTAGGCTTTACATTGTAGCCAATACCAAGTGGTTGTAGGATTTTTGCTCCTTTTTAATAAAGTAAAAGTCATTGTTTTGAAACAAGTTTACTTACATTTCATGAAATCAAGAAAAATGACCCTTCAAAATTTATTTCTCAAGTGCATATTATCGGGACCAAAAGTGCCACCGGATAACTTCTCACTCAATTACTTGAGTTATAATGATACATTGGTTTCTTCTCACTATTATATGAATTTTCAAGTTTTATCATTTTTTAATTGTACAAGAATTGTAACTTATACATGTTACATGGTTTTTCATAATCAATATGTTTTCTCTCTATAACAACCACACTATGTTTTAGTACTAACTCTTTAGGTATATCTCAAATGCATGTGTATAATATGCTTAGTAAAGATATCCTTAGTTGCCATATAAAGTATAGATATTTCATATATTATTAACATAGTGTGGTATTTAACGATTATATGCTTGCTTCTAGAGTTATCAATATCACTCTTAATTAAATTAATTATTGTATTATTATCATAATAAGTGATAGTTGGCTCATTGGTTATATCGAGTTTTAAGTTACATATGAAGTGGTTTATCTAAACGGTACTTATTTCAATCATATTATAAGCAATATATTCAACCTCATTTTTTAGTGTTACAACGACGCGGCCCAAAAGTGAAGCAGTATATAATCTGCATCATTTCTGAGATATTTACATGGATTGCCCTGTGACTGGTAGGTGTATTAACTCTGGAAGGATCATCATACGTCAAAGAGCAAAGGGGGAGCGATGGATCTAAAGGAATTCAATCCTAAGGAGCATCGAGTTTACATGAGAAATGATATTTTTTCTAATGTTCTTAGGGTTGGGTCTTTTAGTATTTTTATACAAAGCATATCAATTGTACTTATTGATGTATTAATTATACACTCTATTAGGCGCAATTTTGTATCAGTCCTATCTTGGTAAAGAAAGGGTTTGAGGTTAGGTTTGTCTCTAGCAAAGTTATTGTGAGAAAACATAACATGATAGCTTTTTCAAGATTATTTGATGTTGAGCATGATTTGTTTAAAATGAATGTAAATGAAAGATCTTTTGCTTATATTAATTGTGTATGTGTGTAATTGATGTGAATGTAAGACATAAGCACTTAGGGCATATAAGTTTGAATGAGTAGATAAAATTAATCAACTTTAACTTATTGCCTAGTTTTTATGAAAATATTTTTAATAAGTATGAGGCTTGTATACAAGGGAAAATTATCAAAAAAATATTTTTCAAAAAAATAATTAGGGCAACAACTCTATTAGAAATTATTCATACTAATTTATATGGACCTTTAAGGGTAAAATCTCATCATGAGAATGTATATTCCATAACCTTTATAGATGATTATTCAAGATATATATATATATATATATATATATATATATATATATATATATATATATATATATATATATATATATATATATATATATATATCTTGGCACATAAGTCTAAGGCACTTAAGGTATTCAAAGAATATAAATCAATTAGGGCTGATAATCAAAATCTTAAGGTCAGACTAAGGTGGTGAATATACCTCTACTGAATTCTTGAAATACTATAAAGACTTTGGTATTTCAAAAAAAAATACTATACCCAAAATACATCAACAAAATGGTATAGTAGAGAGATATAATAGGACCTTAATGAATATGATTAGATCTAGGTTAATAGATGCTTCTCATCCCAAGGTATTTTAGGGAGAAGCGATTTGTACAACTGTATATATTTTAAATAGAGTATTGTATAAGACTATATTCTCTACACCATATGAGATATGGTTTGGTACAAAATCATACCTACGTCATCTTAAGAGATGGAGATCTATAGCACATATAAAGATCATTGACCAGTCTAGGGATAAGCTACACGACAGGTCCTTCAGATGTATTTTTATTGGATATCCCAAAGGTTCTAAGCGATATTATTTTTATCATAAGGACCATGGTTTAATAAAAAATAGGGATATTGAATTCTTAAAGGAAATTAAGAATGATATTCTTAAAAGTGATGGTGAATGCATTGATGATCTAGTGGATCTATATCCGTTGTCGTTTGAACTCATGGATTCTTATCCAAATGACCTTCCTGATAGAACTGAAATTTAAATGAACTTGACCACTCTATATATGTTTGGAACAATGAGTCATTCTATCGTTGTACGTAGATAATATATTGTTAACTAGGAATGACAATGAAATGATTGTCAAAACTATGTCATGGTTAAACTCAAGGTTTGAAATGAAAGATATAGGAGAGGTATCTTATATTCTGGGTATAAAGATTTTTCGTGATAGAAAATATAATCTTTTATGTTTTAGCCAAGAAAGATATATTGATTATATCCTCAAGAAGTTTAAAATGGGTGAGTGCAAGTCTCCATCTACACCTATTATTAAAGGAGTCAAATTGAGTAAGGTTGATTATCTTGGTGAGAGAGAGAACAAGCCTAATGTTCCTTGTGTACAAGTTGTGAGGAGCTTTATGTATGTTATGTTGTGTATAAGATATGAAATTAACTTTGTTGTTAGTTTTGTAGTAGATATCAAAGTGATACTAGTTGGTAACATTGGATAGTTGTAAAAATGATTTTAAGATAACTTAAAGGAACAAAAGACTTGAAACTGTGTTTTTAAGTAGATGAACTGAAAGTGGTCAAATGCTGACTTTGGTGGGAGCAAAGATGATAGCAAGTCAATCTTTGATCAAATATTCTTATTTGGAGGTGGTGTTGTTTCTTAGGCTTAGAAGAAATAGTGTTGTGTAGTATTGCATATACAAGAAGTCGAATATGTTGCTTATAGTATGGCTACAATAAGTGTCATTGGATAAGTCGCTTAGGCAACGAGCCTGTTGTCATTTATTGTGATAACAATGTAGCAATTAATCTTATTAAGAGTGGAGTTGATAGCTCAAGAAGTATCCATATACCAGTTAAATATCACTAAATTCATGATATGCTCAAAAGAAATGAAATAATTGTAGATTATATGCCAACAAATGAAATGTTGGCTGACCCCTTGACTAAGGGTATCCTAGAAGACCTTTTCACTAAACATATTACACATATGGGTTTGATATATGCCTAGTGCTTTTTGTGTAGAAATACAATATAATTTGTTATGCTGAAAGAAAAAAATGCATAAAGTATAAGTTACTAACTAGAAATAGTACAACTTCGAAAACCCCAAAATAGTGGGAGGCAAAACCAATGTATCATAGCTTGGCTCAAGTGGCCAAGTGGAAGATGTGAGTTATTGGTGGCCATCGGCCCCAATAACTGCAACCATGAAATGTAGGAAGAAGAGTCCTCTTTTCGGATTTCATGAGTTGCCCTTTTCTCAAAAGATAAGCGTTTAAACAAAATTGTTTCTTGTCTTTTAATAAAAGGTACGAAAATCTCACCGATATACATTTAAATGGCTCTAACAGAAAGCCTAAAGTGAAAATCACGAGTTCAGAAAAAAGCCAATTATATATTATAGAAAAATCAACAAAGAAAATGTGATACACAAAAGAAATAGAGGAAAAACCCGTGTGGAAACCGTGTTGACTTCGGTCTTACGTTATCATCTTCTTCGGAGCGTCTTCTCTGCAACCAAGGCCACAAAGCTGTGTAACTCAGGACTCCTGCACGAGATAACTATTCCCAACCAGAAATTCATTTGTACCGTTGGACGCAGACCCACCTGGAGCATATTATTGATTCAACAGACTTAAATACGGACCCGGCAGCCAGATCTGGATCTCTGCCACTCGCAAAATGGGCACCTCACGAACGAAAGGCTACCTTTCATCTGTCACGTAATTTACTAACCCACTACCCATATTTTACAGGAGAATACATCCATCATATAATAGTGCATTTAATATTCAATTCCAATTGATAAAGACGCCTATTGGTTATAGATATTTACACAAGATCCAGGTAGATCCAGATCCAAACCAACATCTCACTATCAGCTGTAAGGGGATATTCCGGGTTGAATTGTGGGATTACCGGGTCAAATAGTCGGGTCAGCCATCCATGGGTTCCTTTCGAATACTTAAGCACAGGGTTAGGCCGCGCTATGTAGCTTCCACATTGCTGGTGCCTGGTGGTGAGCTAGAATTCCCAGGCCGTGCATGTATGTGTTCGTGCAACTTAGGCTTTGGTCTCCAGTTGTAAAAAAACAAACATTGGGTATTTCTTGTCAACTCCAATAACTTAACGTAAATCTTTCACTCTCATGCTTATATGATCCCTCCCATTGTCTTAATTGATCACCGACAAGGACGTCTCTTGTTTTCTAATAAGAAAAAAATCGACTTGAGATGATAATAACAGTGGGGATTCCATTGAATGAATAAACGGGAGAACCCAGAGAGTTTCCTCACGGGTAGTTACCTTTGATGCCCATCGTAGGTGGCGTTCAATTCCCGAGGGGGTGCAGTCGTGTCTGTGCACGCGTTAGATTTTAGTCTTCCATTGTAACAAAAAGAAAAAGGATCTAATAAGATACTACTGACTTAGTGTCTTTATTATGTCTTATATATTTTGATATTTAAAACGTCCGTGTGTGTCGAGCTCAAGAAGATCCAATGAGACAAAATAATAAGACCCAATTTGATTGAAAGGGAGAAAAGAAAAGAATAAGGGAGGCGTCGTGGAAGTGCCGATGGTGTAATTGGGCGGAATCGCGGCGGGCGTCCTGAAGTATGAAGCCGCCTCCACCCCCATTGATTTTCGGCGGCAAAAGCGGAGTTATCGGAGGAAGATGCTCCCCGCCTCGCCCGCTCCCCCCTTTTTCTTTTCTTCCCTTTGTCCTTTTGACCTCTTGCTCTCTCACTTTTTAGTCATTTCTCATTCTCGTTATCTATTATTTATTCTATTACTGCTATTGTTATATTATCGGTATAATCCCTTGCTTTTTCATGCTTGGCACTAACAACAGTTTTGCTTTGTCTTAACCCGCCATTAAGGAAAAGGGCCTGGTCATCCCTGTGTTGTCTTGCGCATTTAATATGTGGCTTGGTAAGTCAAGAATAGATACGTTAAGTTGTAGTTTTACTTTTAAATTTAGATGCCAGAGATACACAGGAGGAGTAGAAGACTTGTCTGGGTGACATCGCTATTAATAGGATAGTTTTTTTTTGTCATTCCTTTCAAATAGGTGGCATATAATCAATGAACAATCTAAGAGGGACCTCTCAAAGTAAAAAATACAAAATCTTGTAATACAAAGCAAGAGATCAACGAAAACTAACCACCTTGCAAAGGTCATTAAAAAAAAGAGATTGCAAGAGACCAAACAGTAATTACAAAGCCAAAATGATATTCTGTTTTTACATTCATGTTGTCTTACACTTTAGAAAGGAAACAGAAGAAGAAAGAAAATGTAGAGAAAAAGAGATTGTAGTTTCCTTTTTTACGGGTTTGCCTAACACCAACTCGCGAAATGCATTTGATTGAGAGTTCTGAAATTATGCATCGTACGTTCCATCAAACTCTAATGGTTGATGATATCATCTTTATCTTGATATTCAAGTTGATGGATTTGTGTAGACTGGTCATATTTCCACATAAACAACTTGTTTCTCCAGAATTCAGAAGATAACTCAACTTGAAGGATCACATATCCTGCTTATCAAATGCCAAGCAATAATATATTTTAATAAGCTAAAATATAGTGGTGATTCATCTTTTGCTGTCACTTTTATGACCAGGATTCCGCTTCCAGGTAAACTATATTTGTGCAGGAGATCCCCAGAAATTACTGGCTAACTATGCATATATTTCGATCGGAACTTATAATGTGATTCTCAAAGGTCGCAAACATTATGTTTTAAGTCACTGGCGATCTTATTCGCTACTAAACAATGACAGTGTTTTTTCTATTAACCTGGTCCAGTGACAGCTAATCGAGTTTTGAAACTAAAGGATCAAAACTCTCCAGAAATGCTAGTAGATTAAGTATGTCATGGTTAGCTGTTATAAACAATATAATTCAGCATAAGAACCACCTTTAATACGCCTAATAAACCTCGGTGCATTTTTTTGACACCTGGGCTTCCTGGTCCAACCACATGGTGGCCCCAATTGATTTGCTACTAATTTGATCGCTAAAACTCTTTGAGAATAATTCTGTTCAATTCTTTAAAACTTATTATATATATATATATATATGAAAATGGGATGTTGTTATCATTAGTGTGATCCATACAAATTGAGTCACTCGTCAATATTGACACAAGGATCGATGCCATTTAATGTAAATGATGTGATGCAGCGCTTTGATTACTACCATCCAATTGAGTGTATAGATGATATAATATCTAGAATGAAAGATGGTCTAGCAACTCTTATATATATATATATATATAAAATTTATGATTTTATATATGTCATAATTATATACAAAACCAAATTACATATATAAAACACTATTGAAGACGAGAGAGTTGGCCACGGTTTTGTATTGACTATAACCATAAAAGAAGAAATTTCAATGCTTTTGATAAACGTTAGAAACAACCCTTATTACAAAAGTGATTGGATGGTGATCTTTTGAGGGTATATATTTTCGAAAAATCCTATCATTTTGATATATATATATATATATATATATATATGAAAAATTGATCTTCCCTATTTCTTGTATCTTCACCTATTTTTTTGGGTGACATGAGTGTAATTTCAAAATTTGTAACAGACTTGAAAAATTATTTTTATTAAATTTATATCACTAAACAAATCAATGGATATAAGTGGACATGTTTCAACGATGAACTCATCCAATGAGAGAGAGAGTCGGATGCACACTCTACACAACTGGGACCGACATCTTCTATGAATTGAACAAGTGGGAGAGTATCAACTCTTTTAGCGACAACTAATTACGTTCTACCAAAAATATAAACGACTCCAACTGTGACCGTGTAAAATTTAAGAGTAGGGCTTTCCAAAAATTCAAGCAACTTCTCGGTTGCTTCTTTATGTGTAAAGACGAAAAAAAAATATTGGGTAAAATTTTGGTAAGTCGCAGCTTTGTTGCTCCAAAAAGAGCAGGATATTCATTTTGAGAGAGATAGAGAGAAGGTTATCATTTTTTTTTGCACTCCACACGAATCGAACTCACTACTTGCATCAATGTGAGTCGAGAGGCCTGCCAAGTGAGTTGATGGTATGAGTGCAAATGGGCATCACTAGTAAGAATAGAGAAAATTTATTTATCAATGTGTAACGCCCGAGCGTTACTACACAACGCTTGGCTTGTTGTGTAGTAACGTCTGCACAACAAGGTTGTGCAGTAACACCTGCACAACAGTTTTGGGTCTAAACGGCCTTTAAAAGAGGCATTCATAGTAAACGTTCTTCAGGCAAATTGCGGCAGCCTCGGACAAGCCGGAAAACGTGAAGAGTCGGTCGGAATCCAGTAAGAAAAATTAAAATTTTGTTTCATAAAAATTTCTCATTTTTAGTTGCTAAAACCGAATTACATCATAGGGCTTTTGTTTGTTCATGCTAAACATTCAAAAACAAGCCTTAATAAGCGAAAATCGGTTCAAAACAAGCGTAGATTCATGAAATTTTTCTCAAATCCAAGTTACTATTTTTCATGAATTTTCTGGCCAAAACGACACCGTCGATGACCATTGATAAGTTGGGTTAGAAGAGGAAGGGTAGGCAATCGATTTAGGACCATCGCTGGTCTTAATCATCGCCGAAAACCGATAAAATCGACGTTGGAAAGCCATGGGAACCGGCCCTTTTGGCCGTGTCCCTCGTGTTCGTGTCGTGTTGTGTCCAGAATGTCATGAACCGACACTGATTCATGTCATGTCCTCGTGTCGCATGCTAAGAACCAGTTTTGTGTCAAAACAGGTTCCATGTCGAGTTCTGTGTCGGAAACGGGTCAAGTTTGGGTCGTGTCTTGAAATGTATTTTTGAGTTAGAAGTTACAGGTTCTGTGTTGACACAGTGACACAGGCTACCTACTATGTCACTCAATTTGGATCAGATATGGATCTAGGTATCAATTTGGATCTCGGATAGCTTAAACGGATCTAGATTGGGTTTTGGGTGATTTTAGGGTCATTTGAGATCTGATTTGGATACGGTTTATTGCATTAGATTAGTAGTTAAATAAATTTTAATATTTTAATTATTTATAATTGTTTAGAGATTAAAATTAGAGGATTTGGTGGTGATTAGAGTGGCCCAACGGCTTGGAAACTGGATCTTAGCGCTCTTTCAGGTAAGGGGTTATGCATTCTTTTACAGAACCATAGTAGAAGTAATTTTACTTGTTTTAGATAGATTTAAATATACATTATTGATAAATATTTTATTGATATTTATGAAATGTTATTCGTAATTATGGGTTATTTGATATGCTTTTGAAATAGAACATATTTATGACATTAATTGATAAAGTGCATATTTTGATATATGTGTTGTATGAACATGATATTTAAATGTTATTTAAATGTTGTATAGATATGGATTTGGTTTTGGATATTCGTGGATCTGGATATGATTTGTGAATGTGATGAAATGTAATTGGTTTTAGAAATGTAATGATGTGTGAATATACGAGCCGTACTTGTGTGGGTTGTGTGAGGTCTCTAGAGACTTGCAGGTCCTTCGGGGGATCCGGCTTGGGGCGAATACAGGGTTGTTCCCGGGTACTCTATCGTGAGAGTCGGTGTACTTACCGTCGTGAACGGGGTTATCGAGGTCACGTTAGGGAGGGTCAAACGACTCCTATGGCCTTTGGGGCAGACACAATATGGGTTATAATTATCGTAACTAATGATATGTGCGTGTGTGCATATGAATTTGAGATCATTATTTAAAGGTAATTGTGCTTTGTTATGAAATAATTGGGAAATTATGCATGCTTTTAGTATGATTTCTATTTAAAGATGTTTAACCTCTCTACTGAGCTGTGTATAGGAGCTCACCCCATTATTTTACAGCTCATCCTGAAGCTAGCACTTCGAAGGCACACGGAGCAAAGTAGGAGTTGGATAGAACTGCATTTTTATTTTACATAGTATGATAAGTGTTAAACGATTTATAAAATCTTGTTATTCGGGGTTATTGTTAGGTGGGCCCCGCACCATTTTGGACGTGTTGTTTAGAACTTCATAAGATAAGAGTTTCCTCTTTTCATTTGGATTTTTCTAGTGAAACACCGCTTGTTACCGCCATTGAGGTGAGGAAGGGAGGAGGAACATGAAGGCAAAGGGCATTCGGCTTCCTTGGTGCCCTATTAGCCATGATAATGCAGAAAACTGGATTTGGTGAACATGGGTTTGCCCCTTTCTTCCCTTTTCTCAATTGAAATTGTCCTCTGATAGCGATGACTGATAAGGGAGAATTGTTTGCAAAGGATCTACATTGGCTTTTGGGATACTATGGGTTTGTTTAAAGTCAAAATTTGATGTGGTTTGAACTGTTAAGTCTGTAATCAAATATAGAATATTAATGGTATGCTTTATCATAATCTAAGAAGCAAATAAATGTGATTTTAAGGGATAAGGCTCATGAAAATTGGATCCTTATTGAAGCGACATGTAAGTAGATGTATTTTCTCTCTATATGCATACTAGAAATAGTTTTATTTACTTTTAAATGATACATGAGATTATAAATTATTTGTTAATACTTTGAAATGACTATATATGTATTGGTTTTCTAAATATGATTGAAAAAGTGTTATTCATTATATGGATGAACAATATGGGTGCACTTGCAAGGATACAAAATATTATCAGGTATGGATCTACTATCTATGTCGGTATGGAACGTCATTAGATGGTAGACATTCGTATCATGTAGTTCTAGCTTGTAGGTTGGTATGTATAGAGTAGTGAGTTAATTTGGCTACTTCAATTGTAAGTGTTGGAAAGAAACAATAAAGAATGATCTAGCGTATTGTAAGTTAACTGCTGAAACAAAGAATCCATGTAGTTGACCCCGTCTAGTATGGGAAACGGCTTAGTTGTTGTTGTTGTGTATTGAGTACTTGGATCTTGTTATATATATGAACAAATAAATATAAATTGGATCTTTGATCTTATTGGATTATGATGTCATTGAATTGTTAGCAATTTATGGAATTTGACTATGTAAGATGAATGAGCCCTATATTCATGTTGGATGAGTTTTATGTGTCATTACAAAAGATAGTATTGCACCTAAGTAGATTTGAGGTATCGCCTGAAGTGGTGGTACTAGATAAACACGTACAGTAAATTCTCAATGTTCTTAATTTGTAAGATATTAGGGGTAAAAATATTAACTCAAGAAATTCAGATTTTTGGTTCTAGAATGAAGTTATCAGTGACGTATCGTACATACGTAGATTTGAGCTATCACCTAAAGTGAGGTTGCTTCTAGGATGGAATAACCAGTGACGTTGATTGTATGTATGGTGTATTTTGATTGTATGCATGGTGTATTTCACATGTCAGTACTACATAAATATGTTTATGATCCTTTCCATGTGCTTGAACCATAACCACTCTAAGTACAGGAAAACCTGATAAAGAAGTATCACTATAATTGACTAGAAGGATCAAATTCTTTATGACATATTGAGGCTAGTCAAGGTTCAATAGAGCAACCATTTTATGAATGATACCAAGCTAGACACGAAACCAATGTCGTTGGAAGGGACATGGATGTGGATCTAAATAATATGAATGAGGATCCATTAACTATGTAGTATGGATCAAGATCTATTAATTGGATCCAAATAAATTAAGTTTTTATGCTATTCCGAGTTTTATTTGCTTTAAATAATGTGTGGGATTATAAAATATCTATTCATGCTTTGAAATGATTATATATAATTAGTTTACTGAATATAATTGAAAATTATTTATTTATTGTATTATCGGATATGGATCTACTATCCATAGCAGTATGAGACATTGTTGGCTAATAGATGCTCGTACCATATAGTGCTAGCTCATAAGTTGGAGTGATGCTTGGATCTTGTTTGAATATAAATAAATGAATATGAACTACATCTTTGATTTTAGAATTGTCAAAAGTTCATAGAATTCGGCTACATGATATGGATGAGAACTATATTCAGTTAGTATAAGTTGTGTGAGTTGTTACAATTATAAAAGTATTCGGACAAAATAAAACACTGTTAATACACTCATTTACTCGAAAAAATAAAGATCATACATAAGTGTAGATATGCAAGAGGATTCAATCTTTTCTCCCTGTAAATAATATATATATCAAGAGAGAGAAAGAGGTGACCAAGCCGTAGAAGAGACTTTGAATGTGAATTATTTAAAAGTAAAAGTAAAACTATAAAAAAGTGAGCAAAGGATGAGGAGAAAGAAGTTCGGAAATTAACGTGATAAGTCGAGGCCAATCATTACTTGTGAAAAATAATAAAAGAAGGTGCAACGAATTACGGTGGAGGCTTTAATTAAAATTTGCCTTTGTCGCGAACCCGCAGTAAATTTAAATTAAATCTCTCTCTCTCTCTCTCTCTCTCTCTCTCTCTCTCTCTCTCTCTCTCTCTCTCTCTCTCCTTTAAAAAATAAAAAATGAAAAATGTCTCCGTTGCCCTTTCCTCTTCTCGATATAAAGGCCTGTTGAGCCTCCTCAGATTCGGCCATTGCGCTCCTCCCCTCTCTCTCTCTTTTTGAGGGGAACCCACATTGTCCGTTTTCTTAGTGGTTTTCTCCGTGGGGAAACCGGGAACCAGTTTCCTGTTGTTTTTTCTCTGTTCGTGTTGAGAACAATAATGGCGATGTGGTGGGCGTTAAGCTTCTTATTGGTGGTGGCGGTGGTTTTGCTGCCGGTGGCTCATGGCTGGCACGATTACGGGCTGGCGCTCAGCAAGAGCATTCTGTTCTTCGAGGCGCAGAGATCCGGCTACCTCCCTAGTACGCAGCGGGTCACTTGGCGATCTAATTCTGGCTTGTACGACGGAAAATCCAGTGGGGTAATTACTCCTCCTTTTCTCTCTTCTCTAAGTTTGTAGGGTGAGTGTGTCTCTGTTGGTGAAACTCCGAGCAGGTTTGCAATGGAGGGTAAAATTCTTTCTTTTATGAAAGGCAAGACTCCAACCAGATGGTGAAAGTCATTATTACCGTGCTACATCTCTGAGTTTATTCTTTTATTGAGAGAGAGAGAGAGAGAGAGAGAGAGATTTTGCCCCATTGGGGCAAGGTGGCTAGCCTTCCTAACGCTTGGCGAGACGTCGGTAAATATTCTTTCATTGTCGTGTCGTATATATCGTTTGGCTAGTGGGGTGCATACACTTGGTTTGGTGGGTGGTGGTGGTGGCTGGGTCAGGGCTGCATCCGTCCGCTTACCGGGTGGGCCAAGTTGGCCACGGGAAAGGGCTCGTGCCCGGGCCATGTGCGTGCCCTTTTACACTGCACGTGTGCTGTTTCTGCCCTCTGTCTTGACGTGTCTGTGCTTGCCGGCTGTCATGTGCTCCAAAATGGAGCAGTGCACCAACGCTTCCAGTCAAGTTAAACAAACACAAGTCCCCTTGCTGTCGAGGAAGGCTCTGTGTTGCATTTCTGGTGTTATGGCCAGATCTGAGGTTGTATTTGTCATTCAGCTGGTTCACATCACATGTATGCGAATGGAGTAAAAACTCAACGCAGTAATCCTGTGATTGGAATCGCAAACGACCTTTTTACTTGGCCCTTGAAATAATTATATATATTTTTTGTAAAACCTACTCCAACGATCTAAATTGGGTTATTGGATCGAATTAGAATTTTTTTATTCATTCGGACTAATGATGGTGCTTTGATGTGAATTGTACATGATTAGCCAACAACGAGAGTTAGTTCTTTAAAACCTGGTTTCTTAAGAGAGAGTTAGTTCTTTTGATTGATGTTAGTATTGAATAGATCTGACTTTGTTAGTCTTTTCAATTCCCAAAGATTAATTTGAGAACTTGGATTCCAAAACCACCGCGAATTCTTTTTCGGGCGTTACTTTAATTAATGAGTCCCATAACGGCATAAGCCCAACCGTTGTCAACGACCCCCTCATTCATTAATACTCAAAAAACATGCCATGTGATTTCATTTATTGCCCGTATCTCCGCCCAGAGATTCGTGCCTAGGTTTGTTTTCGTGCTGACCTACCTCGGGACCAACCCTCCCTTTATGCAACCCTCCCTCTCTCTTCTCTCCTGTCAGAAATCAGATTCCCTCACCGCCGTTCATCTCGAGATGAACGGCTTCCAGCATGCTGCCACGACACCCTTTTGATAGGGACCCACCTTTCTGTTTATCGGCTATGTCGGTGCTGCGGGAATGACCCGTTGTCAGTCAGGTCAGGGCACTCTGATCCGTGCGCGGTCAAAGGTGCCGCTGATCCGATCGGCGTACTCGTGGAGCTCATGCTCCGAAATAGAAATTCCGAGACAAATGAGATCATGTGGCC
Source organism: Brasenia schreberi (assembly GCA_036023115.1). Classification (NCBI taxonomy): domain Eukaryota; kingdom Viridiplantae; phylum Streptophyta; class Magnoliopsida; order Nymphaeales; family Cabombaceae; genus Brasenia; species Brasenia schreberi. The sequence continues at coordinate 5,267,500 of JAYKKT010000039.1, forward strand.
CGGATCTTGGTGATGGCGCCACCATCAGAGAATTCTCCGATGGCTGCCTATCTTCATTAATGAAGAAGGGGGGTCGTTCACAGATGGATGCCGTTACTTCGAGACCCCAGGAGAAGCGTTGCATGTAAGTAGTTTATGGTGACACGATACTAGAAGCAGTTTTGGTTGATTTTTGTGATACCAAATGATGATGGTGTCATTTGATCGAAATCTTGTAAAACGATTCGGGTCAGGCTGATTAAATCGAAAAAGCTTGCTTTTTCCTTTTCTGTTTTTGATGAAACGAAAGCTTGCTTTGGAAACAGGTGGACCTGGTGGGAGGGTATTACGATGCCGGCGATAACGTGAAGTTCGGGCTGCCGATGGCGTTCACGGTGACGATGATGTCGTGGAGTGTGGTGGAGTACGGCAGGCAGATGGCTCAAAGTGGCGAGCTCGGCCACGCCATGGCTGCCATCAAGTGGGGCACCGACTACTTTATCAAAGCGCACCCTGAGCCAAACGTTCTCTATGGAGAGGTCTCTCTGTCTCTCTCCACAAACCGTTGTTTTGACTGACGTCCTCATGACATCACTTCTTTCTCACCTGTTGTTCCGGGTCGGGTTTTGAGCAGGTCGGAGATGGGAACTCAGACCACTACTGCTGGCAGAGGCCGGAGGACATGAGCACGCCCCGTTACGCATACCGTATCGATTCGAACAATCCCGGTTCGGATCTTGCCGGAGAGACCGCCGCAGCAATGGCGTCGGCCTCCATCGTTTTCCGCCGCTACAACGCTGCTTACTCCAATCAGCTCCTTTTTCATGCAAAGCAGGTCTGCCCGGACCCAAAATGATCCAAATATGTTGAGAGATTTTCTTTAGATGTCGGATCTGGGTCTAGACATCGGACCCCGAAACTTTATAATGATTGACTATGAATGAGCTCGGCTCTCTTTCTCAGTTTTCTCTACCTTGCTTTCCAGCTATTTGAATTCGCAGACAAGTACAGAGGCAAATATGACAACAGCATCAGGGCCGCGCAGAAGTACTACCAATCAGTCAGCGGATATGCGGTAGTGTCTCCTCTCTGAAGACCGTCATTTATTTTTCGTTTTCTGTTTTTATGGGTGCATTGAGTAAGACATCTCCAGTAGACTAGACATGTTTATGCCAAATTGTCAATGTTGAAAGAGTTCGCTTTTGGATTGGATTTCTTTCTGAAAAGATCTGCACAACCAGCCTTGATTCAAAATGTGAAAGTTGAAATCATGAGATTGAGACCTGAATCCGCTTGATTCTAGTCTATTCAGCAAATACAACTAAGTTGCAAGCTCACTCCGGATTCAATATTTTTTCTAGTACGTGGAATTTAATATTTGTTCATGATTTTTTCTCCAGGATGAATTACTATGGGCAGCTGCATGGTTGTATGAGGCCACCAATGAGCCCTACTATCTGAACTATCTTGCTTCGAATGCCGAAGCTCTTGGTGGGACTGGATGGGCGATGACGGAGTTTGGTTGGGACGTAAAGTATGCTGGCGTGCAGGTTCTTGTCTCTAAGGTGAGCCCGTTCAATGATTCAAATACTTGTCTGATCCAATCATCTGATAGTGATACAATGCAGTATTTTGGTTTGCTAGAAATATGTGAATGACTTCTTCAATGCTGTTGTCTCGAATTCAGTTTTTAATGCAAGGCCGGGGAGGACGGTATGCTTCTGTTTTAGCCAAGTACCAGGAGAAGGGGGAGTACTTCATGTGTTCATGCTTGGGAAAGGATTACCATAATGTTCAAAGGACTCCTGGTGGTTTGCTCTTCCGTCAGAGATGGAATAACATGCAATTTGTGACCAGTGCTTCCTTCCTGCTAACGGTTTACTCAGACTACCTCTCATCTTCTCGAAAGTACCTCCATTGTGCCTCAGGATGGGTTGCTCCCTACGAACTTCTTTCATTTGCCAAGTCTCAGGTTGGCAACAGTGGCTATTTTCATTTATTCTGGTTGCGGCTTAATTCATGTGGTTAATGGGAATCGTAACATAAAATGATTCCATGAGTTCTGGATTATGAGAATATGATTAGATAAATTAAATGATCATAATCTTCGTTGATATCTGCAGTTTGTTCTCTCATTAAACTTGAAAGAAGTTTGTTACTTAGCAACTCAATCATGTTTGTGAGTGTTTCTTGCTTAGTTGATGTTGTCCTTGCTCAAAGCTTTTTCTGTTCTCTGCAGGTGGATTACATTCTTGGTGACAACCCAAGAGCAACAAGTTACATGGTTGGGTATGGCAACAACTATCCACGCCAAGTTCACCACAGGGGCTCCTCCATTGTCTCCATCAAGGTGGACCCAACATTTGTTAGTTGCAGAGGGGGCTATGCTACCTGGTTCGTCAGGAAGGCAAGTGATCCTAATGTCCTTCATGGCGCTATTGTTGGTGGCCCTGATGCCTATGATGATTTCGCTGATGAAAGAGAAAACTATGAGCAAACAGAGCCTGCTACTTATAATAATGCACCTCTAATTGGAGTCTTGGCTCGTTTACATGGTGGCAATGGTGGATTCAATCAGTTGCTTCCAGGTATGATCTCCTTGGTTTTCCTTATCTCGCTGTCTGACTCAAGTTCTGTTGAAGTTGTCTAGTTCCTGATACATAATCACACTTTGATCAAAACATTCATTCTGTGAACTTCAGCGTAAAACTATGAATTGTATCAAAAGTTTCCACCTCTAGAGTTGGCTGTCGGCCTGATGCCTTTACATTGTGTTCTAGAACTTAAACTTTTATCTTCATAGTATTCTCCTTTGAACATCATATCAATCTTGTAATACCATTGATCTGGTAATAATGGATGCGGTTGTGATCGCCATCAAAGACAAATATCACCATTGTTACCACACATTCTTGTGGGGTCATCTTTTCCTGTTCTATGATCAGCAATAAGTCTTCAAGGTAAATCGTGATGTAAATTCACGACTTTTCATTTTTCCTAACCCCTCACCCCCTTGTTTTGGCAGTACTGCTTCCATCTCCTACTCCTACGGCATCTACTCCATCAACTTCCAAGAATCCGGCTGATAAATCACATCCTCAGACATCTGCTCCTCGTTAGTCTCTCTCTCCCTCCCTCTCTCTCTCTCTCTGCCTTAAGGGTTCGTTGATGGTTCTTTCTGTTTCTGTTCAGATGTGACCTTGCCGATTTCTATATCTCAAACGGCAACTAGCTCCTGGAACTACAAGGGCAGAACTTACTACAGGTACTCCACAATTGTGACAAACAACTCGAACAGAAAAGTCAAGGACCTCAAACTCGCAATTCGGAAGTTGTATGGCCCTATGTGGGGTTTAACTAAATATGGAAACGAATACCATTTCCCTACATGGATCAACTCATTATCAGCTGGGAAGAGCTTCGAGTTCATTTACATCCACGCAGCAGATCCTGCTCAAGTTGCAGTTTCTGGCTATACCTTGGCCTAGATCCTCATCTATCTTGGCTACGACCATCATCAAGATTTCTTCTCCTCTCTTTTTAAATTAGTTTTGACCTTTGTCCTTTCCTTTTGTGTATGTAAAGGATGTGTAGTGTATACTGTAAGCACAGACAGAGCTGGCATGTTGGGAGGGTTGAAGACTTTGGACGTTCAGGTGATTTCAAGGGATAAAAATAAAAAATGAATGGTTGGGGGGGGAAAGGAGTGAAGAGACTGGACGTGTGCTCATCCTCTTTCTCCTCCCTTCATTTTTGTGTGCTCCTCTTGCTCCCCGTTTGTTTAGTGATGGAGAGAGAAAGGGAGATGGAGAGCAATTTGGATGGCGAAGGGGCCCTCCAAATGTGTGGTGTTTTTGTTCCTTTGAGTCTTTCATAGCTTGTCTGGGGAAGTCAGGCTGGTTTGCATGGTAGCAGCAACTTGTAACTTTCCTTCTTGTTTCTTTATATGAATGAAAAGAACGGTGCAATAGCATTCTATGAATGTATAACAATGATCTTTTGTGCCTCTTTGCTCTTCTTCTGAATATGATTCAAGGCGTTTACTGTCTCGATTTATCCTATTTCATTAGATCTGGGATGCGATATTGTTCTGAAGTATGAACCAGACAGTTCTAATAAGATCTCATTCTTGAATAAAAACTTTTTTTTTTATTCCATCTATTCCATGACTGGAGCAAAGTGAGATACACGTTACACCATGACTTTGATTCTGAATAGATATTTCAAAAAGTGGTAGATTTATCAATTCTGTCAACAATCGAGCTTGATGTGGTATATCATAAGGGATTTTTTACCTTTTCAATTGATTCCTGGGGCGTAAATAAAAAAATATACTTTCAAAATTTCTGGATTTTATTCGCCGTTTGTTACCTCATGTAATCTCTAATGGGCGCCGCATACATTGATACAAAAGGGACCCCTAACCATTTCCAAATTGTGCTAGATTATTTATACATAAATCAGCACATCTACTCCCCTAAAGTCATTTCGGGATAATCTTTTCCCTGCAGTGCACTGGTACGTTGCTCAAGGAGTTCTTTTAACCCCTGACCTTTGACTTCACAAACTGCAACTGATCTTTTCGTAGTGTAAGTTCAAACTGCACTCATCAAGCTTCTTAATTGTTGCATTACCACAATCTCAGCTGTAGAGAGAGCTGAATGAGTTGACCTTATCTCTTTGCCTCTCGTCTCGCAAGATTGTTAATTGTGCAGTTGCTCCTTTGAGACGTGCCAAGCTCATATTGGGTTGAGCTGCACGCTAGATTTACCTCACTCCTTCCTTCCAGTCGCGAGGCTGACCCAAACATGAGTTTGAGCATTAGGTTTCGTAGAAACTTAATTTTATATGATTTACATGAAACAAACGGAAATGTTGCTCATTTAACTAAGTTAAACATCAGCTTCTAATTGTTCATTTCTTGTAGAAAATACTCTTGAAGGATCGACCATCAGTGTACCCAACATGGTTTTCTTACATATGTTTTCATGAAGACATTATATACGCCAGCCATCAACCACCTCGCCTACCACAAAAGAAAAAAAATATGCATATGCTCGAGGACATGGTAACCATTTCTAATATTATAGCATGAAATAACAAACCATTTTCAGGCATGATCGATCATAAAGCAGGATATTATACTACCATTTAACAATATTAGCCACAGTGAAGTCATAAAGAATCATGTTAAGAGCTGATGCGTTGACAATCTAAATATTGGATTGACTTGATTCCTTTAGACACCATACAAATAGTATAACCACTCACAAAGAAAAAATCTTTTGAGGTAGAAAATTGGTTGTCAATGACTAGTCACTAATGGGCCCCTTGTTGCCTCCGTGATTGATGTTTTGCTTTGGATTAAGCAGAGCAGTTCAAAGGGTTGATTCCGAAACAGAGCGAGGCCAGAACCGTCTTTGATGACGATAGCTGGGCTTTGCTAGTCTGAAAGCTTGACTAAATATATTATAAAGAAACTGACATGATCGACCGAGTTCTTAGAAGGCAGCAACCACCCTCTGAGACCAGTCTATCTGGTTGGAAGCATTTGGTATCGTAAGCTAAAAACTAAACTAATTTTCCATCCATTATAGGTTTTCTTTCTTTTTTTTCCAGCATAACTTTTCCAGATGCACTTGTGTCCATATATCTGGTTCTTTTTGCCAGTTTGTTCACCCCTTACTCTGAGAGAGAGAGAGAGAGAGAGAGAGAGAGAGAGAGAGAGAGAGGAGTTTATGCAACGAACCCGCTTACCGAAAATATACAGTAGAACACTACGAACACGCCCTAAATACTCCCAGATTTTAGTTCAGAGCTCAACACAGACCGAATATTCAGTTTTCTGGAGTAGATCACAGAAATTCTGTGGAGCTTATTTTCGTGATTCGCAGCATGAATTTGTTCTTAAAACTGACACGAATAGCAAACAGAAAAGCCCGGTGCAGAACTTGGGACTGTAACTCGTGCTTTTCCTTCTTTAACAACTGAATGGACTTTTCATAATCTAAATAGAACAAACTGAACTAAACATGTTTCTAGATTTCTTTGCAGTATTAATATTCGAGAAATGGATCTATATGTTCTATGATTGGTATTGGAACATATTGAGATGTATCTACGAGTTCTAGAACTTGCAGGGACCGTACTTGGTTATTTGAATTGTTAAACTATGCCAAGTCCTAACAAATTTCTCCCTAACCTCTGAGATGTATGAGTTAAGGATCTCAAATCCATTATCTTCAATTCAGAACCCAGTAAGAAAATGGATTCCAGACTCTCTGTTGCTACAGAGGACATAAGAATGATTTAATTTTCTTTTTTGTTTCACAGTTTTCAGCATAAATGCATTGATTTGAGTTATACCTGAATTTCCTGTTCTGTATTTCCCGAATTGAAACATAGTCGGAACTAAACCCAACTTTTAACTGCAGAACATCACATTAATATTCCTTTATCTGACATGCTATTAGATACTCCCTCAATTCAGACTCAACCATATGCTATGACTCGAGGGCAAGAACTGACACCAGAACGTCACCATGTAATTTGACATAAAAATGTTTCGTTTTACATGTTTCATTCAACGTTTCATCTCGTTCAAGATGTAACTCCGTGGTTCCTTCATGTGACAGAACCCGCTTGGGGTGCCCCTGATGGTGCCCAAACCCTCCACAACAAACCCTACAAGATCAGATTGAGGCACCTTTGGACTTCGGCTTCCGTGGGGTAGATGATCCAACTTCAATGCTTCCTTTGCAGCAGCTGGGCACACTGTGATGGTCTGAAGAGGTATAGGTAATAGAGAGAGAGAGAGAGAGAGAGAAGAGAGGCGACCGAGTGGAAGACGAGACAGGAGGAATTGAGCTTAGGTCCTTTAGGGGGTGTTTGCGACGGAGTCCAGCTCTCCCGACCAGGACGGGCTTGCCGGGGCTGAACTGAACAACATAGCCATCGGTTTCCTTTTTGCAACTGCTCGGACCGCATTCCCTGTTCGCATCACGCATGACGCATGGGACTGGCACCATCTTTTCACCCTCATCCTTTAGATTCAGAACTCGTTTCACAAGCAAATAAGTTTCAAATGTATATAAAAGTTAAGACGAAGAACCTGTATACTTCAAATAATACGGAATATGCATCCAAAATCTCTATGCATTAAACAGTAAGCAATATGCATTTTCCTGATAAGCTATTCAGAGGGAATGCATAATCCTTGACGAATGATCAAAAATCCCCACAGGCACAACATTGCTGAGATACATGGATCAACAGGGCCGAGGCCTTGCATCCTCGGTGGTCTATGGAGATGTGGATCGACCATCCTGAAGCTGGTTTATGACTCCCTCTTGGGATGGTTGTGTTGGGTGATTTCCACCATACTCAAAGTACGTGTTGTGGCATTAAAAGTCATGTTGTGCTAAAGCTCTCTTGAGTGTTACATGTGTTCCGTAGTAACACTTAATAGTGACCGTAAACTTTCATCTCTTGAGTGGTAAATACTTTCATTAGTAGCACTTGATGGTGACTATAACTTATGATGTAATTAGAAACCATGTTGTGGTGGTGATAAGAACCACCTTCTTGAGTAGTAATTGTGTTCATTAGCAACACTTGATAGTGAGTGTAATTTATGAAGCAATTAGCAATCATGTTGTGCTACTAAAAGTTACTTTCTTAAGTGATAATTATACTCATTAACATTATATGAGTTACATCATTACCATATTTATATATAGATACAGTGCTATTGTAAACAAGATTGAATTAACTTTTTTCTCACTTTGCGAGTCATTTCATACTTAGTTTTTCAAGAGAATTTACAAGTCTTATTGTAATACAAATCGAATTTGTAACATCATCAACTCTTTGCTTTGTCAGTTTGTTTAAAGCTTGTTTACATTCATATAAGATGAACCGAGGGTCTTGGTTGTATCCTAAAAGTGTTTGTGGAGGTCTATTACATTTAGTTGTTTAATATTGGTGGTGACAAATGAACCTAAAGGTTAGCATTTATCATGCTTTGAATAATAGCATTATCCTCTCCTTTTCTTTCTAAGGTGTTAAATTTGATCTCTTAGGTGTTGAACATGTAAAGAACTTATAATCTATAAGAGCTCAATACAAACAATGTTTAGGTTTATTTTGTGAAGATAATTATTTTCCTTCTATAGATGATTTGTTATGATTGCAAAAGAAGATGTACTTTCTTTTACTACTATGAAGGTCGTGTATGTTTTCACTATACCAAGGCCAAAGGACAAAGAGAATTAGATAATTGAAGAAGCTCACAAATGACAAAAGTAGGATAATGATAATTATATTTATATGGATCACACCCTCAACATGTCAAATACCTTATTCAACACCTACTAAACATCGATATATGCAAAGAACTTGTGGGACAAACTTAAAGTGAGGTATATGATGAAGGATACTAGAAGTAAGAAATTTTTTGTTACCCATTTTAATAATTATAAGATGGTAGATGGAAGATCCGTTATAGCGTAATTCTATAAGCTCATATTTTGGGTAATTTCAAACAACATAAGATGAGCAAAGATGAAACCATCATTATCTTTTGTACTATAAACAAACTTCTTCTTTCTTAAAAAAAAATTAAAAGAACTTTGAAACACAAGAAAAAGATATTTCTCTTACGCAAATGGTTAATCATCTTAGGGTTGAGAAAGAATACTCAAAGCAAGATGATTATAAAAAACAATCTATTGAAGAGAAAGTGGAGGAAGCAAAGTCTATAGAGATATCATAGAAAAGAAATCAATATTTCAAGAAAACTTATGAAAATAATGGTAGAGACACCAAGCCTAAGAAAAAGAAAGGTCGACGCTATCATTGTAAAAAGCTCGATGATTATAAGAGTGAGTGATGATACTTAAAAAAGTTGAGTAGTCTTAATTCTTCTAAATACAATCTTGTTGCCATCATATCGGAAATAAATATAATAGAAAACATTGGATTTTGCTAGGTAGACTCCAGTGTTGCTCGCCATATGTACAAAAACTAAAGTTTCTTCAAAACTTTAGTAAAAGAAAACAAATCAGCTTTGTACATGGGTCATGCTTCTATGGCTCAAGTGAAAGTCAAAGAAATAGTTAAACTCGAATTTACTTTAGGTAAAGTTTTTACTCTTAAGGATATACCTTTTGTAAGGGATGCAAGAAGAAATTTGGTGTCAATTGCCTTAATATATATGGGTTTAAAAGTATATTTGAGGGAGATAAAAGATTTTTATTTAAAGGACACATGTTTATTAAGAAGGATTATCTATGTGAGTCTATGTTCAAGTTGAATTTCAATAATAAGAATGTTGTTTATGTTTATATTGTAGATTCATTTAATTTGTAACATTTTCATTTGGGACATTAAACTTTAGAAAATTATATGATATGAATAAATCATATTTGACTCCAAAAATTGGCAAGCCAATATATTCATGTTTTACATTACTAGACTCATTTTTAAGAATTGAAAGAAGTTTCAAAATTTTAGATTTAATTCATTCGGATGTTTGTGACTTAGATGATTGGTCAATGATAAAAGGTAAACGGTATTTTGTAACCCTCATTGATGATTGCACTAGATTTTTCTATGTACATTTGATGCATGCAAATGATAAAGTTTTGAAAACTCGAGTGTAACTTCAACATAAAATTTTCATTAAATGTTTTAGAACATGAAAATTTCATTAAGTATTTTATACTAGATTACCTCAATTCCTAGATGTATAAGTCATAAAAAAATGAACATAATTTAGAAAACATTGGAACTAGCAATGACAATAAGAGAGTTTAATGCCTAAACTAAGCAAAAAGCACAAACCTTTAGACTGGATTTCTATATGTTTTTAGTTGTGGGAACTTGTGACTCAATTATTAGTCACATACCATTTTGTTATAACGTAAAAAATTATTCTAAGACTTATGAAGATGCTATGGAATCTCTTGACTTGAAATTTTAGAAGGAAGCCATTTTGTTCTAATAAAATTTACAAATTAGGTGACCTTCCTCCCAATTCTATAACAATTGGTTGTGACTTTAAAAAGAGAAAGAAATTAATGGAACAATTGATAAATTTAAAGTTAGACTTGTTGCTGGGAGTTTTTCTATAAAAAATTTATTATTTTGATACATATGCATTGGTGACTATAATAACTACAATTAGAATATTTTTAAAACTTCTATCTATATATGAACTTCTCATTTATCAAATGGATATAAAAACAATATTTTTAAATAGTGAATGAGATGAGAAAGTGTGTATAGAACAATTCAAAAGATTTGTTGTACCTAGATAAGAACATAAAGTTTGCAAATTAGTGAAGTCCTTATATGATTTTAAGCAGACACCTAAGTAGTGACATCAAAAGTTTGATTTGATTGTTCTTTCAAATAGTTTCAAAATAAATGAATTAGATAAATGTGTTTATAGAAAATTTCATCATGAAAAATGTTATTTGATTTGTTTATATGTTGATGGCATACTCATTTTTTGTACTGATTTAAAAGAAGTTGAAAATATCAAAATACTTTTGTCTAGCAATTTTGACATGAAAGATATGGGAGAAGCATATATTATTTTAGGTATTAGAAAAATAAAAGAAAAAAATAATATAGGATCTCATTAGTTGAAAAAACTTTGCTGAAATTTTATTATTTTGATTGTTATCTTATCTCTTTTTTATTTGATGTAAATATTAAATTAGTATTAAACGAAAGATATCTCATGATATAGTTAGAGTATATTACAATCATTGAATGTTTGATGTATTTTATTACATGTATTCGACTTGACATTACATATGTAGTGGGAAGATTGAATAAATATATAAGTAATCCAAGTAAGGGTTGCTTACATGGTATTTATCGAGTATTAAAATACTTAAAAGAAATAATTGACTGTAGGTTAGTCTATGGTGGAAGTCCTTTAGTTTTAGAGGGATATTCAAATAATGGTTGAGTTAGATGCCTAAACGATCATGTTTCTATAAGTGGTTCAATCTTTATTCTTGGTATCAGCGTAATTTCTTATGAGATTACGATATGGCTAACAAACATACTTTATTGAAAGTTTATTGTCAAACATATAATGAAAATCTAGACGAACTAGATCTTACAAAGAGTGAAGTAATTTATATTAATTATATAAAATTAAAATTAAATCTTGCAAATCTTTTGACAAAAGTTATGACAAAAAATTTAATATAAAAAACATCAACTGAGATGAGTTTAAGCCTGATTTATCAAATCACCAATTGTAGAATCTCAACTCACACTATAGTAGCATCAACTCTTGAGTTCAATGAGTTAAAGTATATCACTAGAGTGATTGTAAGTACCAACTAAACAAATATTTCAAGAAAAATATGCTTAGTCCAATAAAGTTAAAGATTAAGATGAAGTACTTATATGTGACACTTTCTATAGAGTCTACTTATAGAGTGTGAGTGAAGCAAAGACGCTTCTTAGAGTCTTGGGCTTAATTGTTAAAGCACTCATGAGAAAGGATACCAGACACAAGACATATAAATGTATCAATTTTAATATGACATATACTAGAATTAAAACATTATATGTAAGACACGCACACTTGTTCAATTGGATTGGATAGTTCAAAACTAATCTACTATTTAATTCGGAGGAGTAAAACCTATGTTTTGCTAGGTCCATGTTTAAATTTTGAGATACCTTTATCGAAATTGTAAGATTTTCAAAGTGATGATTTTTCAAATATATTTTAAAAATAGTGAGAGATTGTTAGGTGATTTCTAAAATACCCAAAACACTTAGTGTAGTTATATTTATAGCCATGTTATAGCATTGAGAGTCACTTTCTTCTATGGTAATTGTGCTAATTAATAGCACTTGATAGTAGTTGTAACTTATGGTATAATTAGTAGACATGTTGTATCACTAAAAGCCACCTCTTGAGTGGTGGCACTAAGAGCCACCTACTTCAATAGTACTTGTGCTTGTTAGTAGTACTTGATAGTGAGTGTAACTTATGTTATAATTAATAACCATGTTATAGCACTAAAGCCACTTTCTTGAGTGACATTTATAATCATTAGTAGCACTACATATATTTACTATGTGTATATATAGTGGTGTTGTAAATAAGATTAATCCAACTTTTCTGTCATGGTAGGAGTTGTTTAATACTTAGTTTTTCAAGAGAATTTAAAGTCTTATTATTTCCTAGTTGAACTTATAACATCATCATCTCTTTGCTTTATCGATTTGTCTAAGACTTCATATAAAATGAACCAAGGGTCTTCATTGTATCCTAAATGTTTTTGTCGGGTCCATTATATCTGGTCATTTGACATAGGTAGACAACAAATAAACCTAATGATTAACGTTTATCGCACCTTGAAGAACATTACTATCCTAACCTTCATTTTCAAGGTATTAACTTTGATCTCTTGAGTGTTGACCACTCAAGGAATCATGTTATCTACAAGAACTCAATACCAATGGTTTCTGCACTCACTATTTGGCTCACTATTGGGAATTTTAAACATGTTTTCTAGCACTCTTGGTAGGACATCACATTTCAAGAGTTATAACGACAATGTGTTAGCATCACCCAGATTGAACCGAAATCCCTGATTGGGGTATGGTTGGTCATTTGCCCCTTAGCCACCTCACCTCAACAACCATGTTGTATCTGCTCAAAATATTATGGTATATGTTACTATAATTAGATTCGGATTACCCTTTCATATCCAACCCACACCACATGGATTCCTCCACGACTTGATGCACATATGCATGCTTTTTGTGTAAAATGAGGTTGAATGAGAGGGGATCTCGTTGTCGTCATGTGGTTCAGAACGAACCCCTTTTTATTGCAGAATTCAATCCGATTTCGAAGCCCATGATATTTGGTATCATAGCATTTAGATCTATCGTGGGCCACTTCTGATGGTAGAAGATTGGCCACAAAAACCATTGAAGTTGCTAGGGAAAAAACATACGAGTGGTTGCTCTTTCTTTAGAAATCAGAAGCATCATAGGTATCAAGTGATTTTCTTGTCCCTATTAAAACCATTTTCTCCCATTGTAGTCGTGTTTGAGTATATATATTTATGTATTATCAATCCATAGTAGTAGTAGTGGTTAGACGTCAACCTATAGTGGTTGAATAGTGGTATTGTCACTAAATTTTTACAGAAAATTAGAAACAGTTGTAAAGTTTCATGCATATTTGCTTTATAGTTTAAGTGGGTTGTAGAGACCTATTTGACTGGAATTTTGGAATTAGTATTTTGTGTTTGGGCAGAAGCTGGATTATCTCAAGAAGTTGAGCAAAAATCAAGTTATAGCAAGAAGTGTTGCAGTAAATCACAGTGAGTTTTGGTGACGTTTGGGTGTTCGGTGATTGCAAGTGGTGCATAATTTTGATTTAAAAAAGTATGGTTTTAATAGTGGGATGTGAGAAGTGTATATAGGTGGTGTTTTAAGTGAAGAGGGGCGAAATTAGAACCTTTATTCATTGTTTTAACATTGGCCATGGACTAGCTTGTGCCATTTTTCTATTTTGTTGAATTTCGCACAAATTTTGTTGTTGTTCGGCAGTTCATCAATGAGTTGTTGCAGCTTGGCTCTTGTGTTGTGATGAACTATGAAACTTACTTGATTGATCTTCCAACCAGCAATAGCATGGCGAAGGGAAACGTAAATTGCAGGTATTAGCGATGTTTTAGACCTTGCTACCGCAACCGACCCATCACCGCCTTGGAGAATATGATGGAACAACTTATCGTCCATCTCACCAATCTAAGTCGTGAAAAAACTTCTCAGGACGCTAAAAAAGAGAGAAATGCCCAACTCAAAGCCGAAGTGTAGGTGCTTCGTATTGTGAATTAGTCCAACATTCTAATGAGAAACCTCACCAACCATCAAGAGGAAGACAGTAGGTCTGTGGCCAACACATTTGTTGTTGCAATCAATCCTTCTCTTCATCGACTTTTTGCCGAGTGAAAGCACCAAAACCTGAGTCCTTGAAAAGACTTCGATACCGACAGATATTGGAGAATTTCTTGTGGCACCTCAAGGCGTATTTCAAGGTCACACACATACAACTGTGACTGGCTAGCGGTTGTCACCTTGTTCTTATGTGATGCCAAACTTTGATGGCTTACACGAGAGACGCTAGTTATTGAGTCTAGATGACCTAGAATTACTTCTTGCTAAAACTTAGGGGAGTTATGATAACAATTTTCATCCACGAACTTTAGTTGGAGAGCATGGTGCCCACTCCAACAACTCAAGAAAACTTCTAGCTTTCATGAGTATGTGAAACGCTTTAGTGTCGTATTGCTAGATATGAGTTACATGAGCAAAGATGACAAGTTGTATTTGTTTTATGAGGATCTTTAACGATAGGCCAATGTAAAGTTGTGACGTAAAGACCCAAGATCGGTTGTGTAGACCATAGCTATGGTCGAATCTCTTGTAGACTTTAGAGTTTCCAAATCATCGGGTGATTTGTCTAATGCTAAAGGAAAGAAGGGTGAGTCTTTTGAATGACCAAGGGTAGTTTGTGACTCAAGGGGACATAATAAGTGATGTGGTAGAGGATTGCATCATGGAGATGAGTAGAACCAATAGGGGGTTAGTTTAATTACAAGTGGCACAACTACATCTTCCACTTCCATGAGGAGGAAGCCGCAGTTTCGGGTGGCAAGTGTGCACCCAAACCATGTTTAATTTGTTAAAAACCTCATGGCATGCAATTTTATCCTAAAAAGGCAAAGTTGAATGCCTTTATCATTGATAAGGATCATGCGAAAGCACTTGGCAGTAATTACTCGAGGTTCAGAGCACTTTTTTCTAACTATTGAATGCAATTCAGTTCGGAGGAGGGAGCGCATAAGGGCATGATTTATGGTGAGATGGACTTCGGGAGATACATAGTTCAAGAGAGTCGATTATGGGCTCACTCGATTATTGGACTCCAAATTTCAATTTCAAAGCAATGGTTGAAAACTTTGAACTCAGTCATGGGCTAATGTGGCAAGGGCATGCACGTGAGTATTGGGTGTTGGTTCGGCACCTTAGAATTCATTGTGAATGAGTTTAATGACTTCTATCTCATTCTTGGTGAATACTTTTTTTGGACATCTAAGACGAGCGTTGTCCCATCTCTAGAGACTCGTGCTTTGATGAGTCCCAACCTAGATTTATTCCTTAGTGCGATCTAAGTAACATATTAGTAGACAGATCTTATGCACTAATGGTCATGCTTTCAACCATCCAGTTAAAAGATGGTGTATCGAAGGGTTGTCCTTCCCTTCTTGTGGTGGTTCAAGAAGAGGACTTGTTATGATCTGAGTGCATCGTTGAGGAGGTTCTTGTGAAGATTCGGGTGCTCTTGGAGGAGTTTTAGGACACCATGCCGATAAGGTGGGCTTATGAATTTTTGGTCATGCCATTCGCCTTGACCAATGCTTCTATGATGTTTTGTTGGCTGGTGAACGAGGTGGTGTATGATTTTCTTGATGACTTTGTGGTGGTTTACCTCGATGATATCTTCATCTACAATAGTACTCTCGAAAGGAATATTTGACGTTTGCTTTCAGTCGCTTGTAGCAATACTTCCTTTATGTAAAGAAGGAGAAGTGTGAGTTTACCTGAGAATGAATCTCATTTTTCTGTTATATAGTAGGGGATGGATAGGTGCACATGGATCCATGCAGGGTGCATGCTTTCAACGATTGGGAAGCACCATTTACCATGACACAGTTGAGGAGCTTTCTCAGCCTAGTAAACAACTATTGTTTGTTCATCAAGCATTTCTTGAAGATTAGTGCACCCTTGATCAAGCTCCTGAAAAAGGGCTGAACTTGGGCTTGACTAAAGACTTGTGCATGAGCCTTCAATGACTTGATCGCTGCTATTTCTAACGTAAAATATAGTCACCCTCTTTCACCATTCTTTTCTCTTTCTGCCTCTCTTTCTTTTCCCGTTGTTTCTCTTTCTTCTCTCTCTCCCTTTGTTGGACCATATCCGGTCCATACACCAAACTAAGATATTAATGTATATATATATTTAGCATAACAGATTCTCCTAAGATATGGATGAGACTAAGAATATGGCAAAAATTTAGGTCAAATAGACAACCACAATAGAGGCTAACAATGTTTCACATTTATTTCATCTAGCACGTCGATTTGAAGCCTTGGGAATCATAGTGCACACTGAACGTACTCTGAATGGTGCAAGTCCCATTCAAAATTCGCAAATTAGAGTACCTTGGATATAAAAAAGCAAAAGAAAGAGCGCGAGTCAATCCATTAGAGAGGCTCTAGCTGTAAAAATATAAGAAAACTTATGACAAAAGAAACTACAACAAAAACTGGAATAAACCACCGAGACTATAATTGATCTAATCATCTCGACGATACCCCTCTTACCTCGCAGTTCCATATTCTTTTGACTTTTAATGTTTTCTTTTGTCAACGATGTTTCTGGCTTTTATTTCCTATTGCTCACTTTGTGTTGGTTTAATAGGTTGACGGTGAAAACGATTTCATCATACTTATCAGTAGCCTTGAATTCTTCCTGTTACAGAGATCTTTCCAGTCTCCTTCATAAACGTAGTGTCAATACGATTAGTGTCAATACGATTCTCAGTGTCAACACTAGTAAAATAACCAACAGCTAAAGACGCTAACAAGACGAGAAAAGTTCAGGATGATCGTAAAGTTCTCAAAAAAACAACTGTCAATGTACGAATTAGAGAACAAACAAAACATGCAAGAAACCAACAAGCCAAAAAGGTAAAGCAAACTTAATAATCAAGTAGCCTGCAACTAATGATTGATGCATGTTGGAAGAATCGACCAAGTAAAAGACGCAGAGAGAGAGAGCAGTGGGAGAGAGAGGGACGATGTCACGATGGAATATGAAATCCAACGGTTACTATAAGTTCCTTCAATTCCTTCATTCAGGAATACGTAACTGAATTGGGGACTCAGTTCCCCCAAAAACAAATTTAGAAACACCCCCCAAATCTACATCGATTAGGCCATCTCCATAAATTGGATAACTACTAGTCAAAGCTCTAAGAAAATACAGAGCAGAGAGAGCTCTACAAACCAGGGTCGTGACATGCGTGCTCTCACACAACACACAGTGGCGGCACAAGAACCCAAGCAGTCTTCCCCTCAAATTCGGGCTACAGATAAACCCTCGGTTGCTTGTGGAGCTGCCTGAGATCAACGATGACGACGCTGATGTTGTCATCACTCCCCCTGTTGAGAGCCAACTCAGTCAGCACAGTGGCGGCAACAGCAGCCTTTGTTGTGGCCGCTGAAGGGTCCTCAGGTTCCACCCTCTTCATTGCAGAGCTGGACAGGCACTTGCGAATGATGCGGCATACCAGCTCGTTGGACATCACGTCCCACAGGCCATCGCTTGCCAACACCAAGAACTCGTCCTCTGGGGTCCGGTTGCTGATCGTCACCTCCGGCTCTGATATCACAAATGACTTTAGGTAGCGGCCTCCTGCAATTCCATGATACCGCAAATGGAGATATTATGACCAATCTTAAACAGACGAATCTGAAACTAACCACCGTAGTGGTTGCCCGCAGGGGAGTGCAAAACCTAGGCTCCAATTCCCCAGCAATGATGTGCCCGATCTTTTATCATCAGGTGGGCACTAGACATTTATCAATACATAAACTTGGTCAATTTTAATAGTGTGATTTATAAAGTTACCTATAGATCTTGAGGTAGCTAGTACCCCCAAAACTCTGTAACCATCCCAGTTAATGATCCGTCCCCCGGCCGATTCCACCCGCTCCATCGCGTCCGGCCTGTCCGGCTGCATATATATGCACACACAAGAAAGAAGAGGTAATAAACTTTGTGAATATTACATGACTGAATTGGAAGGACAAATATCTAAGGGGCAATTAACTGCAAAACTGTGATTCAGTACGCAGTTATCCTGTAAATGTCCAACTTTCTTTTACGCTTGGGGACAACTAACCCCATTGTATGCTCATGTTGGAAACTTAGGCACTTCAAATACAATAAGGTTCCGAATCCCAGTTGAGTGTGTGTGTGTTTGTGTCGCTTATGCTTCAGCCTTGGTTTCTTTCTGAGATGAATTCAAGAGATTTGATTTCTTACTATTTTGTAGGAAGAGGAGCATGATTAACAAAAGAAAAACTGAAAAGGCTACAAATAATACAGACAGATGTAGCAGAACCTATAGTAACCAACAAGTAAAGTACAACAATATGCTCAGCAATGACCAAGTAAATTAAAAAGCCCACGCATGATGTTCCACAACATATGATCTATCATCAAACGTATCCCGTTCATGTTTAATCTCACAGACCAAATAGCACGTCATTAATGTGATCTAGTCTCCTGGAAAACAACGCCTTCTTCGCCAAAAACATCCTCCTCGGTCATGATTCCCACGACACTTAATTCATGGCCGACGCTTGTGATGCGCCATCATCGCTTCAGCGCTCACAGTGGGGCAGACTTGATATTCCCGCTTCCCAGTCCAACGAGTATAAAACGGCTATTGTACAAGATGCCCGAACAGCATATAGCATTCATGCAATCGTACGAGCTGCTCAAAATTCTCCACTGGAACGATATTCTTCTTTGAATAAAATAGTTTTTAAAGCCAACTTCTAGATGAAGCAACATGCTTCCTCTATCAATAAGCGGTTGCACTAGTGGTACTTAAATTTTAAAGATGGTACCATTTTCACTTGCCTTTTCAGGTGCCATGAAACCTCGCCCTTTCATAATATGAGAGAGAGAGAGAGAGAGAGAACCTTGTGGTCGAAGGAGAGTGGCACCACAGTCCCCGCACGAGCGAGCACAGCACGCAAGTCACCACAGTTGGCCACAATAATCTGGTGCTGGCTCACCAGTGCAACCACCGCCGTTGATCCGGCAGTCCCTTCTCCACTACCACCTTCAGCGGCACCAGAAAGCTTCATGATCCTTTCGACTTCGGCATCAACACGGGCAAAACACACACGCATCACCCTTCCCCATCCTTCTTCATGCCCCCTCCATAGCTCCCTCGGTTCGCTCCTCTCCACCTCCTCTAACAGCACCCTATGCAGCATCTCCTTGCACACCTGCGCCGCCTGAGCCCCGCCATGCCCGTCGTACACCCCGTAGAAATCAAACCGCTCACCACTGCCCATGTACCACCCCGGCGCCACCATCACCGCATCCTCCATCTCCCTTCTCCTCCCGCACACCTCCACCCATCCGTGGTGACCCTCCTCAGACCCCTCCCTCTTAATATTTTTCGCTGAAAGCACCGACTTCACAGCTGATACGCCCGTGTCCTCCCCCGACGTCGCTTCGTCATTGTGGTCGGAACGATTCGAGTATTCGTCCCTTCCGAAGAGCTTCTCGAACATCTTCTGCCTTTCGTCGTCGATGAGGCCATCGTCGTAAGCATCTGCTACAACGCTTTTTGGAGTGTCTTCGTCTTTGTGATTAAGAGTCGGTACAGACCGTCCGCAGAGCTTAGCACACAGACACGGGACGGTGATGCGATTCGTTCTAGAACAGATATGGTGGACGGGTGATTCCTCTTCCTCTTTTTCTTCCTCTTTCTTTAGACGTATGGGTCGGATATCGAGTCTAACTCGTCCCTCTTCTGCCGGACGCTTTCGGAAGCAATCGGCGGCGACCATGTTCACCGTTGAGGGATAACAACTAAAGGTGATGGTCCGGGGACCGATAGAACGGGTAGCTCTCAGTCGCCGGACTTCCATCCTTTTCCGGCGAGCCTCCCTTCCTTTTACGGCGGAGACTTGCTCCATCTCGCTTTCTTCGTTTTCGAAACGGAAAGAGTTTCGTTCCCCTTCTCTGAACTCTTCCTTTTCCTTGAATAGGGAGCTTTTTGGCCATCGGACACGTTTCTCTCCGCTGGACGGTCTACGTAAGGGTGCGCCTTAAGGAAGTAATTTGAAATGGATAATGAAATTTAGGAGCTTCTGGTGTCTCAGGTGAACTTTTATATTAGAATACGAGGCCGTCTCTTTTGTTGACCTCTGGGTCGACAAGTGTGCTGGCTGCGACCTAGCTGCTTCACATTACGTCATATTGGATCTCCACGACACATCTCACCCCATGTCTCTCTCGTGGAAGATTTCTTGGTCTGGAATTTTTACGAGGGTCGTGCACCGAGAGCCTTAGCTCAACTGGCAGTGTGCTTTGACGTTCTTTCTACCGGAGGGGAGTTCGATTCTTGAGGTGGTCCATGTGTGCGTTGGAACAGGGGATACCGGTGATTCCTATGATGCCGTGAGAAAATTACGGGCACTACTGTATGATGTTTGTTTGTTGCCGGAATCCGACATTATGTCTGTTTTCGGTTAAGCCTTCAAGGTACGCCTGCGGCGGAACAAAGGTATGTGATTTTCTGGTTTTTTTATTTGCGCTTCTTTGTATTTATAGAGCAGTGCGTGCTCCTTCTTTCCGGTTATCCTGCTGGGCTTCCCTCATCCGAAGCGATGTTATCGAGAGTGTTACTGAAATTCTCGATAACGGTTCGACTGTTATGGTCACCATATCTTCAATGAGTGATTTAGGTAACGGATTGGATGATCAGTCCAGTCGTTACCTTTGCAAGGTTACCAAGAATGGCCACAACTTAACATCTCTCACTTGGTCATTCGAGTCAAGTGCACTAACATAGTGGTTTTTTCTCCCACTTTTGCAGGGTTTAACTAGTAATATCCTTTCATGATTGTTGCTGCAATCAATACCCGTTGTGTGGTTATTTTCCTACACAACAATCTTTCCGTTGTGTGGTTATTTACCTACACAACACTCTGCCCGTTGTGTGGTTATTTTCCTACACAACATTTTTATCCGTTGTGTAGTTATTTCCCTACACAACAATCAAACATACCTCAAACTCATGTTTGTAACATGTTTTGAGAAAAGTTCTTCTGTTATGCCTTTAGTGAAGAGGTTTGCCAACATATCATTTGTTGGCATATATGAGATGGATATTTCCTTTCTCATAACCATATCATGAACATATTGGTATTTCACCACTATATGCTTATTTTTTTAGCAATCAGCTCCACTCTTGATAAGAGTAATTGCTGCATTGTTATCACAGTAAATGATAACCGACTCGTCGGTTATTTCCAACTTCAAATCACGTATTAAGCGGCTTATCCAGACAACACTCATTGCAGCCATACAACAAGCTACATACTTAGCTTCCTGTGTATGCAATGTTACACAGTCATGTTTCTTGCACGCTCAAAAAACAGCACCACCTCCAAATAAGAATATTTGACCCGATGTTGATTTGCTGTCATCTTTGCTACCAGCAAAGTCAGCATCTGAGTATCCTACCACTTTCAGTTCATTTGCTTCAAAACACAGTTTCAAGTCTCTTTTTCCTTTCAGATATCAAAATTCTTTCTACAGCTATCTAGTGCTGCCATACAGGATTACTTTGATATCTACTTAGAAGACCAACAGCAAAGCTGATATCAGGTTTTGTACATAACATAGCATACATCAAGCTACCCACAACTTGCGCATAAGGAACATTAAGCTTATTGTCTCCTTCACCAGGACAATCAACCTTACTAATTTTGATCCCTTTTGCAACAGGTGTATCAACAGACTTGCATGCACCCATTTTGAACTTCTTGAGGGTATAATCAATATATCTCTCCTGACTCAGGCATAAGAGTCTAGATTCTCTATCTCGAGAGATCTTTATTCCTAGGATATAGGATGCTTCCCCCATATCCTTCATTTCGAACTTGGAGTTTAACCATAACTTCGTTTTTACAATCATCTCGTTGTCGTTTTCGATCAACAATATGTCATATACATATAATCATAGGATGATAAAGTGGCTCTCACTGTTCCAGACATATACTCAGTGATCAAGTTTATTAGCCACAAACCCAAGTTATATAATGGCATTTTGAAAAGGTCAAATACCATTGGTGAGGTGACTATTTCAGGCCGTATAGAGATTTTCTCAACCTATATACTTTATCTTCTTGGCCTTCAACTACAAATCCTTCAGGCTGCTTCATGTATATGATTTCATCTAAATCTCCGTTTAGAAATGTTGTTTTTACATCTAACTGATGTAAGGTCAAATACCATGGGTTAAAATGATGATTGATCTAGGTCTACTAGATCATCAATACGTTCATCATTGTTTTCTAGGATGTCATTCTTAGTATCTTTTAAGAATTCAACATCTCTACTTTCTATCAGTTCATGGTCCTTATGATAAAATCGATATCCCTTTGAACCTTTTGGATATCCAATAAATATACATCTTAAGGACCTACTGTGTAGCTTATCTCTAGACTAGTCAATAATCTTTACATGTGAAACAGATCCCCACCTCTTGACATTACCTAGGTTGGGTTTTCTTCCAAACTACATCTCATATGGTGTAGTGAATACAGCTTTACATGGTATTCTATTGAATATGTAAATCGTTATACTTACTGCTCCCCAAAATATTCTTAGTAAAGAGGCATTTATTAACATTGACCTTGTCATATTCAACAATGTTCTATTTTATCTCTTAGTTACACCATTTTGTTGAGGTGTCCTCGGCATTTTATTTTGCTTTACAATACCAAAGTCTTTACAGAATTCCAGAAATTCTGCAGAGGTATATTCACCACCTCTATCTGATCTTAAGACTTTGATTGAATGCCCTAATTGATTTTCCACTTTTAGCTTATATTCTTTAAAAGCTTCTAGTGCCTCAAATTTATGTGCCAAGATATATAAGTACGTATATCTAGAGTAATCATCGATTAAGGTTATAAAATAAATCTTTTTTTGATGTGACCTTACTATAAATGGTCCACATAAATCCGTGTGAATGACCTCTAACAGGGTTCTTGCTCTTGTTGATTCCTTGGGAAAAACTTTTCTTGTCATTTTTACTTGTATATAAGTTTCACACTTGTTGAAAGTATTTTTCACAAATCGAAGCAGTAAGTCAAAGTTGGATAATTTCCTCAACTTTTCCAAACTTATATACCCAAGGCGTTTATGCCACATATTCACATCAACATTAAAGGCACACTCAATAGAAGAAGAAGAAGTATCAATTTCATTATCATAAAATTTAAACAGTCCATACTCTATATCAAATTTCTTAGAGAATAATATTCTCCCACGCTTTCCCACATTCACCTTGCAAGGAATAAACCTGACCTCAAAATCTTTCTTTACTAAAGCAGGGACCGAGACCAGATTACACCTTATAGATGGCACAATTAATACATCAGTTAATAGAATCGGTTTGCTTTCTACATAAATTCTAAATGACCTAGTACCTAAAACATCCGAGAATGTATCGTTACCCATGTAAACTCGATGTTCACCTGGTTTGTATTCCTTTAAATCCATTACTCTTCCTTGGTCTTTGAGATGTGTCTTGTGGATCCGAAGTCTATCCACCAACCTATCACTGGGCGGTACATGTATAAACACTCTAAAATCATGCTGATTATGTCATGCTTCTTCGACTATCTGCGTTCTAAGTTGTTTCCTCGACTTTTCTTGTTGCGGCAGTCCCTTTTGAAGTGTCTCATTTTTTTACAGTTGAAACACTTAACCCGAGAAGCAGTTTCCTGTAATTTCTTAAAATTTTAACCATCGTTCTTGTTATTCTTGTCAAACTTTTTGTTTGGTTTATTTTTCTTCTGGTTGGGTTTAGAGCTACACCCTATCTCATCTTCTACCACTAGCAATTTTTTTTTCTTATTTTTTATCATATGTTCTTGCTCTATTGCTAGTTTCAGGGGTAATTCAGAAAGGTTAAATTCAAGCTCTAATTTGAGCGTAGTGGTGACCATGTTCCATTAAAGGGGTAGACTGTTTAATATTGTTGATATTTGCATCAGTTTTTAGATGATTAATTTCGCCACGGCTAAGTCCCTAGCCATTACTAACATTTGATTTACATGTTATACTACATTATCTCCTTTCATTTTGAAGGAGTTATACTTTTGTAGTAGCAATTGCACATTTAATTTGGCAGTTGTATCATACTTAGTTGTTATTGAGTTAAATAGCTCCTTGGCGGTCTCGTATTCTTCGAAGACCCTAATCAAGCCATCCTCCATGTAGGTCAACATGATTGTCCTTGCTATTGTGTCATCTTTTAGAAATGCTTTATACACTTTTATTTGTTACTCAGTTGCGTTTGTTAGTGACGGATGCATGGTTTCCTTTAATACGTACTCAACACCCTCAAATATTAGAGCAACTGGGATTCTTCTCTTCCATGTTTCGAAGTTCAGACTGTTTAGTTTTTCAGTTTTTGTCAATTGAGACACACATATTCTTTAACTCATTTTTATGTGTTTGGCAATTATAACAATTAGATGGTCTAAAAAGGAAATAAACAATAAGCAACAAACACACAGAGCAAGGACCATATTAGAACGATGCATAATATTATAAAAACAAACAAAAAATATTTTATAATCAACTTGGGACAAATTTATAATTTTCCCAAAAATTTCTGCCTTTAGCATTTTTCAAATAATACGAGGGGTAAAAGTGTAATTTTAATTATCTATATACTTTTGCAATCTTCTGAAATTCCTAAGGACAAACCCATAAAATTACTCTTGGTATTTCTGCAAAATTCGTAACTGATAGGGGTTGAATCTTTAATTTTAACCCTCAGTCCGAAACTATATTTTTCTCAAAAAGTATAGGGACAAACCTGTCTTTTGACATAATAACAGAAATGTAATAATTTAAACTAGGAAGGGCAATCATGTGAAACAACAACCCGATATTTTGTAATTTTCACAAACTATCGAAGGGTAAAACCGACTTTTCACTCAATAAGGGCAAAATAGTCTTTTTACCCTCACTTCGGCCGACTGCGTCTTGGTTTTGGCCTTTAGCCAACCGTGTCTTTCGTTACGGCCTACCGACCGTTGCTTTCGTTACGGCCTGCCTATCTCTTCTTTTTTTAAGAATGATAATGCATACCTTTTTTTTTAAGGGTCAATAATGAGGCTCTAATTACCACTGATGTTTGTTTGTTGCCGAAATTCGACATTGCGTCTATCCTCCATCAAGCTTTTGAGGTACGCCTATAGCGGAACAAAGGTATGTGATTTTCTGGTTTTTTCGTTTGCGTTGCTCTGTATTTATAGAGCAGCACGTGCTCCTTTTCTCCCGGTTATCCTGTTGGGCTTCCCTCATCTGGAGGGATCTTATCCGAACTGTTACCGAAATTCTCAGTAACGGTTTGGCTGTTATGTCCATCGTATCTTCAATCCATGATTTAGGTAACGAACTGGATGGTCAGTTCAGCCGTTACCTGTGCTGAGTTGCCGAGAATTGCCCCAACTTAACACTTTCTGGTCTGATCTTAAAGATCCTCATCCATTTTCTCGTGTTAAACAGGTCTTGGGATATCACAGTTTCCTAGTTTTGTTGTAGCGTGAAACCCTCTGTAACCAAAAAAAGATTAGGGATCGAGTGCAATAATTTACTGTTCGAGTTCAAACCCTCCGTTTGGTGGGATCGAGAGCCCCGGGAGATTGACTAAGTTTTTGAGTGCAATTGTGCGTGTTTTAATATAAGATAAGGTCTATCTTGTTTGATGCTATCACGACTTGAGACGTGAGTTCCATCGGACGATCAAAATTCCTTCGACCTAGGTTCCAACCTCAAGTGTGAGGTGATCCTAAATTATAAGTTATATATAAGAACTGAAATAATATAACTATAACCTTTTTAATGTAATATATGTATCATGTGTGTAATATACACACTATACACTAATACTTATAACTTATATTCTTTGACTCTTATATATAGTTTAAATTATTTAATAGTTATATAACTAACAGGATTTAGATCTGGGTCTAGAACCGTCATGAAATCAAATTTGAAACCATCAAAAAACAAGTTCCAGAATCGGATTCAAAACCATAAAAAACTAGATCTGAAATAATCAGTTTCATTATTCAAAATCGGATTCATAATCATCATGAAAGAGAAACCATCATAAAACTGGAATTAAAACTGGAGGTTTGGTTTGGAACCGAACCCGAAGTCACCCTGACAGTTCGAACCGAAACCCAAATAGTGGTTTCAATTTTGGTTCTGGGCCAATTTTCTAAATAGACAAACTATAACCAAACCGGAATATATTCGGATCTGGTTAAAGTTCTGGAACTAGAACTGACAGGTCTAGTTTTATCAAGTTTGTGAGTCGATTAGATTTCGGGTCAAACACAAATTGATGAATATTTAATTACTTATAAGAGTGGTTTATCACAAACATAAATTGATTATTTTGTTTATAAGAAAAAAGATAGATCATGTTGTAAAGATTGTAAGGTAATTTCAGGAGAAAGTTTAACCACCCAACATCGACTTTTAGTTATGACTTTAGAGGTGAAAAGGTAGACAAAGAAGAAAAGAGTGCATCCAGCTATTCAAACTAAATTGTGGAACCTTAAAAGCAAGAAAGAAGGTATATTTAAATATAAAGTCTTTCAAGGAGATGATTGAAATTATGTTGGTATACATTGTGAAATATAGAACAATATGGCTATATATATTAGGAAAGTAGCGAAACATGTGTTAGGTGAATCTAAGGGAGGTGTATTGGCATAAAAAGAAGCTTGGTGGTATAGTGAAGTGGTGCAAAATAAAATCAAGGCAATGAGTTCATATTACAAATTACATTATTCTAATAAAACTAGTGAAACTTTATAAGCTTATAGAAAGCAAAAAAAGAAGTGAAAATGGCCGTAAGTGAAACAAAAGCTAAAATTTTGAACGATTTAAATAAAAAAAACTCGACTCAAAAAAGGGTGAAAGAGATATTTTTAGGATAGCTAGGGCTAGAGATAAGAAAATTAAGGATCTTAATTTTGTTATATGCATCATAGACGAGGATGAAAAAATTCTAGTGGCAAATGATTATATAAAAAATAGATAGACAAACTATTTTTATAAGCTTTTTCATGAAAACAAAGATGTTAGTATTAGTTTAGGAGAGTTAGTCAAATCAAAAAAGTATATAAACCACAATTTATACCGACGTATTCAAAAGAATGAAATCAAATAAGCTCTTAAACATATGAAGGGTGGAAAATCGGTAGGAACATACAATATTCCTATAGAAGTTTGGAAAATACTAGGAGATAGAGGAATCACTTGGCTCACAAGACTATTTAATGAAATATAAAGAAACCAAAAGATGCTCAAGGAATGGAGAGCGAGTACACTTATACCCATATATAAGAACAATGGAGACATTTAGAATTGTGTGAATTATTGAGGTATAAAGTTAATGAGCCATACTATGAAATTGTGGGAAAGAATTATCAAACGTATGTTAAGACAAGTATCAAGTACAACAGAGAACCAATTTGGATTCATACTAGGCAGATCTATTATTCAAGTGATTCACCTTTTGAGACGTATTATGAAACATTTTAGAGCAAAAAAGAAAGACATTTACATGATATTTATTAATCTAAAACAAGCTTATGATACGGTACCAAGGGATGTTCTTTAGAGAATATTGGGGAAAAAAATATCCCATTGACATACATAAACCTTATAAGAGATATGCATGATGGTGCAAAAAAGACTTCTTTGAAGTTAATATTGGGTTACATAAAGGATCAACTTTAAGTCCATATTTATAATGATGATTGATGAGTTAACAAAACATATTCAAGATGAAGTACCTTGGTGTATGTTATTTGCATATGACAGTGTTACTCGAAGAATCTAAGAAAAAAGTTAATATAAAATTGGAACTATAGAGAGAAACATTAGAAAGTAAAGGCTTCCGACTTAGTAGAACAAAGACAAAATATATGGAATGTAAGTTTGATCATTTGGTTACTTCAGAGGATATAGAAATTAAAATTGGCACACATTTCATCCCCAAATGGAAAGTTTTAAATAACTAGAGTCAATTTTTTAAAGTGATAGAAGAATTGATGGAGATGTTATGCATATAATTAATGCAAGTTGGTTAAAATGGAGAGGAGCATCAGGTATTCTTTTTTATAAGAAGATACCATTAAAGTTAAAAGAAAAATATTATAGAGCCACAATTAGACGTGTCATGTTTTATGGTTCTGAGTGTTGGCAGTTAATCATCAATATGTACAAAAGATGTGTGTGACAGAAATAAAGATGTTGAGATAGATGAGTGATCAAAAAAGGGAAGATTGTATACATAATGAGGTTATTATAAACAAATTAGGAGTGACACCAATAGAGGATAAAATGAGAATATCGTTTAAGATAGTTTGAATATATAGAAAAAAGATTAAAAGAATAACAAGGTATGAAAAACTAGATTTTGAAAGTATTAAAAAAGGTAGAGGACAACCACAAAAGTGTTGAAAAGAAACAATAAAGAATTATCTAGCTTATTGTGAGTTAACTGCTAACATGACACATGATAGGAATATGTGGAAACAAAGAATCTATGTAGCTGACTCCATCTATTATGGATATCAATATGCCACTTCTAATCATACCTTTTTTCTCTTTTTGATATATATATACAAATATATATATATACATACAAAACATATATATATATATATATATATATATATATATATATATATACATACAAAATATATATATATATACATACAAATATATATATATATACATACAAATATATATATATATTTGTATGTATATATATATATATATATATTTGTATGTATATATATATATATATATATATTTGTATGTATATATATATATATATATATATATATATATATATTTGTATGTATATATGTATATATATATGTGTATGAAAAATAAACCATGCGCTTTATAAAAGAAGTACATTAATATAGAAACCGTTTGGCGCTGCAAAACTCATGTTGTAGCAGAGATATAATACAAAAAGTCATGGTGCACATACATACAACACGCACACTCTAGAACACATACTTGGAAATGCACACAGTGATGAGAGTTAGATCTTTTATTGTGTGCGTTTAATTGATGAAATATTTACCCAAATGCACCAAAAAAGCAGGGAGATGATTTTAAAACACATGGTTATATTTTAGGGTTAAATGGCTCTTTTCCTCGAGAAAAATAAAGATGGTGGTGTCATCTAACTGCTTAACTGTAATTGAAAGCGCAAATTGAGCTTTAAAGCACCATAGATCCTTTTTTGCTTAAATATAATTTTTTTTTAGGTTGTAATAATGATCCATGTCGTCTATTTAGCATAACTTGGCAGTGCTCATCCAACCAAACCTCCCTACACACGCATACACCTATCATTGTCATTCTTCAACCAAACCACTCTATACACCACCGACAAACCAACCAATCAACCCCCTCTCTCTCTCACACACACATGGAAGCACGAGCACACATACATACATACACACGCACAGACACCCACTCCATTACCTGTTTTTGTTGTCTTATACGCACGGTAGTTTATCCTACTTGCCTATATTCATAAACTACTTATCACTAAAAGTAATAATAAACCAAACAGTTCATCCCACAAATGGATTGGGATCCAAACTACTCTTATTCAAACAAAATATACTAATCAATCCCAATTAAGGACCTTAGTTCCAAATTTTTAATCTAAACTTAATTTCTTTCCTAAATCTCAATAAAACAATTATGTTAATAAATTACATTCTATTACGAATCTGACGCTTCAAACCACATTGCAATCGAACTCCGGGCAGCTCAAAATGACTCAAAAACCAAATATAAATCTATTTTGGTTCTGTTGAGATACAGTTTTTGAAATTGTATACCAGACATGTCCTAGATCCGATCCGTACCATATTGCTTTAGGACTTTATAATCGAGGGATGATCATGTCAGACACGCTTTGACACGATTACCCCGGAAAAAGACGACACTCCCCAACTAGTCACCTACCTCCAGCGTTTGTAATCCCAGGTCCACCATTTTCGGGCATTATCTTGCCCGACCATGAGTCCTAATAGTCCCTCTTCCACTTATAGTCACTTTTCCTCAGAGAGTCATCGCTGTTCTGGCAACAGTTTTATTGAAAGACGGAAAGATGAAGGGCGCGGAGAACAGAGGAAGGCGTGAGCAACCATTGTTTTGTCGGTAGCTTTAATGCTTAGCAGAATCAAAAGGCAGACTCGATTGACCTATCCCTTTTTCATCTCTCTCAATTCTAGGAATCGATGTTTTCACTGAAAAAATGAGAGAAAAGAACGCAAACATTACCTTGAAATCCCTTCTGAAACAATGGGGACTCTTTATCGTTCATGGCAATTTTTAACCTCCATTGGCTCCGCTTTATCAAACTTCATTCATTGTGTGATCCCCCTCTTGGAACTCCTCTCTCTTTCCTTCTTGCTTTGTTTCATGAAGCAGCTTGCCAGGAGCGTCCACCTAGGCCTCTTCGTGGTAGCTGTGTAAGAAGTGGCGACCCTCATGCTATATGAGTCTGTACAAGAACCCCTTATTGTTTG
Source organism: Brasenia schreberi (assembly GCA_036023115.1). Taxonomy (NCBI): domain Eukaryota; kingdom Viridiplantae; phylum Streptophyta; class Magnoliopsida; order Nymphaeales; family Cabombaceae; genus Brasenia; species Brasenia schreberi. Next base: position 5,298,021 of record JAYKKT010000039.1, read on the forward strand.
TTGAAAATAACTTGGACTTGTCCATTTATATGTTTCCTTTTTTCAATTCAAGTGATACAATCAATGTCTTCCAACAAGTATACTTTCCGGGTTCGATCTGTTGCCGTCTCATTATCTAGCAAACAAGCTTTAGTTTAGCAATATCATAAACGAAAAAGCAAGAAAGCTTTTGAGATTAGCCAAAAGAGGATACCGAATTGAAAATAGTGAGAAATGCATCAACCAAATTTATGGGAACTCCATAGATTTTGGTGTATTCATAGTATGAAAATATGGAACGGATTCCATTCCTCACCAAATCCAAGGGTTGAATATTACTGATGATTATGTGTCCCAAGGCCGCTTAGTAGGAAGATGTACATTAAAATTGACTCATACGTTATAGAATGGAACAAAAAAGATTGAGGAAAGAAACTGAAAATATGACGTATTTTATGTCACGCCCGAACCGTCAGGTAAGCTAATGGGGCTAGGAACGTGACTGGCACCCGGTCAAATGAGTCGGATTAGCTTTAGCGAATTTTCAAAGTGGCACAATGGATAAATAGTTCAAACGGCCTCTGATAGAGAATGTGAGTTGGGCCCCTCTACTCGATGCTAAATCCTAAAGTGGTCCTTACGTCTGTTTTAACTCACACCACGCAATGAGGCAAACGCTTTAGAGTAAGACAACAAAGACACATGAAATACAAAGCTGTAAGGCAAAAGCTTCATTAATAGCAGAAAGGAGTGTGCAACCCCAGTGCACTACATTGGTAAATTTGGGGTTCTATATTCACAGAGGGTTTTTAGCTGGTGGCCAAAGGCCAAATATAGTTCACGGTGGTTAGAGGGTGACATTCTCCCCACCCAAAATAATTGTCATCCTCGGCAACATCAACGTCTTCACCCCCACTTAGGACTAATTCCTTCAGTACATCCTTGTTCCCGCTTCTATCGACATCCGCTGCATAGATGTGAGCCTCTCAAAGGTTGAAAGGACTGGGGTATAATCTTTTGAATCACTTACGATCGCCCGAAGGGTTGGATGGCATGCTTGAAGTCTATTGTTGTCAAGCAACTGCATCCGCCAACCCGACACATACATGTCAATCCGAAGTGTTATGTTGGTGCTCTACATCACCGAAGACGACCATGGGTAATGAAGGACCCACATGAGACTTGCCTCATCAAGTTTCAACTGAGAACTGGGCGCTACATGGGGCTCCTCGCTTGTCTTGAGACAAGCAGCACCGATATTGAGCTTGGGGGTGACATGTATAGTGCTTTAAGATGACTAATCCATGTTGTGGTGGCATGTGTAGTTTCTGAGAGCGACTAGTGTCGATAACGAGTGCATAGTCTTTACGCCAACTGGTGAACCTACTAGGTAGTGCTTCTTATCATCGAAGACAACCATAAGAAACCAAGGACTCACATGAGACCTACCTCAAGGGGCATCATCATAACTAGATGTTTGCATGAAGTTTCCTTACTTATCTTGAGGAAGCCAACATCGATGTTAAATGTTGGAGTGGCATGTATAGTGCTTTGGAATGACTATTATCCGTTGTGGTGGTGTGTGTAGCATCTTAGAGCAACTAGTGTTGATAAAGGGTGTGGAGTCCTTGCTGGCAACTAGCATGAATTGATCCTGATGTGTGGCACTCCACATCACTGAAGCAACCACTAGAGATCAATAACCTACATGAGAACAAAAGTGGGTCCTGATAAGCACTAGTGTGTATAGTTCTTGTTGGCAATCTACACTACCATTCATGAAGGTAACATCAACCACCATGTCATATTTGGTCATTGTGGTGTAGTCGGAGATCCCCATCCATGCACTACGAATCACGACTTACACTTGGTGGTAATGACCAAAGTTGTGGTAGGGTTAGTGTGCTCCCATTGTACGAACAAATCCACCCACATGACCACTATACCTCACCAAGAATCAACCATGATCCTTGAGATATCTCAAGAAACAACACATCATATGTTGATCCCCAATCCTTCTTTCTAATTTTCATAGCCCAAGTGTATCCCACGACGAACAACACGAAATTGAATGTCCTTTTAGTATTGTATAATAGTAGCATAAGAATACTATCCACTTGATAGGGATGATGTGTCCCCGCTACCGATAGTCGATAAAAGGTCATTTTGTATATCTCAAGGCTTTGATGCCAAGTTGTCATCCCTAATCATTGAGCGGGCCGATGGGACTAGGAATGTAACCAACACCAAGCCAAATGGGTCGAATGAATCTTAGTGGATTTCCAAAGTGGTGCAGCGGATAAGTAGTTCAAATGACCTACAATAGGAAATGTAAGTTGGGTCTCTCCCCATGTGCTAAGGCTTAGAGTGGTCCTTATATCTATTTTAACTCACCCCATCCAAGGCAGCAAACGCTTAAATAAGGTAATAAAGACGCATGAAATGAAAAACCATAAGGCAAAAACTTTATTGATAAAAGAAATGAGTGTATGGCAACAGCGCGCTACATTGCTAAGTTCTCTTAGCTAAAAGAGGGCTTTTAGCTAGTGGCCAAAGGCCAAATACAGTTCATGATGGTCATAGCATGACATTTAGTTCAAATCGCTGAAATATCATATCAAAATGAATTCACTATGTGAAAGATTCAAATCAAATGATCCATGCCTACGTTCGTTAGAACCAACAAATATGTCATCGGCCACACGTTTTGGGCATCCATTATATGCAAATATAGAATCCAATTATGTATTTAGATACAAAATCGAATAAGAAATAAGAAATGAAAGTATCAAATTCAGAACCAGTTGCAATTCCAGTTATATTTGGTTTCATTCATGATAAATTCGGATATAAGATAAGTTCAGACGATTGACGTACCTAGCTGCATGCCAAATACAACTATGGTGTAAGGTGGTGAATCCTTTCTCTGAGGAAGGTGATTAAGCAAAAAGAGTTGACTAGGCCACCATGTGGGCATGGCAGGTTTGTAGTTGATCTCTCTCTGGAAAATTAACGATGTGCAGTGCACAATCTGAGCGCACTGAAAGAATAACACGTTAGTGTAAAAGACTCAAAAACTTTACGAGAAAAGAACACTCGAAAAACTGAAAAGGCAAGGAGAGACCTCAACAATATGATACCAGAACCTCATTGAGTCCCCCAGGTGATGCGAGCCACCAGCTTGCGTTAGGTCACTACCACATTCTAGAGAGTCATGCGTCGACCAAGGCCCTCGTGGGGTGGTGGTGCTTTCATCATATGCTGGCAAGAAGCGAAGTCTGACTTTTCTTTTTGACGTCCCTCTCAACAGCAACACGTCCTCCTTTAGATGGAAAAAGGGATGCCCATCTAAGCTCTTGTGCCCCGCGATTTAGTGCGGCACGGATACGCAGGCGTCGAGCTCCTATTGCAAAAGAAAACATAAGGGTGGAAGAGTCTGGAGTTTGGAGACGGTGCAAAAATGAAGGGCACAGCTTTGCCTGTCTCTCCGAGAGGTGATAATTTATGAGATATCAGTTTTGAGGAACTTAAATAAAGGGGTCGGGCGTGGCCGAAACTAATCATAACTCTCTTAAGAACGTACATCACTCGAATGTGTTCCGTGCTCCATGAACCAACTAGTTCTCTCATTTCATCTTAAATATACTTTTTCTATCCACTACTATAGAGGTTGATGATACGGTCACATAGGAAGAAGCCATTAGGCCCTATTATGTCCAACACATAGGGTATTATTTATATGTGTAATGGTTGTTTGCCAGCCACGTTTCTCTCTTCTGGATAGTTTACATAGGGATGCAGCAAAGGAAGTACTTTTAAATGGGTACAGAAATTCGAAAGATTATAGTGTCTCAGGTGAACTTTTATAATAAACACGAGGGCTATTGAGTTTGGAGCTAACACGTATGATAGCTAAGACATAGCTGATGATTATTCTAGAAAGCCTCTCACTCTGAAGTACATTACGTTATATACTTTGTCTCCGCGAACCGTCATCGAGTGTCTCTCTCTCTCTCGAGGACAAGCTTTCTTGGTCAAAAAGTTTTATGAGGGTCCTGCATCCGGAGCGTTAACTCAACTGACAGGGTACTTTGACGTCCTTGGCGACTCTAAGAGTGCTGCATGTGTGTGTTGGGCTGGCACTACAACAAAACAGGAACGCTCTGATCTGGTTCCTATCATAATGTAAGATAATCACTGACATGACTTTCTCTTGTGATCTTCAAGATCGTGGTCCATTTTCATAAGTTCGCATTCTTTCTTGATAGCAGTCTCGGGTGTCACAATTCCTCTGCTTTGTAATAATGCAGAACCCTTGGGAAAAATGATTAGGAGGGCCCTACCCATTTGACTCCAACAATGTATTGATCCAACTCAAACCCTGCATCTCGTGGGATCGAGAGCCCTGCCAGACGAGCTAACGCATTGAGTGCAAATGTAATGTAAAACAATGCTTTTTTTTTTAAATACACCTTTTTGGAGCATCACCTAGTTCGATGCCTCCATGCTGCATTTTGACACGTCTTTTAAATCAATAGCACTATTGCAGTTTAAGCATTAAAGAAGATATTAATTAAAGAATCACAAATCAACAGATTTATTTCATTTATGCACATGACATCAACAAAATAGTATCAATCATCAAAATTTATAAAGTAGATTCAACTCATAGTTCTACCTTGAATCAAGGAAAACATGCATTATACATCATCGTGATCAAATCGATCATCCTCAAGCCCTAAGTCATAAGTATCTATTGGCCTAGTATTCACTACATGAAGCTACCTCTTTTCTGTTTCGTCTTCTATACAGTAAACTTGTTTCACTTGAGATGAGAAAACAAAAGGGCCATCCTTCAAGAGTCAACCAGTGTGCATCAACTTTGAAAAGTTTGACATGTGGATGGTTTATCTAACTTCAACCCTCTTCATGTCAACCCAATCACAACGAAATACAACCACCCTATAAGTACCATAATAGCTCAATTCATATATCTCAACAATTCTATTGCATTATAGTTGCTCGTTAGCTTCCACCATAATCCCTGAGTTTTGTGTTTTTCGGCTCGTTTCATAATCTTTTGTGTAGAACTTATATCCATAACAACATATGCCTTTATCCTTCTTGCATATGGATTCAAGCCACGATCTAAGACTTTTATCAACTCTGCTATGTCACTCCCATCAATATTTACAACATGTAAAGATATATGAAGCCATGTAAGCCTCATTTGAGGATAGATATAATAAAATATATTGACACGATAATAAAACCCTTGGCCTTTCCATTTAGTCATTGGATCTTCATCAACCCTAATACCCCTTGCTTGACTTTCATGTTCCTCTAAATGCAAAAATTTGTTGCACCAGTAAATAAGAGCAAAAATCATTAGTAAGCTACCAGAAAGTAAAAATGACATGTTAATACTCATTTCCAAAAGGTTTTTCATCTCTTTGGTATGAATTAATACATAGTGAAGAACAAGTTTTGATGCTCCAATTATCCACCCACCATATTAAAACAAGTATTCATTCATATTGGAATTATTATTGTCATTTCTTTGAGGGCAACTAAAAATGGTTTCAATACCTCCAGGATATCAAAAACAAAATATAATAGTCTCTTCAAGAATATAACCTTCTACAATGGAGCCCTCGAGCCTAAATCTATTTTTAATATATACTTTTAAATGAGCTAAATTCCTACAAAATAAATGCTTGGTTAATTGACTTATAAACAATGTAGTAATGAGAAAAAGAAAAGACAGTTATAATTTCCAACCTTTCAATAGGATGCATTCATCTATATTGAATGCACCCACCAAGCAGGACCTCATCAACTAAGTGAACCAGAAGATTAGTAGTCATGCATCTGGTCTGCACGGTTTATCCCACAAAAATGAACTTGCTAGTTGTCTAATTCTGAACCAAAAATGTCTGATATCATCCACATCTTGACCCGCCCTTTAAGTATCATAAACAAGAATCCAAATAGCCAGTTATTTAATCTGGCTGAACCAAGACTCACCCCATCCACCTAAAACCAAAAACCAGATCTCAATTAGCCCTTACTAGAATCAAAACCCATAGCCGATTGCCAAAAAACTGTCCCGTAACCGATTCAATCCTTATTCATTACAAGACACACATAGTATAGAGCATACATACCTATTACACACTCACGTAGCTAGACACTAGTGCATACACATACACCATTTTTGTATATATTTGGGTGTGAACTTCATACTGCACATAAGCATTAACTTTCGTAGGTTTGTTTGAATTCTGAAGAATCATTATGTCTTCATATCCATATCAAACCCGGTCCAAGGTCAAGGTTTAAAATCGTTAATTGAGCTGAGTTGCTATATGAAAGATGTAGATGTTGGATTGCCTATTAGTATATGATTAGATATGTGTTTGTGATTATGAAGAGGAAGTATGGAGTGTGCTCGCTTTAGTAAAGAACGACATGTTTGTATGTTCTAGATATACTGTCTGTTGTATGTGTACATAGTAGGTCTAGAAGCATATACATGTTGTCAAGGTGAGTTGCGGGCATGGTTTATTGTATATGGGCATCACTGACTGGGTGCCTAGTGAGGATAACGGGTCTCCACTACATATAGACCCGTACATGTATTTAGCTTTTGGTGTACTCAATTATGTATGTTGTTAGATGAATGCATGTCTTTAGTGTTATCATATTGTGCACGGAGATGTATATTCACATATGTGGCGCTGCATGTTACTCGCCATGCTTCACCGCAGGTAATTAATAATAAAGAACTGGGAAAGATTCTCCATAGAACAAAGAATTATAACAATCTTTGATTAGACATGAATCCAAACCTAACGGATCAATGACTTTGCAGAATAATGATTTGAAGAAGAAAGATAAGTTCGACAAGAGCTCAATAATCTGTAAGTGTTTGACGCCATCAAAGCTATGGTAAGATCATCTTGAATAATAATGTAGTATTTATTCAAGTTTGAAATAGCTTTCTTCAAATTCACGCTTATTGATATGTTAGATACATATCCATCTAGAAATTTAAGCTTTTTCAACACCTTCAAGAAGAGCTTCTTGTCTTCATCACACATGCAAGTGCAATAATGGCCTTCCATTAGCTTGAGGTTTAAAACCAAAATCTGGTTTTATATTCCTCATCTCCAAGACACCTTCTAGAATCTTCATCTTCTTTACCTTTTTCATCAATATCTAGTAGAGTTATAATGAGAGTATTATACACATTTTTCTTTATATGCATGACATCTAAGTTATGACGAAGGTAAAGATATCTCTAATATAGCAAATAAGAAAGTATGATTCTTTTCTTCAAAAGGACATTAGGTCTTTCTACATCCTCACTTTCTGTCATATTCCTTTGATCATTCACATCAAGTTTCTTTGTGTTTATTCTTCTCTTTTTGACAGTTTTTGAAGCCTTTCCACATATATACTTGATTTCTTCTTGCTGTTTTAGAATGTTGATCCCAAACAAAGGATTAGGAGGAGTTTTGTAGTTTATAAATGAATTTATTATTTCAATCTAATTATAATTTATTCATTTGTTTAATGATATTGAGGACAAACATTGGTCAAAACAAAATGGTATTCGTTACAAATATATATGTAATGAATAGTATGGCATATGTGTATATTTGACCCATTACCCTCCAAACACATGATAAGAACCCCAGGTCATGCATACTTAACACCATCAGTTGATGTATAATCAAATATCTTCAAGCGATATTCTTGTTAGTAGCAGTTCTTATATATCTCTATCAACTCTATCAAAATAGTGTCACTTGACGATGAGTGTGGCATGCACTCTGAATTATGTAAAGCTAGTGTTAGTGTGTCATGTATGACCATAAGATGTTGGAGGAGGATAATAATTATGAATAACATTAGTATTATCATCCAACAATATATAATATGAACAAACATAAAGAATAATAATATAATTAATTAAAAAACATAAACAAATATTACTTTACTTGTATGAAAATGATGCATATGGATGTCTTAAAGAGGAGGATTGTAAACACCCTAAATAAAATTTTCTGAAAACACTCCCAATTTCAAAAACTAGCATGTTTTAAAACCTTTGCTTTAAAATGAAAATTTTAAATCTTTAAAATAAGGATTTTAAAGATAAAGAGGTTCAAGTTAAAGCTAAAGGGATAAGGCCCAGAGGATATGAACAAATCAGGCGACGGTTGGAGCCCGCTTTAAGCCGGGATCGAGTTTGCGAAAGTCAAGCCGTGGAGCAAGGAAACGGATCGACTCGAGTTAAGGCACGTCTCCATCAAGTCAAGTGGATAGCCTCACCAACCTAAACCTAGTTGGACTTGACTAAGACCTAGACTTGACTCACTTGAGCTAAACATAACACATGACCTAGTTCAAATCAAATGACCTTAACCCGACCAAACCGAATTTTCCTAGCCATGTCCACCCTACATCCTTTGGCTAAACCTTAATTGAAACTCCATACCTAGCCTTGATCAAATGGGATAAGCCACATCAAGTTAAAGGCAGTCGGTTGCACTTGGAGACATATAGGACCTAGCCGACCATGGCTAGGTGCACATGGTTTGAACCAAGAACCAGCCCACATGGGGTTGGTCCATCTTTAACCAAATAAGACCACACATCCATGTGAATACAAGACCCTTGGGGTTGGGTTTTGGGGGGCAAAGGCATGAGTGATTGGGATCTTTGAAAAGTGTTGCACCTTGGGAGTCTCATGAGCTGCTAGGGAAGGTCTTAAAGAGGGGAAGAGAGTGTAGAAACTAGGCAAAGTGCTTCAAGTTAGAGTGTGAGAGTGAGAAGAAAATAGAGAGAAGAAAGGGCAAAGGTGAGGGTCGTGGAGTACCATTGAGGGTTGATCCTTGGAGAAGTCGTGTAAGTATCCTTCTCTTCTTCATATTCAATTCAAAAGGGGTTGTATTAATGGGGTTTTGTCTCACCCCATGATGTAATAAGAAGTAGATGTGCTGAAATTTCTATTTCTTGCTTATGCACTCTAATTGTTTATGTTCTTGATTCTACCTCTCTATATGTTATATAAGTTTTGTAACTTCTAATCCCCTCTATGCTTAAGCTAATCTATATATTTTCATTCCTTTCCCTTCAGCAATTTATTTTGGTACGTTGTGTTGTTGTAATTTGAATTTGGGTGAGTTTACATCATGTATGTTGTAAAAATAAAATTCTCGATTTCAGCATTCCCGCATACGTTGATTGCTTTATTTTTCATTATTAAACTATTTTCCAATCATTCTGAAATTTGGCACACATTATCTACACACACAAGCCCACTTATAATAAAATTTTCAAGAATTTTAGGGTTGTGCAACCACGTATTAAAAGGTGTGTAAGATCAAGAAAAATTTTAAAATGTTCTGTCAAAACCGTTTTCCTACAACAGAGCCTATGTAATCATCCCATAACTCTATCTATAGTTGTCTAAATTCGGTGAAACTTGGTTCATTTCAAAGATGATATCCATAGCTTTCCAACAAGACCAAGTGTACTAAAATCAGAGCTCTAAGCACCGAGATACAAACCTATCTTTGGGTCTCTTTATTTATATGGCAGAACAGTTCCGAGTGTCTGAATACAGACAGTTTGCCGATTTAATTCTTCATCATCCCAGTCCCAAAATTCAAAACAAAAAGTAGATTAGAATTTCTACATTCCAGGCTGTGTCCTATAAAAGTTTCATAAATTTTGGACATCTCTAGGTCACCCAAACAAATTCGGGAAACAAGCTCTGAAAACATAACCAGATTCTGTTTTTTAGAACTTGTTGATTTTCAAACTTGAAACCAAAGTGCACGAGTTTGTTCTTGTCAACACCTTATTTTTCACTTGGATTTGAAGCTTCACCTGCACATTTGAAATCCTCAAAGTGCTTAGGCTGACCCTTGAGCATCGATTCAAGAAAGCCTAAAGCGAAAAGATCCCGCTTAGCTACAATCACCAAGTCAGATTTAAAACTTTGATAGTTTTTAGAAACTAGCTGGCACACTCGCTTAAGAAGTAGTTTGAAAAGATTACTTCAAGTCTCTACATAGGCTTGGAATGAAATTTTCACATCTACAAGGACAAACCGAGAATAACTAATCCATGGAGTCTCTTAGTATAAATCGATGTATTTGAGTAATATACTACTAAGGTAGAACTCATCATACTCATCTAGATGCGATGTTAGGATGCCAACATACTCAAGCTTAAAACAATGAGCTTTATGCCTTTCAAGTGTCATCCTATGGCTCATACTATACCTTATATGTATGGGCTTTGTTGGTCTATGTGTAATAGATGACCACATTAGAGCAACTGGGATCACTTGACAATGGCCGAACAGAGTAATGACCCGATCAATCATGTAAGGTTCTACAACATCAAAACAATGAATGCATCTATGTCATTACAACAACTTATATGCATTATTATCTAAGTAGTTTGTAAAATCATATGGTTTTCAATCAATCTACATTACATAAAAGAAAAGATAAAATAGCATATATGTAACATCCTTGTTTGTGTTTAATAAAAAAGACACATATTTGCATATTGATAACTTACTTGATATGTCATTATCAAACTCAATTGCTTATGGTATGAAGCAAGTTAATCAGTAGGAGAATATGTATGACAAACATTTTTCATCTACCTATTTATGCATGGTTGTCCATCAACCAATTGTAGTTGCATGCCAACTCTAAAGGATGGAAAATACTTATAGATTTATGCATATAGATGCAACAAAATATTTAGTTACTAAATTATAAAACCTAACTATATGGAAGTACTTTAGTAAATATAAATAACAACTTGTTACCTAGATTAATATGATCACCCTGTTATTATGCCTCGACCGGAGAGATTTTTCACAGTTGTATGTAGAAGTAAGTCAATGTTGTTGCACCCCAAATATGTCTATAGTCCTTCAAACATTATAAGTCAATACTTGCATAATCATAATTGGCACTACATCGCTAGACATATCTTGATATAATATACGCTCAAGTTGATGCAACAAATATAATACAACCTTCTTTTCAGTTGTTAGTTTCTTACTCCTATAACGGGCTTGAAGCATCTCGAAGTTAATGGCTCCAGACATAATTTCCAACATAACTTTATCATTATTTATCTCAAAAATATTGCTCAAAATGTATGCCTAACTTTGAGCCATCATCTATGATAACAAAAAAGCAAGCTCGTTGTTTATCATAAGAAAAAAATATTTGATGGATATTATGAGGGGTGATGGACATCTCACCTAATGCCATGCAGAAGTCGTTTGCATCTAGTTGTTAACAACAACAACAAATCTTTTTCCCATACTAGACGGGAACGGCTACATGGATTCTTTGTTTCCACATAGCCCTATCATGTGACATGTTAGCAGTTAACTCATAATAAGCTAGATCATTCTTTATTTTTTATTTTCAATACTTTTGTGGTCATCCTCTACTCCTTTTAATATTTTCAAAATCTAGTTTTTCATAACTTCTTACAGATTCTTCTTTTGACCTTCTTTCTATATGTCCAAACCATCTTAAATGATATTCTCTCATTTTATCCTCTATTGGTGCCACACGTAATTTATTTCTAATAACCTCATTATCTATAATGTCTTTTCTTGTATGACCACCCATCTATCTCAACATCTTCATTTATGTAAGAGACATCTTTTGTACATGTTGATGATTAACTGTCCAACCCTCAGAACCATAAAACATGACAAGTCTAGTTGTTGCTCTATAGTATTTACCTTTTAACTTTAATGTTATCTTCTTATCATAAAGAATACTTGATGCTCCTTTTCATTTTAACCAATCAGCATTAATTCTATGTGTAACATCTTCATTAATTCTTCCATCACTCTGAAAAATTGACCCTAGGTATTTAAAATTTTCCTTTTAGGGGATGTAATGTGTGCCAATTTTAATTTTTATGTCCTTTGAAGTAACCAAATGATCAAACTCATAATTTGTGTAATCCATAGTATAAAAATCCGACAAAGATTTACGCTGGTTGTCGGAAGCCTACCACAACCCTCCTCCTTTATCTGATCTTGAGATCGGCCATGCAAGGGTGCTCCTTTACATGGGCGGAGTTATGCTTGATAAAAATGCTCAATGATGTAAAGTTTCAACATCAACTTTTTTTAGTTTTGTATTTACCGTTTCTTTCACACCCAAGTCATACTTTGCTTCTCACACCTTTACTTTTTAATTAGAGAATGATAATGACATTGTTGTGCTTCCTCCCAACATCTCTTATCTATTGTATCCTCTCATCTCAATTGTAAAATATTGTATCCATGGTAAAAATTATGCATAATCAAGTTCATCACCCCCACAGTCAAAAATGCAACATCGTATATATCATCCAACCAACCAATAAATGAGTTATTTGGTCCACTTTGATCAATCTTAGCATCATCATGTGTAGTATATCTAAAGTCGTATGACAATAAACAGTAACTTGATTTCCTTGACATCCTACACATTAGAGATAATGATGTTAACATCACAAAAATATGGAGTAATGAACCTTTTATACGTCTAAAAATCTTGTGGTGATGTGCCAAGGTTACGAATCTCTTAGGCATCTATCTCATATGCCAAATGCACTTGTGGAGCAATGACTTATAAAGAAGTGGTGTGCCTATGGCACGTCACTTTATAAAGACTCGTGCACTTGAACAACACCTCTTTCCCTATCGACATACTCACCTCACTTGGAACTTGGCAGGACCTTGATGTTTTTTATTTATTTTCGTGTGATTGATTGCTAGATCAATGGAAGGCTTTCAATAATATTGTATTACAGTCGTAGAGAATGGAATAAGAGTTAAAATAGATTAAAAGTGATGAAAATAGATTGAATATCACGATTGAAAGGAATACAATAGAAACAAACGAAGATACGAGGGAAACACTGTCAAGAATGGTGTAGAACTGATGATGGGGTTATGTCGATGGAGCTGGAGTTGGTAGAGTGAAGGGTTGTGTGAAGGAGGTGTGGGATGAGAGGGAGAAATTGAAAGGGAGGTAATTTTTGGTTTGTTTTTAAAGAGTATATGTTTAGTAAAAAGAGCATATGAATAACAATTATGAGAAGAAAAATATAATGTAAACCTTTGAGCTTCATGCAACTTAACTTGGAATCAAGGAGGAAAGAAACAACTCTATCAAATCTCTCTTTCATAAATACACCATTTGTCACCCTTCAAACAGTGACTCACCGAAGGCGTGTCTATTATTTTCATATTATAATAGTTTGGGTAGTCTGGATCTAGATCTGATTAGGCCCAGACCCACCCAAATTACCTGAACAGCAACGCCCGCATTAGGTGTTAATGGAACATGGTGGCAGGCCACCATGTTTGGTAACCGACATGAATGGTTTGATACTTCAGACCACCACCTATTATTAAAAAGTTGAAAAGGGGGTGTCAACGTTTGTAGTGCCGAGGGAGCTAGGCGTGCGATCGAATCGACGAAGAATCAATCGGAATCTAGTGAGTTTCTACCTATTTTTCATATTTTTGTTTTTTCTCGATTCTTCATGAAAAACTAGTTAATAATCATCGTTTTGAGCTTGGATCTAAGCATTGAGGTAGAACAAAGGGTTTTGGCATGTTTGGGTAAGTCGTGGGTATCGATTTGGTCGGGAAACGGTTCAGATTTCACCGAATTTTTCTATTTTATGCAACTTGCCCTTTTCATTCCCATTTTTCAGTAAAACGCCACTGTCAGTGGTTGTTCTTAGGCTTCGTCGAAAGAGGACAGATAGACGGAGAGTGAGCTACCTTTTGCAGCCTTATCGTTGTCGAAAAACAAAGAAATAGCCGACGGAAAAACCATAAAAATTGTCCCTTTTGTGCGTGTCCTATTTTTGCATTGTGTCATGTCCAAAATGGCTTGAACCAACACGGATTTGTGTTGTGTCCTCATGTCACATGTTAAGAAATAGTTGTGTCAGAAATGGGTTCTGTGTCGAAAATGGGTCAAGTTTGGGTTATGTCTTGAAATGGGGTTTTGTTCAGAAATAGGACCCGTGTTTGTAGTTAAAGGTTATGTGTCAACACAGTGACACAGGCTTAGTTTGAATCGGATATGGAGCAAGGTATTAATTCGGATTTAAGATAGCTTAAACGGATCTAGATTGGGTTTTAGGTGATTTTAGGGTCATTTGGATACGGTTTGTTGCGTTAGATTTGCAGTTAAATAAATTTTAATATTTTAATTATTTATAATTATTTAAAGATTAAAATTGAAGGATTTGGTGGTGATAAGAGTGTTTCAGTGGTTTGAAGATTGGATCTTAGCGATCGAAGTAGGGGGTTATACATTCTTTTGCACAACCATGCTAGAAGTTATTTTTCCTGTTTTAGATGGATTTAAATGTGCATGATTGATAAATATTTTATTGATGTTTATGAAATGATGTTCTCAATTATGGTTTATTTGATATGCTTTTGAAATAGAATGTGTTTACGATATTGGTTGATAAAGAGAATGTTTTGATATACATGTGTTCTATGAACATGGTATTTAAATGTTATATGGATTTGGATTTGGATACTTTTGGGTTTGGATATGATTTGTGAATGTGATGAACTATAATTGGTTTTAGAAATGTAATGATGCGTGAATAAATGAGTTGTATTTGTGTGGGGTCTTTAGAGACTTACAGGTCTCTCAGGCGATTCGGCTTGGGGCGAATACAGGGTGTGTTTTTGAGTACTCTGTTGTGAGAGTCGGCGTGGTTATTGTCGTAGACAGGGTTACTAAGGTCACGTTAGGGAGGGTCGGACGACTCCCGTGGCCTTTGGGGAAAACACAGTATGGTTTGTAATTATCGTAAATAATGATGTATGTATGTGTGTGTGTGAATGTATAAGTATGAATTTGAGATCATGATTTAAAGATAAAATTGTGATTTGTTATGAAACGATTGTGAAATAATGCATGCTTTTAGTATGATTTTTATTTAAAGATGTTTAACCTCTCTATTGATCTATATGTAGGAGCTCACCCTATTATTTTACAGTTCATCCTGAAACTAGCACTTCTAAGGCACACGGAGTAGAGTAGGAGTTGGATAGAGCGATCTTTCTCTATTTTAGATGGCACAATAAGTATTAAATGGTTTAGAAAATCATGTTATTCAGGGTTATTGTCAGGTGAGCCCCGCACCTATTATTTTACAGTTCATCCTGAAGCTAGCACTTCTAAGGCATACGGAGTAGAGTAGGAGTTGGATAGAGCAATCTTTCTCTATTTTAGATGGTACAATAAGTATTAAATGGTTTAGAAAATCATGTTATTCGGGGTTATTGTTAGGTGAGCCCCGCACCATTTTGGCATATTGTTCAAAACTTTGAAATGAATATTGTGATTTCAGTTAGATATTTGATTGAGTTAAATTAAGTTAGTAGTGTACGCGAGAAGCGACCACGTGGCATCAGCTCAAGTCAGGTCATAGTCGCAATCGAAGCTGGTGTGAGACATATCGTGCACTTTAAGTGTGTTTCATTATTAATCATCAAGAGAGACACAATTGAGTCGTGTAGTCTTTAAGATAAAGAGCATTCGCGGCATTGCTCCTCAAATAGTGACATGTCATGGGCATGTTTGTCATTTCACTCACTTGAAACATTTGTCGTGACTAATGATTTAGAGCTCTATTTTCTATTGATTTTTTCATGAGATGTATATTTAGATTGAGAATAATAGGAAAAGAAGAATGAAAAAGATTAAGAGAACAATATAAAAAAAAAATTAAGTTTCAAGAAAAAGTTGAAGAGAGCAAAATTTACAAAAAAAAATCAAATGATTAAGGAGATAATAACATTAAAAGAGATCACAAGAAAGAGAGAGATTGAATAAGATCATTGAAAAGAAGAAAAAACGACAATATGCATATGAGTCATCAAGAGAAAAAGAAACCGATAAACAAGGAAGAAAAACTGGTGAAATGAGAGAACATAGAAAATCTACAATAAAAGTAATCTTTGTAAAAAAAAAATGTGTATCGATAACAATTATGTAAAACAAGCCTTGTGCATGATTAAACCTTACTAGATCTTGAATCCGAGCACCATAAAATAGATCCAGAACACCTTCTGTATGGATCTAAATATCAATATAACCTTCAAGATCCAAAATACATTAATCCAACTCACCCATAACCCAAATACTATGAGACCTAATATTAAATCTTCCAAATGCTAGGAAATAAAGCTCGATATAACCATCGACGCCAAAACGCACGATCTGTTCGAAGCCATCGTTTGCACAAAAGCTCTATTCGAAGTCATCGTGCACGAAATCTGAATCACGCAAAAACGTACTGTACAAATTTTAACCGGAGTTTCTTCCGGTTTCATATGCGTAGAAGAAACCAACTTTACGACGTGTGCAGCAGTCGTTGCACACGGGGGTGTTTCCCAACTAAAGGAAATAAAGCGAAGGAATGGGGCATCAAAGTAGGTGTTAAAGCACCCAATTGTAATATGAGGACATCAGCGGGCCTTGGATGCATCGGAGTTCATCCATCCAGAGTTCCAATCCCATAAGGTGCGCATTTTACCATCGAAACATCGGCGGTTATCTCATCAAAACCATCCATCCATTTTCCTTTAAAACGGTAAGAACATCACTTAAAGGAACTTGTGAGATTCACTATGGCTGACAACATTTTGAGGGAATTTGTGAGATTTATTACCATATTGAAGAGGTGAGGTTCATGCATACACTGCAACAAGAAGAGAAAGTGAAGCTGGAAAGAGTGCACATGCATAAGCATGCACATATTCTCGGATGAGACTGTTGGCATGTATATACATATTTCCCAGCTTCAATACCTGATTTTGCACAAGTATCAAAAAGACTTTACGCGCTAAACAAGAAAACCCGACGGTAACATACAGGACTCCCTCAAATATAGCAGCCTAAACAATTTTCTGTTGCTATAAAATGACATGGATGTTCAAGCTCACCCTTCAAAGACGGCTCACTCGTATGCATTAAGATTCGATGAGTACCCACAGAGTAATGGATTCTGTCACTATCCAGAAAACAAGGTGGGTATAGTGAACAACATCTATTACATGTGAACTCGCATTTCTGAGGAATGGAATTTTTCCCAAGGAAAAAATCCAAACTACTGGGGAGAAAATGCACCCCGATGTTTCACAGTTCTCGAACTACATTCTTGTGAGATCCTTAGGCAAAGCAATTTCTGTATCACATAGTGAAAGATTCGATAGAGCTGATATTTGCAATTGGAGCAGCTCCCATCGGCTGTATTTGATTCTCTCATCTGTTCGGCATTGTCAACGATTAAGATCTAGCCGATTTTTCAAACGCTGAAAATGTAAGAAACGTGCAGAGTTGAAAGGCATCTCAAAATGTTTGCGTACCTCTGAACTCCATGAGCGCTTTCTGTTTCAACAGCAATGGTTGTTTCTTTTTGGACAACAAGCTAGATCCTGGATTTTTATTTGAATCATCTCGAGCATTTTGCTCCTCTGAAAGCTTGATGGCTTCATGTCTTACTGTTATCTGAGGATGTACTTTGCAAAATGTGGAAAGGCATTCTTCTGTTAAAAGCCAACATCCTCCCAAATCTAATGTTCGAAGAGTGGATGGTGGTGTGAATGACAGAAGTCCTGCATCCGTCAACACAGCATCTCGGATAATAAGAACTTTCAATTTGCATAAACCTGATGTATTGTGGAGGGAAGCATCTGACAGGAAATCACTGCTGAGGAATAGATAATTTAATTCCCTCAAGCAGGAGATGGGATCTAAAGCCAAGTCCCTAACTTGAGTACATGCCAAATCCAAACTTTGTAGCTGTTGAAGATCTTGAAGAGACGTTAAAGAGAATTTTGTTTCATCTTCACTCAGGCGTACAAAACCTGAAATTTCAACATAGAGAATTTATAAGGAACATAAAAACTAGAAGAACATTAACTTAGAAGAACATTAACTATGGTCTAAGAACCACAGATTGAAAGCAAATACCAACTTTCACTCATTAGTTATATGAAAAAATCTGGCACACCCAGGTATTTAGCACTTTGTGCCCTTAGACATTTTGTCAGCATAATCCACGAAAAGGGAACAATTAAAATCATGTACATTCCACGAGAGATGTGCAGCATGAGCACCCACAGAGAAGAAAAAGAAGATAAAAGGTTATCCAAGTTTCTACAAATTCATACAAGGTACCAGCAAAAAAAACTTACAAACTTTCACTTTTGGACATAGAGTATGAGCTAACCAATATATTACCTTTAACGCATGTGTTGCTCAAGTTGACTACACGAAGCGCCGGCATCATGCCAAGGTAGTAAAGAACAAAATCATCAACGTATGTGTGGGACAATGATAATGTATTCAAATTAGGAACTTTCCCTGCTAAAAGAGCTAGACCAGAAGTGGTAACTCTAGTTTTACTGAGATTGAGATTTATTAAGCTTGGTCCAATCTCAGCAACTGGCTCAATTATGGCGTCTGACATGTTGCTAGAACTTAGATCCAAATATCTCAACTCTTTCATTTTGTTCAAAAAGCTAAAATCCTGAAATGGAGAACAGGATGCGTCCAAGAAGTCCAGGTACTGCATATCCAATGAAGAGAAAGCCTTCTGCAGGTTATTAAATATACACCCAGGAATGACTAACCTTGATAAAGGTACTTTGGATTCACAATCATCAAACAGGGAATCGATGGTGCAATGACTCAAATTTAAGCATTTAAGGGATCCTAGATACGGCAGGGTAGTAACTCTCGTCCATGCTAAATTAATGAAATTCAACACAGGAAAAGCTTTAAGAAGGACTGCTCCATTGTTGGATATTTTGCTTCCCCACAGATCAAGGTGCTCCAGCTTTGTCAACCCCTACATCATAAGACTGCAAGTGTCAACCAAATTGATTTAAGAAAATGTAAACCTGCACCTAGAACACAAAACCGCGGACAATTAATGAAGATCTGATCATGCATGGTAATAGATGTTATGAACCAGCTAGACCAAAACTTCCGTAACCTAAGTTTTGGCATCAAAATTACGAGGCAGGCAATATGAAAATGATCAAGGTACCATTGTGATAAGATAACATGATAGCTGGATTATGTATGTGCTGTACAATAATGCCATTAAATACCTTTCATTGTTTGGCTATATGGCTCTGCCAGAAAAGGGATAGACATCATTTAAAGTAGGGCATGTTGCTAGACATTGGTCAGAACAGAATTCAGAGAGGTAGAAGGGACAAATTATTACACAAACAATTACAAAGATAAAGGATCAGGTTGCAGTATCCCTAATAGTACATCCACTAAATGCCACTCCTTTTCCTACTCAGCTGTTTGTTTGTTGTGCTGCAGATTCTGTTTCTTGTGAGATCAATTGCTAAGATTTTGTGGAGCCGAAACATGGCCAACATGCGCTTATCACTGATGTCGTTCAATGATATGAATGAACATCATCAGAAGGATCACCAATAATGAGCCATCAAAGGCACACAGGATTTATCCTCTCAATAAGGAAATGCAGCTCTAGAAGGGCATCCGGGAGAAAGAACCATAGCACATTGTAACAGTACATCATTCAGAGAGGAAAGGAAAAGGTTTTCTAGATACAAATCATAACACAAACAATAATGTAAATATATAAATGAACACTACCTGCAAGGAACCAACAGATGTATCGTTTGACGGCAGGCCTCCTAGGTCCAGAAAGGTAAGGTTGACAAGAGAAGCAAGATAAGTGATCCCAGCAGCAGTTACACCAGTTTCTGAGAGGCTTAATTTTCTCAAATTTGATACATACATGAGATGCTGGATTCCGGCATCATTAACCTTCAGGCATCTTGACAAGTCTAGCTCTTCCAGACAAGACATACCTAAAAGAAGAGATGGACCATTTATCTAATAATATGAGAGGCATCAACATCATGAAATTGATGCAAAGAAGAAAATCCACAAAGAAGCAACTGAGACCTTTCGTTACGAACTTTTCAAGTGCATTGTATAGAGGGCTTGTGCCAAGCTTCAATTTCAGATCACTTTTGGAGCAGATTTAGATTCTATGGGACCACTTCTCATGTTCAATTGGATATGCATCTCATATATGTAGCAATTTGCACAGATTTTCTTCTTTTCTATCCATTTCACGTGGAGTATTGAAGCCATGTAACCAGTGGGTGGACCTACTGCTTCTACTTGAGGATCGTTCCAAAGGGAAGTTAATAGGGAAAAGGGACTAGCTGATCTTCATTGAACGTCGTGGGGTTGTATTGGCTTTGAGTGGATTACTCTTTGGACACCATTCAAGCAGCTCTCTCTCTCTCTGAGGCTGCCCCAACAGCCGGCCCACTGCTAACCCCCCACCCCCACCGCTCTCTCCAACTGCGGCCCAACCTAGCAGGCTTACTTCAACTACGAAGCCGGTGTGTTGCTGACCAACTTCCGAGCTGATTCATGGTCCTTGGTTCTCACCCAACTCTGACTAGCCTGTCTCACTCAAATCTATCAGGTAACCACCTACCCTTGCCTTTAGCTAGCACATTAAAGTTTGAACCTGTACCCATTTTCTGAACATAATAACTACCCTCCGGAACATTCTCTGCCCTCCTTTGGTATGAGTTGTGTTTTCTAAGCTCCAAACACAGTCACATACCAAGGTAAAGAACCAATGCACTTTTTCAAGTTTGAAGTAAAAACAAGTTTACAAATTACGAATCATACTGAATTTCACCTCATAAACAACTGAACTAGAAGTGCAAACATACAAGTTATGAGTTAGTCCACATTTATAATACATGGATGTACAGAAATACACAATTATTATTTTCCTGTGATAGGAGATCAAGATAAAGAAAGAAAGAAAAATGTCAAGAATTAGAAATGGAAGCAAGTGCACAAGCAGGGACCACTGCATATATTGTTCAAGGTCAACTCAAAAAACGTAGTGCAACGAATCGAAATTATTGTATCTAAAGAAATTATCAAAAAGCCCAACAACAACTAAGCCTTTTCCCATACAAGACGGGGTCAGCTACATAGATTCTTTGTTTCCACAGAGCCCTATCATGTGACATGTCAGCAGTTAACTCACAATAAGCTAGATCATTCTTTATTGTTTCTTTCCAACACTTTTGTCGTCGTCCTCTACCTCTTTTAATACTTGCCAAATTTAGTTTTTCATACCTTCTTACAGGTTCTTCTTTTGATCTTCCTTCTATATATCCAAACCATCTTAAACGATATTTTCTCATTTTATCCTCTATTGGTACCACTCCTAATTTGTTTCTAATAACCTCATTATTTATGCGGTCTTTTCTTGTATGACCACTCACCCATCTCAACATCTTCATTTCTGTCACAGACATCTTTTGTATATGTTGATGATTAACTACCCAACACTCAGAACCATAAAACATGGCAGGTCTAATTGCTCCTCTATAATATTTACCTTTTAACTTTAATGGTATCTTCTTATCACAAAGAATACATGATGCTCCTCTCCATTTTAACCAACCAGCATTAATTCTATGCGTAACATCTCCATCAATTCTTCCATCACTCTGAAAAATTGACCTTAGGTATTTAAAACTTTCCTTTTGGGGATGCAATGTGTGACAATTTTAATTTCTATGTCCTCTGAAGTAACCAAATGATTAAACTTACATTTCCATATATTTTTTCTTTGTCCTACTAAGTCAGAGGCCTTTGCTTTCTAATGTTTCTCTCCATAGTTCCAATTTTCTATTAACTTTTTCCTTAGACTCCTCCACTAACACAATGTCATTACCAAATAACATACACCAAGGTACTTCAACTTGAATATGTTTTGTTAACTATCAATCACCATTATAAATAAGTATGGACTTAAAGTTGATCCTTTATGTAACCCAATATTGACTTCAAAGAAGTCTGTTATTCCTTGAGGAGTCCTCACACATGTTTTTGCACCATCGTACATGTCTCTTATAAGGTTAATGTATGTCAATGGGATACCTCTTTTTTCCAAGGTTCTCCAAAGAATCTCCCTCGATACCCTATCGTAAGCTTTTTCTAGATCAATAAATATCATGTGAAGGTCCTTCTTTTTTGCTCTAAAATGTTCCATAAGACGTCTCAAAAGGTGAATCGCTTCAACAGTAGATCTGCCTGGCATAAATCCAAATTGGTTATGTGTTGTACTTGATACTTGTCTTAACCTACGTTCGATAATTCTTTCCCACAATTTCATAGTATGGCTCATTAACTTGATACCTCGATAATTCGCACAATTTTAAATGTCTCCCTTGTTCTTATATATGGGTATAAGTGTACTCACTCTCCATTCCTCGAGCATCTTTTGGTTTCTTCATATTTTATTAAATAGGCTTGTGAGTAAGTGATTCTTATTTCTCATAGTATTTTCCAAACTTCTATAGAAATATTGTTTGGTCCTACCGATTTACCACCCTTGATATGTTTAAGAGTCACTTTTACTTCATTCTTTTGAATACATCAGTAGAAATTGTGGTTTATATACTTTTCTGATTTGGCTAACTCTCCTAAGCTAATACTAACATCTTTATTTTCATTAAAAAGCTTATAAAAATAGTATTTCCATCGATTTCTTATATCATCATTTGTCACTAGAATTTTTTTATCGTCTTTGATGCATCTAACATAATTAAGATCTTTACTTTTCTTATCTCTAGCCTTAGTTATCCTAAAAATATCTCTTTCACCCTCTTTTGAGTTAAGTTTTTTATATAAATCCTCCCAAATTTTACCTTTTGCTTCACTAACGGCCTTTTTCGCTTCCTTCCTTGCTTTCTTATAAGCCTCTAAAATTTCACTAGTTTTCTTAGCATAATGTAATTTGCAACATGCCCTCTTTGCCTTGATTTTATTTTGCACTACTTCACTCCACCACCAAGTTTCTTTTTGTGCACGTACACCTCCCTTAGATACACCTAACACATCTTTCGCCACTTTCCTAACATGTATAGCCATATTGTTCCACATATCACAAGGTGTACCAACGTAATTCCAAACATCTCCTTAAAGGACTTTCTTTTTAAATATATCTTTTTTCTCGCTTTTGAGGTTCCACTATTTAGTATGAATAGCTCGATGCACTGTTTTCTTCTTTGTCCATTTTTTATTTTTAAATTTATAACTAAAAGCCGATGTTGGGTGGTTAATCTTTCTCCAGGAATTACCTTACAATCTTTACAACACGCTCAATCTTTTTTCCTTATAATTTTACATAAATCACGATTCACACTCAGAACATAATAGTGAAACAAATGGTCATATTTGTCAAATATCATCAAAGATGACCATGAAGGAAAAAAATTTCTAAACAAGTTTATTAACTTTTCATCCAAAACTTTGAAGATAAAGTAGCATCATCTCTTACAATTTTAAAAATCTTAAGTGAAGTAAATGTGTTACCTTTATACTTGTAACAAGTAATGACTCGCACATTTAGATGTTTACTATTTGAACACTAGACTTAACTTTTTAAATCTTTATACTTTTATATTAACTACTTTTAATGAACTGAAATTTGGGGGTGTTGGCGTTTAGATGTATACATTCCTACAAATAAGCAATGAAGGACAAAAGAAACATGAACAAGAAGCAGAAATAGCATTACACTATGTCAAGTGTGTTACATGGTGTACGAACTGCATGCGTTGGTGCACCTACACTATTCCAGCGTGCTAGCTAGACCTACAGATTACAGCATGCTATTTGGGCTATGTAGTGCATCATAAACTATTCTAGAAGTCAGCTTCCCCATTCTCATTCACTTTCATTTTGCCAATTATATTACATGATGGATGTTAATGCCACATGCCCTCAAATTTTAAGTATAAAAAAATACAAGGTGTTAAGAAAATCCTCAACAATAACAATAATCAAGCCATTTCCCACACTCGGGTGGGGTTGGCTACATGGATTCTTTGATGTCATAGAGCATGAACTTGTGTCATATCAGTAGTTATCTCCAAAATAGCCATATCATAAGTTAATAGTTTTTCATCAATGCTTGTGTTGTCTTCCTCTCTCCCTTTTAAAATATACTCGCTAGCTTCTCGTACTATTTTAGTGGAGCTTCCTTTGATTGTGTCTCTATATCAGTGTTGTTCGACGCGTATCGTATCGTGTATTGTTTTGGTCCACGATACGGATGTATCGTATCGTACTTTAATATTAAAAAATTAGTAAAAATCAAAAAATATATAAAAAATATAATAATTGCAAAGAATTCATATAATGCAAAGTTTAATTCATATTGATCATTCACCATAGAACAATTAAAAAAAATACATATTTTGAAGCAAAAAAAAAAACATTTACATCTACATATTGTAATCAAGATCATCAACTAAATAATCTTCATCTTCTCATTGTTGAAGATCCTCACCACCTTCTGCTTCAAAATCAAAATCTTCGTCTCCTTGATAATGTTGTTGAGCTCCTTTCAAATTAATCCATGCAATGTCTTCTTCGGTTAGGAGTGCATTTTATTCATTATCTTCCATAATCCACTCCTCTAATATATCAAAATTATCCAAACTTATTGGATCAAATTGGATTTCTTCTCTATTTATCTTTTTTAATTGCCTACAAGAAAGAAATATAAGTAATTAGTAAATAACATTAACAATTGAAGTCAAACAAAATATTGAATTGAATCTGTAAGTAGTAACTAATACAAGATTACCTTTCGCGAAGCTACATGTTACAACGGATGAAAACTAAGTCATTAAGCCGCTTATGTTCCAACCTGTTACACTTTTTTGTATGGATGTATTCAAAAACACTCCAATTCCTTTCACAAACTATTGTAGTCCAAGTTTGGGTGAAAACTCTTACTGCAAAATCTTTAAGGTTTGGGCAATCGCTTCCAAACCTATTCCACCAAACATCTTTAGAAAAAGACAAACATTAGGGACTTAATCCACAATAATATAAGATTTAAGAAACTTAAATACGAAGATAAACAATTTATCTGGGCGCATATTAGTGCGGTTGCGAATTGTTACAAGCAAACCCATTAAGTGAAGAGCATTATCATAGATCTTCATCTCTCGATGTATAGCATCTGCTCTACTCTCATATGGGATTAATCTATTTAAAAAATCAATGATGTCTCGATTAACTTTACAGTCCATTTTAAAGCTTGTTGAGTACCTACATGTTGGATTTAGGTAATATGTTGTTGCATGAATAGGCTGATGTAATTGTTTGTTCCATCTATTATCTATAATGTTCTACCCGAGCACATAATCCTTCTTTCTTCCATTAAAATTATTTATAATAGCTTCTTTTGCCCTATCGATGACTTCATAAAGGTAGCTCATAAATGGTTTCTTTTCACTGTCAGTCAATCTCAAAGCCTTCACTAAATGACATGTAATCCTCAACAGTCTAACACATGCATTCCAAAATGTACTCCTGAAGACTGTATCTGAAATCTCATTGAACTTTATATTTCTTCTATTTTGACACAACTCTATAAATTGTTATCACTCATCTGAGAAAAACATTCTCCTCAAGGCTTGCTTCAGTCTAAGCCTTTAGTCTAACAATACTTTATACATATAAAAAATTAGTTGCAAACCGAGTTACAGCCATACGAAAAAGCTCTCTGCACCATCTGTATATTTTCTCGTCATACACAATAGAAAGGCATGGTTGTAGATAAATTTGGTGATATCTTGGCAATTGTCAGTTGTTGCCTTTATCTCATTATCCTCAAGGATGAGATATAAACAAAGGGTTGTGCAAGGTGTCCAATAGAAAGTCTCATAAGTATTTGCTAACTCTTTCTAAGCTGCTTTATAGTTAGTTGCATTATCTATAATGAATTTGACTACATTCTCTAGCCCAACCTCGCATATCACCTCATCAAACTCTTGTCTTGGGATCTCTGTAGTACGTCTCTCCTTTGACATTCTAAAGATCTCAAAAACATAAATCTTATTAGAACAATAGATAATAAAGATTAACAAAGTCCTTCCTCGCCTATCTGTCCCTTTGTCTGCCATGATAGTGTATTTTGTCTCCTTCCATGAATCTCTCAAAGTCGAACAATATTCTTGCACTTCAATGACGGTCTTATCTAATAACTTTTCTCTCAACTTCTGATAAGAGGGCATCTTGTATCCTGGATCAATGTTAGCAATTGCATCTGTCATTTCTTAAAAATAAAAATTATTTGTTGCATTAAATGAAATGCATACATCATAAAACCATCTACCCACTGTAAGGTTTGCTTGATCATGCAGTTGTTCTGAAGCAATAGCACCACAAATTCCAGGTTGAGCATCATGTATAGTGTTAGGAGGAAAAAATGAATGTATGGTAGAAGAAGATTTTCCTCTACTCTTTGAGCTTCCTCTTCTACCACTTCTACTTGAAAAATCTTCGGCAACCCTCTTTCCCTTGTTTGATCGTCGAGAACTACTACTACCAATATATGTTCTACCATCTCAAGGAATACTATCAGTCAATCCACCAGCATCATCATTTTTCTCAAACATTCCTAAATTATCCTTTTGATATCTCCTCTCATGTATGTTATTAATCATCTGAAGACATTGTCATTTAATGCTATGTCACACGGGTGTGGGTGCGGGTGCGGGATACGACAAATTTCAAAAAATTTAGGTGCGGCGACACGGGTAGGGTATATAATATTATATATTATATATTATATATTATATATTATATCTAATATTAAGCTAGAACAAGTGAAACATCAATTAACATAAGTATATGATAATAGCAAGTACACAACTTTATATTAAAGCAAAACACATAAACGGTAAACTACTAATTTCATCATAATACACAAATCAATCTTCATAGATCCGGACCCATTTATCAAAAAAGACCTGAACTTCAAAATCGATACCAGATTTTGAAGCGTGGAATATCCACACAAAAGAAAGTGAAGAAGGTCTGCGTTGAGATATTTTTCTATGTTATCGGCAGAGTTTCATGAGAGATGATGGAAGACAAGCTGAAGAAGCATTTTGGAAATTATGGTGAGGTAACTCAGGTGGTCATCATGGGAGATAAGGTCATGAGTCGACTAAGAGGCTTCGGTTTCATCGTCTTCGCGGATCACTCCCTCTTTAATCAGATTCTCCAAGATAAATACACCATAGATGGCAGAATTGTGAGTTACAAAAAAAAAGTTTTTTTTTGTTTTATTTTGCCATGGTCTCACCCGTGTTGAGGTCGACACTCTACCCCTTAAAAGTGTTTTGTGATTTAGATTTAATGTCTTCTGACAAACTTCTAACTCTTTCCGTGCAAGGAGCAACTTCTTTCCTAGTCCCTGCTAGGTGGTGTTTCAATTATAAAATTCCACCACTAACCACCTTCTCACAAAACAAACATTTGATATTCAATCTGGAGCCCTCAATTGTTGTACCCCACTACCATGCCAGATCATCAGACCGAGATTGGGAGTCCCTAATGTTGAAAAATATGAGTTTAGAGCCAGTTTTTAGTAAATTTGATGTTTTAGGTATTATTGTAATTGTCCAGAGTACTGAGGGTATTTTGGTAATTTTATATACTAAGGGTATTTTGGTCATTTTACATTTTACAGCTCATTATATAAGACCTGATAGGTTGTATTAGGGTTAAGAGATTGTGAGTAAGAAAGAGAGAGAAAAAAGGGGGGCAGCCTCCATTGGAGGTCCGCCCCCTCCTCCGATCTCCACATTTACTCTTCGATGTTTCTTTATTTTGTGATTTTCAATCTCCGTTGTGCAACCACATTTTTCAACATGGTATCAAAGCTATCGATTGTTGGAAGCATGGCAGCCGGTGACTTTAGTGAGAAGGCGGCGAGGAGAGAAGCTGGTTTCAACGAAAAGGCGGAAACAATGAGAATTGGTTTCCCTAAAAGAAGAGCTCGCTGCGGATCAGTTTCTCGAAAGCTACCCTTTTTAATTAGTGTTATCATATAGACGACAGGACCCTCAAATCCGATGAAGTAAGGAGTGTGGTTGCATCTCTTGATGAGAAAAGAAGGAAACGTACACTGTGTTGGAGGTTACCATTATAAACACTCGGTCACACCTCTGTCATATGCAACTATTTGGTGTCTCACCCGACGGATTCACTTTTCCCTTTGCCATCAAGTCTTGTGCTGCTCTTTGTCTGCCGAAAACTGGTCAGCAATTGCATGCCCATGCAGTAAGGACTGGATGTAATGCTGAGCTCTTTGTTCATACTGCACTGAATGCTATGTATTCAAAGTTTTCACAAGTTAGAGATGCACACGTGGTGTTCGACGAAATTCCTCAACAACGAAATGTGGTTTCCTGGAGTGCGCTATTAACTGGGTACAATCTTAATGGGTGCCCTAAAGAAGTTGTCATCCTGTTCCATGAAATGCATGCTTTGGGTGTTGAATTTAATCCAATCACCATGCTTGGTTTGATCCCTGCTTGTGCTACTATGCATGATCTGGAATTAGGTAGATCCTTACATGCTTGTAATATCAAGACCGGGATCGGTTTAGACAATTCTGTTGCCAATTGTTTCATTACAATGTATTCGAAGTTTGGTGATGTAGATCATGCCCGCCGCGTGTTTAATGCAATTCCTGATAGAAATGTGATCAGCTGGAATGCTATGATTTCTGGATACTCTCAGAATGGTAATGCGGCTAATGCCCATGTGCTTCATCTGTACCATGAAATGGAGAAGGTTGGTGTTGATCCTGATGCAGTTAGCATTGTTTGCATACTTTCTACTTGTGCATCACTTGGGGCTCAAGGCATCGGACGAAAGATTCATGAGCATGTAACTCAAAAATGTCTACCATTTAATGTGTTCCCTAGCAAATGCTCTCGTCAACATGTACTGTAGATGCAGAAATTTGGATTTAGCAAGACAATTGTTTAATGAGATGCCCCAGAAGAACGTCGTCTCCTGGACAGCAATAATCGCAGGGTATGGCATGCATGGACTAGGAGAAGTTGCAGTTTGCCTTTTTTGACAAAATGTTGATGAGTGGTATGTGGCCACGTCGGTCATCTCACCTTCTAATGCCAGAATTTCTTAAGTGTCAAGGAAGATATTGCTCTCCACACAATTGCATCCCATTGAGAGAAGCCAAAATCCAATGAGAAGGACAAACTCGTTGAGATTTCTGAGGAGAGCTCTGAAGACGAAGATGAAAATGAGTGTTCCGATAGCAGTGTGGATTCCGAGATTGAGAGGATCATTGCAGGGCAGCCGGGAAAAGGTTTAATTGAGAAGAGCTCATCTACTCGGACGCACAAGCAAAGGACTAACGAGCAATCTGATTCAGATTCCGATGAGAAGAGCAAGATGTTTACGTGCACATTAAGTGTTCGATGAAATGCTCAAGAAGAGATTATTAACATGCACATCCTAAGAGAGATATTTACTTAATGCATCAAGTGTTTGAAGAAATGTCTAAGAGAGATGAAAAAATTCAGGAAAAGAGTAAAGAAGAGATTAGTACGTGATGATTGTTTTCATTGAAAAAACAACATGAAGAAAGTTTACAGAAAAGAGATGTATGTTGAAGATTGCAGTTATGAGGACTGAAGAAATGTTTTTTTATATTGCAACCAGAGATTCTGCTTGAGATGATCAGCCAGGAAGGCTGAGTTGATGTTGCAGTCATAGATGCTACTTGAGATGATTAGCCAGGAAGGCTGAGTTGATGTTGCAGCCAGAGATGTTGCTTGAGATGATCAGCCAGGACGGCTGAATTGATATTACAGCTAGAGATGCTGCTTGAGATAATCAGCCAGGAAGGCAGATTTGATGTTGCAGCCAGAGATGCGCCTTGAGATGATCAGCCAGGATGGCTGAATTGATGTTGCAGCCAGAGATGCTGCTTGAGATGATTAGCCAGGAAGGCTCAATTGATATTGCAGCAAGAGATGCTGCTTGAGATGATCATCCAGGAAGGCTGAGTTGAAGATGTTGCAGCCAAAGAAGCTGCTGAAGATCAGATCAGTCATGAAAACAGATGAAGAATGTTGCAGACAAATGAAGAATTTCTCCCATACTATGAAATTGTGCGAATTATCGAGGTATCAAGTTAATGAGTCATACTATGAAATTATGAGAAAGAATTATCGAACGTAGGTTAAGACAAGTATCAAGTACAACAGAGAACCAATTTGGATTTATGCCAAGTAGATCTACTATTGAAGCGATTCACCTTTTGAGAAGTTTTATGGAACATTTTAGAGCAAAAAAGAAAGACCTTCACATGATATTTATTGATCTAGAAAAAGCTTATGATAGGGTACCGAGGGAGGTTCTTTGGAGAACTTTGGAAAAAAGAGGTATCCCATTGACATATATTAACCTTGTTAGAGACATGTATGATGGTGCAAAAACATGTGTGAGGACTCATGAAGGAACGACAGACTTCTTTGAAGTTAATATTGGGTTACATCAAGGATCAACTTTAAGTCCATACTTATTTATAATGGTGATGGATGAGTTAACAAAACATATTCAAGATGAAGTACCTTGGTGTATGTTATTTGCAGATGACATTGTATTAGTGGAGGAGTCTAAGGAAAAAGTTAATTAAGAAAAAAAGGCCGTTAGTGAAGCAAAAGCTAAGATTTGGGAGGACCTATATAAAAAACTCAACTCAAAAGAGGGTGAAAGAGATATTTTTAGGATAGCTAGGGCTAGAGATAAGAAAACTAAAGATCTTAATTATGTTAGATGCATAAAAGACGAGGATGAAAAAATTCTAGTGGCAAATGATGATATAAGAAATAGATGGAAAAACTATTTTTATAATCTTTTTAATGAAAATAAAGATGTTAGTATTAGTTTAGGAGATTTAGCCAAGTCAGAAAAGTATATAAACCACAATTTCTACCGACGTATTCAAAAGAATGAAGTCAAAGAGGCTCTTAAACATATGAAGAGTGGTAAATCGGTAGGACCAGATAATATTCCTATAGAAGTTTGGAAAATACTAGGAGAAATAGGAATCACTTGGCTCACAAGACTATTTAATGAAATATGGAAAAACCAAAAGATGCCCGAGGAATGGAGAGCAAGTACACTTATTCCCGTATATAAGAACAAGGGAGACATTCAAAATTGTGCGAATTATCGAGGTATCAAGTTAATGAGTCATACTATGAAATTATGGGAAAGAATTATTGAACGTAGGTTAAGACAAGTATCAAGTACAACAGAGAACCAATTTGGATTCATGCCTGGTAGATCTACTATTGAAGCGATTCACCTTTTGAGACGTCTTATGGAACATTTTAGAGCAAAAAAGAAAGACCTTCACATGATATTTATTGATCTAAAAAAAGCTTATGATAGGGTATCGAGGGAGGTTCTTTGGAGAACTTTGGAAAAAAGAGGTATCCCATTGACATATATTAACCTTGTAAGAGACATGTATGATGGTGCAAAAACATGTGTGAGGACTCATGAAGGAACGACAGACTTCTTTGAAGTTAATATTGGGTTACATCAAGGATCAACTTTAAGTCCATACTTATTTATAATGGTGATGGATGAGTTAACAAAACATATTCAAGATGAAGTACCTTGGTGTATGTTATTTGCAGATGACATTGTATTAGTGGAGGAGTCTAAGGAAAAAGTTAATAGAAAATTGGAACTATGGAGAGAAACATTAGAAAACAAAGGCCTCCGACTTAGTAGAACAAAGACAGAATATATGGAATGTAAGTTTGATCATTTGGCTACTTCAGAGGACATAGAAATTAAAATTGGCACACATTGCATTCCCCAAAAGGAAGGTTTTAAATACCTAGGGTCAATTTTTCAAAGTGATGGAAGAATTGATGGAGATGTTACACATAGAATTAATGCTGGTTGGTTAAAATGGAGAGGAGCATCATGTATTCTTTGTGATAAGAAGATACCATTAAAATTAAAAGGTAAATATTATAGAGCAGCAGTTAGGCCTGCTATGTTTTATGGTTCTAAGTGTTGGGCAGTTAATCGTCAACATGTACAAAAGATGTCTGTGACAGAAATGAAGATGTTGAGATGGATGAGTGGTCATACAAGAAAAGACCGTATACATAATGAGGTTATTAGAAACAAATTAGGAGTGGCACCAATAGAGGATAAAATGAGAGAACATCGTTTAAGATGGTTTGGACATATAGAAAGAAGATCAAAAGAAGAACCTGTAAGAAGGTTAGAAAAACTAAATTTGGAAAGTATTAAAAGAGGTAGAGGACGACCACAAAAGTGTTGGAAAGAAACAATAAAGAATGATCTAGCTTATTGGGAGTTAACTGCTAACATGGCACACGATAGAGATATGTGGAAACAAAGAATCCATGTAGCCGACCCCGTCTAGTATGGGAAAAGGCTTAGTTGTTGTTGTTGTTGTTGTACGGCATGGTCTGATGACCCCCCCACACACACAACAGTGGTCTACTTAAGTTGAGAGTAGCATACTGAGAAGTGAGAATCACATGTAACTTTTGTAAAAAAGCCATGAATGGTGGGTGTTTCTCGACTGAAGCATCACTTGATAAGAACCAAGAAGGAGATTGATCCTTGTATAGGCATAATTAAAAAAAGAAGAGTAAGAGGATATTGATAGTGATGATAGTGCATCCCTTTTAATGTCATGATAGAAGTTGATAGTAATTTCTAAACCGGCCAAAGAAAAGGGGACTCAAAATCACAGGACGGATTCCCGTGGCGCGCGCACTTGCGTGCACCCGTCTTCATCCTTCATCTGTTGGCTTTCGAAGGCACGCACGCCAGGCGACGTACGGGCGTAGGCGCCCATAAACCTCTCTTGTACATATGTGTCGAGTCGGTTCTTATGTAAAGCCCAGGAGTGTCTTATGAGCTTGGGTTGAGTCGGGTCCAATCATAGCTAGGCTTAGTCGGGTTAGGTCTAGTTGGGTCCAACTTGGGTTTGGATCGGGTTTGGATCCATGTAAATCCAAGTTATGTCAACCGGATCTCATGGTTTGAGTCAAGTCGGGTTGAGTCAAATCAAGCTTAGGTAGTTAGGACCTAACCGGGTGTGGGCTGGGTTAAGTATGGTCCGAGTCTAGCTAGGGTCGTCCTTAGTTAGGTTGTGTCTTGAACTAGGTTAGGTTGGTTGGGCTGGGACAGGTCTAGTCGGTTAGGGTGAAGCTGGGGTCAGCCGCACCTTAGAGGGAGCGGTTACAAGGAAGTTGTAACCGTGATGCAAATCGCATAAGAGGAAGAAAAAGAGGAAAATCGTTTCATTCTATACCTTCTAGCATCCAATTATTTTTCTCTCCTACTACTACACCAGATTTTGAGCTCAATGTGAGTTGCTAGTGCTTTTGAGCAATATCATGAGCAGAAAGACCTTACAGTGAGAAGAAGGTTTTATGATGTTTATATTCCATTTCGTGTAGTGAATTCATTTCATTTACAAGCAATGACAGATGCTATTATTAATATTGGGCCAAAGTATAATAAGTTAAGAGGAAAATTATTAGATAAGATTATTGTTGAAGTAAAAAAGTATTCTTGACTTTGAGAGAGTCATGAAAGGAGACAAGGTATATTATTATGACAAATAGATAG
Organism: Brasenia schreberi; assembly: GCA_036023115.1. Lineage (NCBI taxonomy): Eukaryota > Viridiplantae > Streptophyta > Magnoliopsida > Nymphaeales > Cabombaceae > Brasenia > Brasenia schreberi. The sequence continues at coordinate 5,331,674 of JAYKKT010000039.1, forward strand.
ACAGATAGGCAAAAAATAACTTTATTAAACGTTCTCGTCTATTGTCCTAAGGACATATGTTTTGAGAAAGTTTGACATGAGAAGCACCATATCAAAGATATAAAAGGAGATCATTTATCATGCTATACATCGAAGAGACGGAGATCTACGATAATTTCTTCAAGACTTGTAGGTAGTCTTTCAAAATCGTACTAATATGGGTCTAGATAAATATATGAATCAATTATGTTTATAATTGGTTTCAATTAAGTATCTTGTATCTTATATTTTTATTTAGTTACAGTTTTTATTTATACATAGTTTTTTTTGTCAAATATATGGTGGAATAGGTTTAGAAGCGATAGCCCAAACCTAAGAGACTTCCAACTTATAGTGCAAATGGTTATAGAAGGATTTTAAATATTTTTGAACATATCTACACAAAAAACAAAACAAGTTGGAACTTAAACAGCTTAATGATTTAGTATTTATATATTACAACATGCGGCTATAAGAGAGGTAATTAATGATTTAGTTATTAATAAAGTTTTATTTAAGTTTTATTATTTAACTTTAGTTTTAATTTTTATTTATTTATCGTCCTTACAAGGAATTAATAAAGTTATCCTTAAGTAAATTAGAACCAATTTGATCCAATAAGTCTCGACAATTTTGATGTCTTAGAGTTGGTTATGGAACATGATAAAACAAAGGTACTCCTACTTGAATAAGATGTTCAATGAATCAATTTAGAAGAGTGCAACATTGTCAGCAAAGGGATGATATTAATTTTGCCATTGAAGGTGGTGATTTTGAAGAAGGGAAAGAAAAGATTATTTAGTTGATGATCTACGTTATTATATGTGAATCTTCTTTTTCAATGATAGAAGTTTTAAATTTAAAGAATATTTGCTACTTCGATGATATAAGTTGTACTTTTAATTTGATTTGTTGTTTTAATAGAACAATGTTTATAATAATTTTGATTTATAATAATTATTTGAAAATTTTCTTGAACTTTCTCTATTTTTCTTGATTTTTAAAATATTTTTAGAATAAATTTACGATACGATACGATACGATTGTAAAGTATCATGGAAAAAATGATACAGTACATACAAAAATGATACTCATCCTCCATTCCTTGAGCATCTTCTTGTCCATCCCAATAACATTATATAAACTTAAGCCAATTGATACCTCAAAGAATTCATTATTTAAATTTATCAAATTTCATAGGTTTAAGAACCTCTTTCACTGAAAGAAATCTTATAATCCTTCCCAAGTCTCAGTCTTGTCTTCTCTTTGTAATCTAAGTCACACAAACACTTCTAAGAGGTGGAGTATCGACCTCGACACCGGTGCGACACCGACACCGTGTCGGTGCGGCATGGCCAAAAAAAATTGTAACTCACGGATAAATGGGTCCGGATAATGAAGATTGATTTGTGTATTATGATGAAATTAGTAGTTGTCTACCATTTATATGTACTTGCGAACAATTGGTTTCTTATTACTCAATCTGATTGGATTCTTGACTCCATACTGTATGCCTTTGCATAGAATAATCTCTGTCACCAAACACATTTAAAGACCAAGAACATTGTCAGATCAATAGAGCAGAAGAGTATGACATCACTAGTGGATCCTAGCATAAATACTAGTATATGTTATATCCTACAAAAGATCTCGAAATTCTTTGAATCCATAACTTGATATTTTGCAACTCGTAAAATCATTATATGTTTCAGATCATTATGAGGAAACTTACTAATTGATACCTATCTGCACCCAAAATTAGCAAATACTAGTTGTATTATGATTGATTTATGTAGCTTAAATATTATATATAATATATAATATTATATACCCTAGCTGTGTCGCCGCACCCAAAAATTTTGAAATTTGCCGTATCCCGCACCCGCACCAATTTATGGCATGCTCTTTTTCCCTTAATATTGTTTGTGCCGCTTCATTACCAAGTCTCTTTATTTTAAGGTATGCAATGTTATTAAACTCGCTTTGTATCGCACAATATCATACGATTTTATCAGGTATTTGTATCACTTTATACAATTTATTGGGTTTTATCATACAATACGATGCAATATGGCTTTTGTATCATACTTTACAACTATGTATCGTATAATACGGTGTAGATTTTTCAGAAATCACGTTATTCAACTTTTGAGGGGTCCGAGGTCGTTTTAAAACCCGTATTACCTCCTCCACTTTCCAATAGGCCCCCTATTCCCTCCTCCAAATGTGAAAGTCTTAAATTTCTTATATATGTCAATGACTGGCAATCTCAATTCTTGCTAAGTTGAGGACTATTACATCAAGGAAGTTTGGGAACAATGAGAACTATTACATCAAACAAGTTTGAGAGCAATGCAGAGAAACAACGATGATGAGATTTAGTTTTTTTTGACATATCATGCATAGTAGATATGTAAGGTTCCAGGTGAACTGGAACCAGCCGTTTGAAAACAGAAACCATAACCAAACTGTCAAGGGGACGGTTCTAGATACAGTTTAAGCAATTTCGAATCCGGTTTTAGAATGGTTTTGAGTCCGAGTTTGGTTTTGATTTCGAAACAGCTCCAAAACTACATTTGAAAAAAAGTTTTCCTTATACACACGACTGCAGTAAGGTTTGATGATTGATCTTCTCACCTTCTAGGTGACTCGAATTAGAAGGTATTTTACCATTGAGCTATATGGTTGTTCGTGAACATTTATCTCCAAACAAAAGGGTGTTAAGAAAATACATCTAATAAAACACAAACAATAAAAGGACGCTCCACAGAGTCGAACTTCTCACAAAAGAGGTGATGTGGAGAGCCGTTGTCATTAGGGTAGAAGATATGTTGGCGATAATATGTTTCGGAAATTTTATATAAATAAAATCTGCAGTTTGGAACTGCCGGTTTTGAGCCGATTTTTCAAAAGCATGAACCGAAGACTACGGTTATGGTTCCAAGGCCGGTTAGATGCCAGTTCCGAACCAGCCATGTCTAATGTATGGTAGAGTTAGTCGTGTAAGACAGCATCTGGCTGAAGCATAAAGACCCTATAACATCATAAAGAACATGCCATATCTCTCTGAAACTAATTGAAATAAGGTGGGCAATTCAACAACATGCCTGACTCATTCCTTCCAATTCACTTCTCTAACAAACTGCTTTTAATTTGTTCCTTTTGGCTCAAACTTACGAGAGGAAGCAGTGTTAGTGATCCCCACTTCCTAACCGTTTAGATCGAAGCTACTATTACCTCTACAGCATGACAGTACTAAATTATTAATTTGACTCCTGCTTAGCATGCAATCTAGTTGTTTGGTGACCAGATCTACAAGATCTTAAGGGATCAACATAGATCATGTTTGCTCAATAGCTACCTTGCCATCAATTCTTACCTGATGAGTTATGTCAATCAAGTTTAGCAGATCAACATCAATGTGTCTCAGTTCCGGAATTTAACTTCAAAATCATTCTATAGCTGATCAGCTAATCCACCAACTGTGTTAACCAAGCGCTAGAGCTCTTCTTTGACACCTTAGCATGGTCTTCAACTGATTTTGGCCGTCTTGGGCGAATAGCTTACCTCTGCGTATAAGTAGGATATAATGAGTTGTATGATAAAGGTATGATACATGGTGTGATTTATTGAGAATCGAAAGTGGCGGGTGAAAATGGTATAAGGTTGTCTTACTTGAGGTGAATAGAACAGCATAATTGCTATTCATACACCCATTTTACTAAACATACACCTTTTTTTTTTTAAATGACACTACCCCTGCTGCACATTCTCTCCTCCCCTCATTACTCACCAACTTCTTCTGCTCTCGATGATTTGTCTCCATGTTGTTGGCTTCTCCCTTCCTCCGAATGACCTTTCTCGATCACTTTTAATCTCATTCTCTCTTAATCATTTGATTTTTATCTAAATCTCATCCTCTTCAATAATTCTTTTCAAAACTTTTACAAATATTTTTTCTCTTTAGCGGTCACTTTCGGATACCCACAACACACCACTATTGCAGCTGCAATACACTATCGGTGCATCATTCTTCATGAGCAATGATGAGATGTGCTTAAGGTCTGTTATGTTTAAAAAATGATAGATATGCTTTAGGCACGTCGCTGTTTGAATTGTGATATGTGGAGGACGCATATTTTTTTTGAGAAAATGTCGTGCACATGAAGAGAATGGAAGAGAGAGAAACATGAACATAGGCAATTTTGAAAAAAATTATGAAAGGGATATATGTTTAGTATAAAAGGATATATGAATAGTAACACCCTAGCAAAGAGGGAGAAAGAATATAATTTAAATGGATATAAGGGAGTATGGAAGAGAGATAAGTAAGATAAGAGAGGAGAGAGAGTGAATGAGGTGTACGGAGAAAATCTACTAATCTAGATCAAGAGTGTGGAAGCTTTTGACCAGCCCAATCTAAAAAAAGATTCTCTTCTAGCCCAATTTAGAGAAAACCCTAGAAAATAAGTCTTGATTTTCAACCATTAATCTCCTCGACTGATGTCAGTTGTCCATATATACTTATCTTTAAGAACACCCAAACAATGTTGTAAAAATCACGGTGTACCATAAAAAAAATCGAATATTGGTACCTAAACAAATACGATTCATATTGCATTCACAAAATATCCGGCTGTAACACACTATATCCTACCGTACAACCCATATCAGATGATCCATGGCATATCATATTAGTCAATTGTGCTAATTTTCTTATGTTAATCTAGACAAAAACTGACACTGGAGCTTTTTATACAACAACAACAACTAAGCCTTTTCTCATACTACACGGGGTCAGCTACATGGATTCTTTGTTTCCACATAACCATAATATCATGTGCCATGTTAACAGTTAACTCACAATAAGCTAGATCATTCTTTATTGTTTCTTTCCAACACTTTTGTGGTTGTCCTCTACCTTTTTTAATACTTTCCAAATTTTGTTTTTCATACCTTCTTATAGGTTCTTCTTTTGATCTTCTTTCTATATGTCCAAACCATCTTAAATGATATTCTCTCATTTTATCCTCTATTGGTGTCACTCCTAATTTCTTTCTAATAACCTCATTATGTATACGGTCTCTTCTTTTATGACCACTCATCTCAACATCTTCATTTCCGTCACAGACATCTTTTGTACATGTTGATAATTAACTGCCCAACATTCAGAACCATAAAACATGGCAGGTCTAATTGCTCCTCTATAATATTTACCTTTTAACTTTAATGGTATCTTCTTATCACAAAGAATACATGATGCTCCTCTCCATTTTAATCAACCAGCATTAATTCTATGCGTAACATCCCCTTGACCCTAGGTATTTAAAACTTTCCTTTTTGGGGATGCAATGTGTGCCAATTTTAATTTTTATGTCCTCTGAAGTAACCAAATGATCAAACTTACATTCCATATTTTTTTCTTTGTCCTACTAAGTCGGAGGCCTTTGATTTCTAATGTTTCTCTCCACAGTTCCAATTTTCTATTAACTTTTTCCTTAGACTCCTCCACTAACACAATGTCATATGCAAATAACATACACCAAGGTACTTCATCTTGAATATGTTTTATTAACTCATCATTCACCATTATAAATAAGTATGGACTTAAAGTTGATCCTTGATGTAACCCAATATTGACATCAAAGAAGTTTGTCATCCCTTCATGAGTCCTCACACATGTTTTTGCACCATCCTACATGTCTCTTATAAGGTTAATATATGTCAATGGGATACCTCTTTTTTCCAAGGTTCTCCAAAGATGATCCCTCGGTACCCTATCGTAGATTTTTCTAGATCAATAAATATCGTGTGAAGGTCTTTCCTTTTTGCTCTAAAATGTTTCAGAAGACGTCTCAAAAGGTCAATCGCTTCAATAATAAATCTGTCTGGCATGAATCCAAATTGGTTCTCTGTTGTACTTGATACTTGTCTTAACCTACGTTCGGTAATTCCTTCCCACAATTTCATAGTATGGCTCATTAACTTGATACCTCAATAATTCACACAATTCTAAATGTCTCCCTTGTTCTTATATATGGGTATAAGTGTACTCGCTCTCCATTCCTCGGGCATCTTTTGGTTTCTCCATATTTCATTAAATAATCTTGTGAGCCAAGTGATTCATATTTCTCATAGTATTTTCCAAACTTCTTTTTGTGCCGGTACACCTCCCTTAGATACCCCTAACACATCTTTCGCAACTTTCCTAATATGTATAGCCATATTGTTCCACGTATCACACGGTGTGCCAACATAATTCCAAACATCTCCTTGCAAGACTTTCTGTTTAAATATATCTTCTTTCTCGCTTTTGAGGTTCCACCATTTAGTCCAAATAGCTCGATGCACTCTTTTCTTCTTTGTCCACTTTTTTATTTGTAAATCCATAACTAAAAGTCGATGTTGGTTGGTTAAGCTTTCTCCTGGAATTACCTTACAATCTTTACAACACGCTCTATCTTTTTTTCTACAAATAAAGTAATCAATTTGTGCCTGTGATAAGCCACTCTTATAAGTAATTAAATGTTCATCTCGTTTTTTGAAGATTGTATTGACTATAAAGAGATCAAATGCCATAGCAAAATTTAAAATCTCCCTATTTCCTCATTTATATCCCCAAAACCAAAGTTTCCATGAATACCTTCTTTACCGAGATGTCTATTTAAGTATCCTCCTAAACAAATCATCTCCCTTTGTGGAATCCTTTAAATCACCTTATCTAACTCTTCCTGAAAAGCTATCTTTATACTATCTTCTAGTCCTACTTGGGGTACGTAAGCACAAACTATATTCAAAACCTCCACTCCTAACACTAATTTCAACGTCATAATTCGGTCATCATATCGTTGTATGTCTACTACACTATCCTTTAAATCTTTATTTATGATAATACCAACTCTGTTTTGAGCATTTTCCTTACCTGAGTACCATAATTTAAAACATGTATCATCTATCTCATTTACTTTTTCTCCAACCCACTTTATCTCTTGTAAACATAGAATATGAATCTTTCTCTGAATCATAGTATCTACCACCTTCATTAGCTTACCGGATAATGTTTCGATATTTCAAGAACCAATACGAATCTTATTATCTAGGACTAGCTTCCTTATCCCCCGCATCCATCCATATTGAAAATGCGGAGACCCTCTCTGTAAATTATTCACTACATTCAGGTGGCAATGTAGCGGGACTAACTTCTTTACCCACACCCGTTCATGATATGGGAACCCTCTTTGCAATTGATTCACTATATCTGGGCGAAAATGTAGTGACCCTTGCTTACTTATCACTACATTCGGGCTCTACAATGCGTCGCTAGGTGGGGACGCCCCAAAACAATGCTCATAATTTGTGTAATCCATGGTATAAAAAACCGATAAAGTTTTACGCTGGCTGTCGGAAGCTTAACACAACCCTCCTCCTTTATCCGGGCTTGGGACCGACAATGCAAGGGTGATCCCTTACATGGGCAGAGTTCTGGAGCTTTTTATAAACAAGATAATCTCATGATTCATGTACTTTTGCACCAAAATTTTGAGAGAAATCAAGGTTCATGTGAAATTAGTGAAACATGTTTTGTAAAAAAAATTATAGGGATTCGTTGTTTACCGACCCTTCTCTTTCATATAAACTATTTCTTCCACACAATGACTTTGTGACTATGGTGTTCATTTCCTCTACCATGTTTTTGATTTTCCTTGTTTAATAAATAATGTGAAAGTAACTGAGCATTAATTTCTCAGTTTATTAGCTAACATTGATCATCTTTTATGTGATAGATGATGAATTTTGAATATGCCCTTACACTTCGTAGCATTATTCTATCTTGTTTCTTTTTTTCATACTTTTCCATTTTTCTGAGTTTTCAAATTTTTTTTATTTGTTAGAATTAATTAAATAAAAGATATCATGCATCATACTGTCTTGTGCAATAAAGTATGATTATTGCATATCAGTCCCCCTGTAGCATGGGGACCCATATGCTTTTCACAACATTGCACCAAATGATCAGCAGCCAACAAGTGCTTGGTTAGGCTCAAACATACTTAAACTTCAAAAGGATCTTGGAATTCAGCACGGAAGTAATACTTGTGAATTTGAAATTAGAAATGTTGCCTAGGTAATATGTATTGAGGAAAAAATTACAAAGTAAAGAGAAAACTAATTTCTTCATTGGCCATAATTCTTTTCACGAAGGCTTCCACTTTCTCACACAAGGAATAGATGACCTAAAGTCGTGAATATAAATTACTTGATTTACACAGACATCTAGTATTGTTATCTTAAACATGCATTAAAGAAAGGACTTAACGGTGATGAATTTCATCAAAATTTCAAATAGAAGTACGTCAGACATTATAGTATTTAGTTGCCAATCCAAATCAAATAGCCATCATTAAAATGACCCATGTTATGATGCTTCACATGCATTGAACTAATCTATGTGATGTGAAATTTGAATTTTCTTTTGGATCGACTTTTGGTGCAGTAAATTGTGCATTCTTCATTCCCAATAAGCAAGCTTACTTATGACGATTAATGACATCAGACTACCATACAAGGAACAACACATAGACAAATCACACTTTACCTCACACATTCAACTGTTAAACATACTTGATGTTTCTCTGACAACCTCATATCTCTTATAACACTCATGGGATTGCAAATGTATTGTTTGAGTTTGTACTTTTACTGTTTTACATGCCTCAGCACATATACATGTATTTATCCATTGCACAAGCTTTGCTGATTTGAACATACCTGTTATACTCCAGAGGGAGGAATTATTGATACCCCTGCAATCAGCAATATTTATAACGCGCAGGGACCGATATGCTCCCAAGTAAGCCATCCATTCAGCATCAACAAAGCCCTTCCCTTTCAAATCAACTTCCTCAACTGAATATTGGAAAGCTCTACAGAAAAAAGAATACCATCGAGGAAAAAAAAAGCCTCATAATACATTCGTAGTTTTCATTAACAACAAGCCGGTTGTCTTTAGTACCCGGTTTAAAAATCAAACTTCCTTTCAACGTAATGCTCTGAAGTTCTGAGTTAGTTACTCACATTGGCAACAAAAAAAATAACCACCCGAAAAAAGCAGCCCAAAAAAGTGTCATGGAAAGTAGGAAAAAGATGAGTCCCCCTTCAACAGTGCAGGATAAAAATCAATTCAGAATGACTTAATTAGGTGTCGGCAATTGAAAAACAGCAGACCAGTCACAGATCTGCGATTGGTGATAAAGTAAGCGTAGCCCGATGAGAGTTTCTTCGGTACATTCGAACATCGGAATAATTCCCCGAGGCGTGTGTAGCGATGGAACTACTAGTTGACCAAAGGAAGACAATCAAATATTAGGTTCGCATCCGAAATCACGTCAACGCTCCAGAAACGCAAAAAGAATCCTACAAAGCCGGATAAGATAGAAGTGAAAATGGGGAGCAACTTAGGTGCTCTCAATTGTAAAACCAGCAAACTGCTCACCAATTGTAATGGCTGGTCTCTTTCTTTTTTCCTTTTCTCATGGAACCAGATTCATATTTTCTTCCAAGAATTTGAAGAACAGGCGGACTTGGAGGTTGAATTTTCAAGGGTACAGATAAATGTAGGGAGTGCTGAACATTTAGATTGCCCAAAATCGCCAATCACAGAGAGAGAGAGAGATCAACCGTCGCCATCAAAACTATTGTCCTAAACAAGAGAAGCTACGGAAGAACAAGAACAAAAACGAAAAGGGGGTCCAGTTACTTACTCAAGGAGAGAGGGAGAGAGGAGTCTTCGTTGGACGAGACGATTGAAGAGGGCGTGGGCGAGATGAACGGGAAGCATTCGTAGCGTCCTCCGCTGCCTCCTCCACGCCTCCACCGCATCCGCACTGCTACACGCCGCCTCGACGCACCTCCATACCAAACCACCAACGCATTCGCTATCGCTCGCCATCCCCCTCCTTTCTCTTCGCCTGCGCTTTCCTTCCCTCACGTGCAGCCTACATAGACTGTCTAGCGAACCATGAAGTGTTGGTTCTCGCTTCGCGGCCACGCAACGAAGAGGCAGGTGGAGAATGAGGGCATCGACTCCTATTGTCTTTGCTCTTCCTTGACGTTTCTGCACAGTCGAGACACATCCGCGATTTTCCCTTTGCTAGGACGGAGGCTGTGTTCCCCCAACACGGACGTGATGTCTTTCGCTTAGGACGGGCCTTACTTTGGTCCCTCCTCTTTAGTTTTGGGTTAGATATTGGTCAGTTCCAAAGAGACGCTAGAGTTCTTATCAAAGATCCGAAACACCCTACGGTTGATTATCTGTTGTAGGTAAAAGGAGGTTATTATGGTGGTACCTTTACCACCATATCGAACTGAAGACACATGGAGGGGTGGAGGGGCGCCTGTCCTGAAATTTTGAAAAGTCACTAATGGTTGGGATTCATGTTTCGCCCCCCTAAGACCATGAAATGTATACGTTGCTCCCTCCAATACTATTTTAGATCCGCCACTGACTGAAAACGTGCTGCATACTGTGGATCAAGTGTCCTGCCAGGTGAGCTGACTCTAAGAATGCTGCTTATTTCACATATTTGATATAGTTATCTCTTAACCGTGACTATACGATGAAAGCATGGGTTGCTGGATGCAATTTCTTGCTTCATGAATTAGGAGTCCTGTTAATGTGGTGTATGGTGGGAGACCGTCATGTGGTTTGCACCTTCCACAGATGGGAAGCATGCTCTTTTCTTTTTTCTGACGGAAACCATACAGATGGTAAGCCCAGCATCTACACATTCATCATGTCCATTCTTGGAGTCTCAAAGCCCTAGCTCAACCTACCAAAAACGAAAACACACAAATCAATATTATGTGTAGTGTACCATATCATATCATGAAGAATCATGATACGATACAAGGGGTGTATCATGAGTTGATTGTGTATCGTTGTGCTTGGAATATGAAGGATTAATATGATCTCGCCCCTTTTGGCAAGAGAAACTTCTTGCTTTAAAGGGTGACTTCCAAGAATAACAACCAATACTCATAAGACTAAGCAATTTCCAAAGTTTTTGTAAACAAGAAATGAAATTTTCTTCCCTAACTTACCAATTATGATCATGTTCAGCTTTGGCAGGTTACACAACTATCTTTGTTTAAGTTTTGCAACTCCAAGGGTAGCTCAACACCTTCTCAACCGAGTTTCACTGGTTCGTGATGAATTAGGAAAATAGCCTAACTTAGAATAGTTCTTGATTTTTATTTATTTCCTGTTTTTTCTTATTTTTTAATTATTATTTAAATATTTATGATATGATACACTCATCTCATAGATAAAAAACATATACAATACGATATGGTACAAACAATACTGACACAAACAAAATCGAAGAATAATTGAAATAGATCGAATACCTTATTGGTGATCCATTTTTCATCTTAACTCATTAAATCTCTATCATTCCGACTGTGTCCTTTTTGAAATTCAAAGGAAAGAGCTAGTCTCTGTAAACTCAAGCTTAATGGTTAACAAAAACCAGGTTTTTAGTATAGAATCCCTCTTTAAATAGGTTATGATTTCCATCCATATGAAAATGTCTATATTTTGGGCAATTCTCTCCTTCTAACTTCATATTCATTTACCAATTGGTAATAGTTTATATTATTATCTTTCTAGTATTCAATTGGTAGATATTGGATCAAACCTAAACTAATTATTATGAACCTAGATTTGATCCGAGGCATCTACATATCTTAAAAAAATTCCATCATTGAAATTTGCAACATACCTGAACAAGTACATGTGCATCCATCACATCTAGTCATCTAACTCCCATCTGGCCTCGCTACAAGGGTAGTGACTACCATACTTTTATTGTTACCAAACATTCACAAAGTGCTGTTCCTCTTCTTCACATATAAAATCTTCATATAGTCGATAGATTTTGATTCTATCACATTTGAGGGATAGTATATGTACTTGGGAGGCATGGACACAAGAAGGACATTGTGTACTTCAAATAAGGATGAAGGAACCTCAAGTCAATATGAGACATCTCCAATCTAGTCATGAATGTTGTAAGGTCTGATATATCTAGCATTCAGCTTACACTTTTCATTGAATCACATAAATCTTTAAATAGGAGATACCTTAAGGAAGATGTAATCCTCATCACCGAAATCTAAGTCATGATGCTAGTTATTTACTTAACTATTTAGCGATCTTGTGCATCCTTTATTCAACTCACACACCAGTCAAGTTGCTGGTTGCATACCCGGTTGGTCCCAACACAATGGTGTGCGACATCTCTCTCCATGTAGCAGCTAGAAAGGTGATATGACAACTGTAGCACCTATGTGAGATGTGATCACGGCACGACCCGCAGCGACCTCAGAGCATAAATGATATTCACATCCAAGCACATCCAAATGAGCAAAAGTAATTCATCTAACTGAAATATTTTTACAATCTAAAGAAGTACAATTATAGTGAGGGGTCCAACAACAAAATCCTTGAAAGAACAAGTAAGCAAAGACTAAAAATAAGACTTGTCCATTTTATACCACCTCAAAGCGCAACTCAAACAAGCATGTTACTCGGTAGTTTGCACCCTTAATGTACTAAGGATAAACTATAAAATAATAGGATGAGCTTTATATCCTAGTTTTGTAGGAAAGTTATTCGCTCCTTAATATGAACAATTTTCTTTCATAAAATAGGACTGAAGCCCTTGCTTGATACAAGGTTATTAGACATGACATGACATAGTACAACACCACACGTCTGTCACCATGTGTGACACATCACAACATGTGGTGCAAAACATGTCTTTATTAGAAACCAAAATGTCTGGTGCTTTAGATGGCGATTTCACTTTTCTTGACAGTGATAAGCACCAACATTGGTCCATGTCATCCGCACTGCCCTATGATACCTTTCTGGAACAAACCCTTCAGTCAACACTAGTGTTTTGTCAGAAAACCATAATGAAAATGGAAGGAAATGGGAAATCTTTCACGTGCACAAAAACCTAGCGATATTTCTTTGTTTTTGAAATTGATTCAATCCACTTTTGAATGTGACATATCCAACATGGAAGCCCTTTGGTTCAACCCAAATCAATGTGGAACGACATTGATTTCTTTGCATCAATACAAAGTTGTTTTTTGTCAATAGTTAATCACGACTTCATTTCCGCTCATACAACCCTAACCCAATACATATCTAATATTAAACAATATCTTCTTTATGAAAAATAAAAGATCAATAAAATTTAAAGTAAAGGGATAGAAACTCACCGGTTTATTGTCGTTCTCGCTGGAGTCCACTTGAGAGAGAAATTCATACAAGTCACTTGGATGACTCTGATTAGGCCTCGCAAGGCCATTAGAACAACCTCAGTTGGTGGTGGTGGTTATGCCGCCCCCTCACTATCTTCTATAATCGGCATTACTATGTAGATGATTTGGATGGATTCAGATTTGGGTCAAACCCAAGGTATTACACCAAAGATAACTTGATAACTATTATTATACGAAAACTCAATCAAGTTCAAGTGTTCATCATGTTAATCTACCCAATCAAGTGCACATGTTCACTACATATCATCCAAGGTATGAAATAAGCCACCTTAGTGTGCCAAGCAGCAATGATGGCATCATTTTTCTTAAGGATTCTAAGGTGACCAACCACAAGGTGTATATTAGTGCATTGACATTTTCCATTTTGGAATTGGTAAAGTCTCAATGTACTTGTAGGGCATCGATGATCTACCTTAACTTTCTAACAAGTTAGATATGTGGCTATGAACTCCTTGATAGCTGGCTTCATGCTAAACTAAACGTATTGTTGACTCAAGTCCTTATACATCTTTATAATACTTGGATAGATGTTATATCGGCTCCAATGCAATGTCTTAAGGATCTCTATAAGTAATGACTCACCATTAGGAATAGCATTGCATCCATCAAATCACAAAGTTCCATCATTGTTAATCTCGTATCTTGGTCTTCCTCTATTAGGAATCTCCTCCATGATATAGCTCTCAACTTTAGGTCATCCTTTCGATATGCAATAACTCTCATCCATAAGTCTAGGGTAGCTTCACTTTCATATTGAGGTTTATTGTGGAAATATTTACTTTAAACTCTTACAATATGAAAATAATTGAAATTTGATGCAAACAATGTCAATTGATCTTGAGCACAAAAACCACTACGACAAGCTGAAGATTGTGTATCTGGTAATTAACATTGTGTTTCTTCAATTGTTGTTATGAGTTCATTATAACTTTATCCTACATCAAAATCACATGTCAAAAGCCCTTCAGAGAAGCATCCAAATAAACCCAAAAATCCTTAGTGGCAAACATAAAAGCCAAAAGTGTTGAGTTGGTAAACTTGGTCTTCGATTTTACTCTATTTGCACTCAATAGTTAAAACAAACATGGTGTCATTTTTAGTGAGCTTAATGAGGGGATTGCCAATTGTAGGAAATCCTCCTTGAATGGTAGAATAATATCATGTCAATCTAAAAAACTATAGACCTAGTCATTTCCCATTAACTACTCACACGCCTAGAAGGATCCACTAAATAGGTCATCTTTAGAGATTACATGCCTTAGAAGATCAACTTGTTCCAAGTAGAGCTCACACTTAAAAAGCTTCACATATAGTTGGTTTCTTTGCAATAATCTAACTCCAATATGAAGATGCTCAACACACTCTTTTCCATTCTTAGAATAAACAAGGATGTCATAAAAAAACACAATAACAAAATTGTCAAATACTCTCACAATACTTGACTGATCAAAACAATAAAAACTACTAGGGCAATAGTTCGCTGAAAAGGTATCACAAGAAACTCGTGTAAATCACAAATAAGAAACAAATAATAGCCATGTTGCAAATCAAATATAAAGAACACGAATGCCACTCATTACTAGTCAAATAAATCATAGATCCACGTAATAGGTACTTGTTGTCGATGGTCTATTACCTGTAATGGATACACGTGAAGAGAACCATATTTTTTTCTTTATAAATAAGATAAGAGTTCCCCATGGTGAAGTACTAGATCTCATGATGCCTTTTTCTAAGAGTTACTCGCAACTATATCTACAATTTTAGCAATCAATTAGGACATGACTTTTGTATAACCAGTCTATACTCAAAACTACATTATAGTTTGAGATATCCAAAATAATCAAGTCGGCATGTAGCTCATGGCCACCAACCATCACCAAACAAACTATCAAATGAGAGACTATAATTGTCCATTCACCATTTGCACAAGAGAGAGCACTAACATCTTTGGATTTTTAGTAAT
Source organism: Brasenia schreberi (assembly GCA_036023115.1). Lineage (NCBI taxonomy): Eukaryota > Viridiplantae > Streptophyta > Magnoliopsida > Nymphaeales > Cabombaceae > Brasenia > Brasenia schreberi. The sequence goes on from JAYKKT010000039.1 coordinate 5,347,011, forward strand.
TTGATGGACAAATATAGGAGTAGAATGAGTAGCACTACAATCAAACATAACTAAAGCAAGAATACTACATGAAAAATAGTACTAAGTACTAGGTAAAAAGTATTTTCTTGTGATCCTTTATAGTGAAAAGAAGTCCCTCATGTATTGGTTAATGTTGCGGCCTACGAGGTGGTCCCTAAAAATGAAGTCCTTTTGAAAGAGAAGATCTCTACTAACATGAGTCTCATCGCTCACTACCATATATTGATGGGGTGAGATGCAAACTAGGTTAAGGAGAGTCTCTAATGTCCAAGTTCCTTGTATCTAAAATACTATCTTGTCATGTGATCATTCTAAGGTGGACTGGTTGGTTGTGTACAAACTTGTTTTCCATGAGTGAGTGCTAGGTAATCACTTACTTGTGTCCTTCCTCTACACAAGTATAACAATTGAATTTGCAGGCATTATATCTCAACTAATTGTGGGAAGCTATAGTTCTACCATGGAAAACGCGGTCCACATTGTGAAATAGAGAAAGTTGAAATAGATACTATGGGCCTCGATCTTCTCTTGACTTTTCTTCTCTGTCAAAGGTTTCACCTCTCAATTTCCTTCTCTCTTGTAAGTCTACCTAGTCAATCTCTATACTCAAGATACACAATAGAAGCTTTTTTATGGTAGATGTGTAACAACAGTCCCTTTCTATATGTATCATTAAAATCACAAAAGAACTTTCTTCTCCCTTCCACATGACTCATAGCTGGTCAAAATTTAGCAAGTTTTATGAATTAGTTGTTCTACTCATAAATACTCATATTCTCTTATTCCACATTATTAAAGAAGATCATGCCGAACCAGTACTATGTCCATGGCTACAAATGTGCAATCTCCTTTGACTTCTACCACCCTCTAGCACTATTGTGAAACAACAATGTAGGTAGCTCTACTTAGTATGCAACCTTAGCGTATGAAGAGGTTTTGGTGTCCCCTCAATGTGATTGATCCATTCTACATGCTTCAGGCGTTCACTCATTGTAGCAATGCTTCATCACCTTGCAAATATTCACTTGGCACTTTTTGGTCCACTAGTGTTGGTTGTTGTCGCCACTTCCTACAAACCTTGCCAGAGCCTCGAGAATATCCTATGTCGGTGAAGTACCATTTTCTAAGGTAGCATTTGTGGCTAAACCACCTATAGCTATGATATGTGTTTCTCATAGTGCCCAATAACAAACTAGATAAATTGGAAAGGAACAACTCAAGTGATTCAGGCATTGTTAGGATGGCAAGTGAGGTATAGATATTTGAGGCAATGTCATCTCTAGAGTTGTTGGTGGTCTATGCGCTATTGGAGGTGTTACTTGAGAGTGAGGTACTTTCCTTAAGACACCTTATACCACCTCCTCAAAGTAGTAAGCACCAACATGACCTACATTCAGGTTCAAGGTCAAAGGTTTCTACATGAAACATATCCAATATGTGTTAATTATTGAATCTTGGATGAGCTAGTCTCTTATGAAACATATCATAATATTTGAAAACCTTCTCTCCTGTTTCGAAAGGACATGAGGGTAAAAAGCACTTGGTCCTTAGTGTCCTCCAAGTATGGAGATAAGTCACATACATTGAAAGTTAGTGAGATATTTTTATCTCTAACATGTATGCATTATTATTGATCTTGGCAAGCATCTTAAATGGCTCATCTCCTCTTCTTGGTTGAAGTTTGATTTTTGTGAAGGAAATCTCTCTTTTTCTCATGTGCACCCAGACCACCCTAGGTTCAAACACCACCTTCCTCCTTCTTCTTAATTTGAGCCTTGACTTGTTCGTGTAACTTCCTCACAAATTCAAGCTTTTAGCTCCTGCCATCTTTATGCTTTAAAATTGAAGAGTTAGGCAATGGCAATAAATCAAGAGGAGTGAGAGGATTAAATCCATAAACAACCTCAAAAGGAGAATATTGAGTAGTACTATGAACAAAAGTATCTCAAGAACTTAAAATCTCGATGTGACACAATACTCGTTGGTATTCTATGAAGATGAACAACCTCTTAAAGACTCATTACTAAGTCTCGCACAAGACTTAAATAAGAGAATCAAGGGACAAAAAGGCCTTGGGAAGGAACTCTACTTAAAACTTACATGACTTTTATTATCTCAAGAATGGTCAAACAAGATGTCCTCTAATACCATCCCAAAGGGGATATTTATAGAGTTGGAGAGGCCTTAATGAACATGCCTTGTACAAGAAAACATGGCCTTGGAGATTTGAAAAGTTTTCAAAGCCCATCAGTTATGGTTTCCTATTAACAAAACTTACTAAACATATCTTTAATACTAGAAATAACAAAGTAAATATCTGACCAACAATATGGGTCTTATTGTAGACAAGAAATAAAGAAAAAATATGAGTTGACTTGGCATATTGAGACTACTTGTATTTAAGCCAAGTAATGAAATTTACATAAACTTTACTCGTGACGATTTTGGAATGTCCAGGAGCATCTTCAATTGCATCATGTTCTCTATAAGAATAACAATGGATCATCTCCGAGTTGTATAAATCTCTGCTCCAAAAGGAAAGGCCAACTAGTGTTCCTAACTATGGAGCAAAAGTAGGGTACACTTACAAACCCTTTTTATCTCGTGATCTTTCGTTTACTAAGAATACTTAATCTCATTTAATAAAGAGATACTTTCAGCCTCCCTCTTTTTAAAGTAGTTGGTGCTCTTCATCAAAAGAGGACTTCCATAGGGACAACTCTCCTTCCAATCAAGGATTCCTTTCTTTTCCTTATTGAGAATGTTCTCGATGTGGTTCCTTACTTTCTAACTTTTATAAGTCCATGCACATCTGATGGATAACCATATTTTACTAAATGGTGTAGAATCACTATCTTACTCTTCAAGCATAAGAAGTTGTTTGTCAAAGTTGAAGGTCTTCACAATAGAAAGTGTCATAAGTTCAAGGTCTTCCTAATAAAAATCTATCTTTGCATTTCTCACTTATGAACTCAAACATGAGAATTTTCTAAAATTTCATACCTTTGATTAGTCTCCACCCCTCTTCATAGTTTGCCCCAAAGCTATGTGGTTGCAAGGATGAAAGGTAATCAACTTCCCAAATAAAGTAAAAGCACTCACACATAGAAAGCTTCTAGAGTTGTCATGGAGAACCTATCATTCTGGAGATTTTACTTGTCGTTCATGTAGGTTACAACAATCTGTTATTAAATCTCATACCACCAATTACAATCACCCCAACCACTTGTATTATTGTGGTAGCAAATGATATATGACCAAATTACTCACAATTTATTTTTCTTCTCCACCACTAGTGCCACTTATAATATCTTCAAACCTCAACTTCTCATACCACATATCCATCAATAAATAAAGCCAGACCACCTCTCAAGGATTCAAATGTCTTCATCTTTCATTATGCATACTTGGTTCCAAAAATTGCAACCCCCAAAATTAGGTAAGAATCAACTTTTTAAGTAGAAATATAAATTAGTAACAAATTGGGAGATCTCTCATAAAGGTGTCGAAGAAAATATGAAAACTTAAATTGTCATTATAAAATTAAGATTTTCTTTTAGGGGATGAGTATAAATCCTATAGAGGAGAGTTGCTAGCTATTAAACAAAGACTCAATTTTGCATGCCAACAAGGCTATGAAAACATTTTCATAGAAGGTGATGAACAAGGAAAAATTAAAGAGATCAATGAAGTTTAATAAGATAAATCTAGTGAAGACACTTTACTAAGAGAGATATTTACATATATGAGCTGGTTCAAGAGATTTGAAGCTAAATATATAGTCAGACACTGCAATAGAGCTGCACACACCATTGTCATCTATACTACCGGACATGAGTTGTGTTTGGATTGAGACATACCCTTGTTTTCTAACTTATATGTCCCAACTTTTTTTAATCAAATATGAGATAATTTTACCATCAAGAAGGAGAACTTTAAGTGCATTAACCTTCTAATGGGTTCAAAGATTCTTATTGTTTAGTAACTAATTCATCTTGGGTTTGATTGAATTTTTGTTTGGGTTGGGTAATAATCATGTTTCGGTATGATTCCCATAGAACCAATGGGCTTTAGGTCTAAAGGCTTCGCCTTAGATGGTTTTAGGTCTAAAGTAATGATAACAAAACTTGATTATGTTTTCAAAAGGGATCCAAATTTAAATCCGACAGAAGTACATGGTCTACCATCTAATAAATTTGGGTAGCTAAACACATTTTCTCGACACTAAACTTGACCTAGAAACTTCAACAACACCTAGAGCATTAGGACAACAGGGCGGTCTATGACTATTGCTACTATGTGGGTTTGGTTTAGGCTTCTACCCTCTTGTAGCAAGAAGAAAGCATAATTTCTATTCATACATTCTTCTTATCAAACATCATTTTTTTCAAAAAAACTTGAAATTATCCTTTCTACATATTCTCTCTAATCTATTCGTTTTCACTGGTTTCTATTTCTTTCTATCCAGTTTTTTCCTCCCAATGATTCGTGTTGACTTCTCTTTTCTTCCTAACAAATTTTTTTTCTTTGGCAATCTCTTTTAATATTGGTATCTATCTCAATTATTTGATTTGTCCATAAAGCTCACATTCTTCAAACTTTTTTAAACTTTGATAAATGACATTTTTAATCTTTTTATCGATCTCGATATAAACATACATCTAATGAAAAATCGATAGAAAATAGAACCCTACTAGTCTATCATGATGAACATTTTTGACGGATTAAGAAACCAACATATGGCAATGAAGCACACTTAAGGAATAGGTCAATGATCAAACATGCTGAAGGTGCATCATTGTTTGAAGGGTAACCTGCAACACCTTTTTTCTAGAAAATGGTGTCTACGTCAAGGGAATAAAGAGAGAAAAATAAGGAAGTTTCGGGAAAAATGATAAAGACCATTTTTAAAAAATGAATAAAGATTAGTGTATCTCTAGTAAAAAGGGGTTTATGAATGGTAACACCAAGGCATAACCGGTTCAGACCCATCCCAGCGGTTCAACTTGAAACCGAACCGGTTTACAAACTATCTGAAATGGCTATGACCCGGTTCAGTTATGGTTCGTATATATTAAAAACCAGCCTGGAATTGGAACCAGAATCACTATGAAAAACAACGAATTGGTTTTGGTTCGAGCCATCGAATCCGAGCTGTTGGTTTCAAATCCTAACCTATAATCTCAAGTTCGCCAGTTTCGGGTTCAGTTTGCTCCCTGATTCATTACTATATATTATATACGTAAATAACAAATGATCGCCAATGTGACATTGGTTCTCATATCACCTTGTACTCGGACACCATGTAGCACCTAGGTATTGGCCAGGTGGTCTGCCATGCTATAAAGCGGGCATCACGTGAAAGTTTGCATGCCAGTGGATCTGTTTTCTGCACATGGTGTAAAGTGGGCACTGCGTGTCACTATCTCGTTTATATACATAGTTATTCTTACAATACATATATTATATATACTTATGTAGTTAAGTCAATCACTACTATATAGTGTACATATATTTTGTAATATAATATATCACGTATATATTAATTAGTTAATTAATGTAATATTTATAAGTACTCAGCTATAACTTATAAGAACTTATATAATCTAATTAGCTTTTTAATATTATACACTCATACATATAATTTTAAATTTATATAGTCTTATATAACTTATGATCTTAAATTTTTAATAGTTATATACATAAATCGGATTCAGATTTGAAACCATTCAAAATCCATAATCATCTGAAACAAGATTCAGAATCACCCATAATTGGATCCAAAACTGTCCCAAAATCATTTAAAAACCCGATCTGGAATCAACCCGATCCATAACCACCCTGAAATCAAATTCAAAACAATTTAAAAATTGGATCCAAAATCACTCAAAATCGAGTCCAAAACCATCCCGAAACCAAATTCAAAACCACCCAAAACCGAATTAAGAACCACCTTAAACTATAACCGAAACCGTCAAAAAGCGAAACCGGATAAAAAATCATCAAACTCACAATCGGAATAACCTGCTGAACGGTTGGGTTACTGGTTCCGAGTAACCCGGAACCGAACATGTATGTCACCCTCGGGCCTTTGCCCTTGAACAGCACAACCATGAGACGCAGCACAAAATCGCGCCGAGTGCTGATCCAAATTTGAAAGTAACCGCCCTCTCTCTCTCTCTCTCTCACGCATATACACAAACACAGCGATGAGCATCAGAGAGCCTCGTAGCCTGAACCAGAGGAACGCGCGCTTCATTGAAGATCTAACGTCACGATCCACCAACAATCTGAATGATATCTCCTTGGCTCAACCCTCCTTTTCCTTGGTCGACGAGGATCAAGACGATGATGCTATTAATCGACCAGGTGATTTCTTGTTCTCTCTCCCCTTCTTCTTTATCAAACTGATCACATTTCTGCATCCACATCGTACTTTACCCACTCAGCCTCTACCCCGAATGCGCATTTCGATCCTCCATTGGTTTTTGGATTAGTTTCGGCAGAGGAGGTCAAAATTTAGAACTTAGAAATCCATTGATTTTTTGTGTTCGTTTCAGTAAGGGAGGTGGAAGCGTTACACAAGATAAAAGTTAAAGGCCGGAGACGCCTTTGCAAACTCTCTTCCGAGGATGATCGTCCTCAGCAGCAAGAAACCCTCTTTGACGATTACGTAGAAAGGAAGGAACATTCTTCTCCCTCTGCTATCAGAGAGATACTGAACGATTTGAGCATCAAACTCGACAGCCTAACAATCGAGAAGAAGACGAGGGCAAAGACAAAGGATGCGAGCAACAACGGTTCCCAATTGATCGACCTATGTAGTCCTAGCTCGAATAAGAAATCTGATCAGCAGGGCGTGAAGGCAGTTCCGCTTATCGGGGATTCCGAGAACCTTGATGAGCTCGAATATGAAAGCGCTGGTTCCTCATTGTCATCCATTTCTCTGATTGGGGATTCTTCGGGTAGTTCAGCAGAATCCCAAAATCTAGTGAAGGCATCAACAAGCGAGGTTGCAGGCAACAAACTCACTTGCTGCAGTTCGGAGCCGCCGAAAGATCGAATCGATGGCTGGATCGACTCCTTTCCACACGCATCATTCAAGGCAAAAGTTTCAGATTCTGGTTCGTTGGTATGTGATGAAAACCGTGTTGTATTGGATGAAAACAGTGACTACTCTGATCATGACGATAAGGAGTCGATCAAGCTTGTCAGCCAGAGGGAAACATTTACCCTTCCGGGCGAAATTGCAAAGATGTTGTACCCTCATCAATGCGAAGGCCTTATCTGGTTGTGGAACATCCACTGCAATCTAGGAGGAGGAATCCTAGGTGATGATATGGGACTAGGGAAGACGATGCAGGTCACATCTTTTTGGTTTCCTCCTTAACTCCTAAGGCTTGTTCTACGCTTAGTTTTGCATCATCGCTTGGTTTGCATATACTTGAAAATCTTCTATGCCTTGCACCATTAATTATCTTATTTTCCTGTTTCTTTTCAGATATCAGCCTTTTTAGCTGGTCTATTTGCTTCACGCTTGATCAAAAGGGCACTCATTGTTTCTCCAAAAACTCTTCTTGGACATTGGATGAAGGAGCTTTCTGTTGTAGGCCTTTCCAAGGAGATTCACGAGTGAGTCTTGGATTCTGCAAGTTCTTGTTTTGTAAATTTGCTTGTCTTTGATTTACACAGAATAATTTGGTCGTTGACCTTTGCAGGTACCTTGGAGGCTCTGGAAATTTTCGTGATTATGAGCTTAGATCTGTCCTTCAGGTTTGCTTTATGTTTTTCTAGTGTTACAGTCATAGTGCCTATCCATATGCTTGCACAGTGATCTCAATTTCCTCTGTATCAAGATTTTTCTTTATTTGTCTTCCCAACCAATAATTTTTAATGTCCTTATGAAATGTATGAATATTTATTCTACTTTAGTTGGAAATCTGTCCTTAGGCCTATCTTACCAAAAGTGACAAGTGGGGCCTAGGAGCCAAGCCTCACTAAGCTGAAGTGGACACTATGCAGCATTCTTAGCAGCCCAATTGGTAGTATAAAAGAAAAAGAAACAAAAATGTGAGATGCTATTAAACATGAAAAAATTATGTGCAACATATATACAACAGCAACAACTAAGCCTTTTCCCATACTAGATGGGGTCGGCTACATGGATTCTTTGTTTCCATTGAGCCAGGTCATGTTCCAGCTTGCAACATGTATCATTAATGTAAATCAATAGGACTGCATATAAATGTGCGTAAACTAGTAGATGAACAACTACAAAAAAAGAAAGAAATAGAAGAACTTGAGTCTCTTATCAAAGTTTAGAGGGGCGTAGCTGCTAGGTCTCTGAAAATATTGGGGGGTTAAGGGGAGGGAGGGGTTTGGAAGCGTGTCTAGGTGTGCCTTTTGAAAGTTTAGTCATCCATGTGGTTGGGGGCTGAGCCGTTGATATTTTCAGTCTCTACGTAATCCCTTTAATCTTTTCAGAACATTTTGTTTAGTTGCTTATTGATGTTTCCTAGAGAACCATAGCAAATCAAGAAAGTTTGCAGGTAATGACAGTTATCTTACTGGTGTATATTATTTGATAATTTCAGTTTTGTGGCATGAAAAGTTGACATTCCTTGGTTTGGTTTACCATATTCATGGTTAGTTGTGATGCTTCATGGCATAGTGAATAGTGACATAAAAACAATTTAAATTGTTATCCTTGTCACTATGTATTAGGTAGTCACAAGGTTGATCTATTAAAATCTGGATTCAAATGGACAAGTTTAGTCATGAGTACAACTTTCAAACAATCTATTATGGGTTAATTCTGTTGTGATTGCTATAAGCTATTTTGTTTTTAAATGATCAACTACAATAATAATGAAGAAATGACAGTAATATTCTTGTCAAGTTAACCAAGATTGCTTTCAAGCTCTGACGTGACTTAGAAGTGTAGAATTTCAAGTTTAGCTTTTTCTGAGAAGCTCATTTCATATGCTGGTTTTCATAGGATGGTGGTGTTCTCCTCACTACTTATGATGTTGTACGGTGCAATGCAAAAGCCTTAAGTGGTGAGAACTTGTTTGATGAGGCGGGTGAGGACAGGAGCACATGGGATTACATTATACTTGATGAGGTTTATATGCAACTTGATTTCAAGTTAACTGGTGGCGTCTCTTCTTTGTTTCAACAGATGAAAATCTAAGTGATTGATTATATTGATTCTTGGTTGTCATTGTACTTGATCTTGTGGCTTATTTGTATTTAACTTCAATAAACTGGGATATGACTTTTTTCCTTTGCGCACATTTGCGGCCTTCATCTACATCTTTCATTGAAGTTCCATAAACAAAACCAAAACCATAGCCAATCCTCCAAAGGTTCCCTTCGGCTGGATGGAAATTGGGCCATTTCACATGCAAGTTCCAAGGAAAGTAAAAAGGAAACATTTGGAAGTTACTTACTGAACCCCAAAAAAAAGCCTTCTCCAACACTAAATGTGATTGACTGCATGGACTCTTAGTTGTCATTATACTCGATCTTGTGTCACATTTGCATTAACTCCACATAAGCAAGATTATGTTTTATTGTTTCTTTCAAGTACTTTTGTGGCCTTCTGCTGCCTTATTCAAAGTGTGTTTTAGCTAATTCCTTTCACTTTACCATTTAGATTTCCTTTCACAAACAAAACCAAACCAAACTAAAGTAATTTCACAGTAAATTGGGTTGTGCATACAAGGATTCTTAGTTATCATGCTTGGTGTTGCCTCATGTTTGCATTAACTCAAGAAAAGTAAATTGTGTTTTATAGTTTCCTTTCAACACTTTTGAGGCCTTCCTCTCTCTCCTTTGAAATTTCACAATCAAATACGTCATACCCCTGGCCATTTCAAATTTCCAAACTGCCTCGACTCTATCTCTCTTTTTGTCTTCTAGTGGTGCCAATACACTTTTCCCTCATTGGATCTAGTCTTTCCTTATGGGTCCACAAATCCATCTCATCTTCATTGTTGCCACGGCTAAACATTTATATTTACTTACAACAAAACAACAACAACAATAACAACAACTAAGCCTTTTGCCATACTAGACGGGGTTGACTACATGGATTCTTTGTTTCCGCAGAGCCCTATCATGTGCCATGTTAGCAGTTAACTCACAATAAGCTAGATCATTCTTTATTGTTTCTTTCCAACACTTTTGTGGTCATCCTCTACCTCTTTTAATACAAATTTAGTTTTTTGTACCTTCTTATAGGTTCTTCTTTTGATCTTCTTTCTATATGTCCAAAGTCCAAACCATCTTAAACGATATTCTCTCATTTTATCATCTATTGGTGCCACTCCTAATTTGTTTCTAATAACCTCATTATGTATATGGTCTTTTCTTTTATGACCACTCATCCATTTCAACATCTTCATTTCTGTCACAGACATCTTTTGTACATGTTGATTGATGATTGACTACCCAACACTCAGAACCATAAAACATCACAGGTCTAATTGCTCCTCTATAATATTTACCTTTTAACTTTAATGGTATCTTCTTATAAAAAAGAATACATGATGCTCCTCTCCATTTTAACCAACCAACATTAATTCTATGCGTAACAATTCCATCAATTCTTCCATCACTCTGAAAAATTGACCATAGGTATTTAAAAGTAAAACTTTCCTTTTGGGAGATGCAATGTGTGCCAATTTTAATTTCTATGTCCTCTCAAGTAACCAAATGATCAAACTTACATTCCATATATTCTGTCTTTGTTGTACTAAGTTAGATGCCTTTGCTTTGTAATGTTTATCTCCATATTTTCAATTTTCTATTAACTTTTTCCTTAGACTCCTCCACTAACACAATGTCATCTGCAAATAACATACACTAAGGTATTTCATCTTGAATATGTTTTGTTAACTCATCAATCACCATTATAAATAAGTATGGACTTAAAGTTGATCCTTGATGTAACCCAACATTAACTTCAAAGAAGTCTATCACTCCTTCATGAGTCCTCACACATATTTTTGCACCATCGTACATGTCTCTTATAAGGTTAATGTATGTCAATGGGATACCTCTTTTTTCCAAGCTTTTCCAAAGAACCCCCTCGGTATCCTATCATAAGCTTTTTATGGATCAATAAATATCATGTGAAGGTCTTTCTTTTTTGCTCTCAAATGCTCCATAAGACGTCTCAAAAGCTGAATCGCTTCAACAGTAGATCTGCCTGACATCAATCCAAATTAGATCTCAGATTCCTATTTTTGTTAACTTCTGTTATTTATACTTCATGAAAATGCATAACTTTTGAGGATAATTATGTGGCTACTTTTATATGGTTTTGGTACTGCTAAGAGAATTCAGCTTTTGCTCTAAATCTATTAATAGGTTCAGGAAGAAAATTAAATAAGAAATGCATGGGGTTGCATTTAATTCTGAGTTAACATGTGGGTTCTCCCCTTGAGAATTTGAGTGGTTGTAAGTCATCACATATACTCTACTATGATACGGAATTTGGTTCTCAATCTCTATTTGTTTGGATGTATTATGTGATTTTCTTAGTGGGTTCTTCATACCTGATTCTCCATCTAGTTTCTCTGTTAATTGCATAGGTCATGTTGCCTTGCGTTTCACATATTTCTCTGTGTCCTCATGTGTAACTATTGGTGTTACTTGGAAGGTCAAAACCATCTATTTCAGCCCACACCTTCAAACGCTTCTGATGCCTTTGCAGTTTGAGCTGGTCCCTTGAGCACACTGCATTTGAAAGTTCTTTTCTTCTTTTACTGTGTGGTAATTTATGCAATGGGAGATTGGACATGTCCTCTCTATGTTTAATGCTTCATGTCCGTCACCTAGGGTCATGCCATAAAGAACCCAGCTACTCAAAGGGCGAAAAGCTTGATTCAAATTCCAAGCGCTCATCGAGTCATCGTCAGTGGAACTCCTATACAGAACAATCTGAAGGTGTTTTGTGTTGTTAATTAAAGCTCTGCAGCTCTCTTGAAGTCGACTTGTTTTAGTATGATGCTCTGCTTATGTAGTACTTAATATTCCTTATGTTTTCAGGAACTGTGGGCCTTGTTTTACTTCTGCTGTCCAGAAGTATTGGGTGATAAAAAGGAGTAAGTAGTAGTTCTATAGTTTGCTCAATATGGGGTTTGTTAAGTTTCAGGTTTTATTTTGCGCCCATTATTACCAGGTTCAAGGAAAGATATGAGAATCTAATTCTTCGCGGGAATGATAAGAATGCTACTGCAAGGGAAAAGTGGGTGGGATCAACAGTTGCGAAGGTATAAAAATGATCTCGTGTATGGCCATGCATAGATGGAACACATCATGTATTGTTTTTCTTTCATCACTTTCTTTACCAAACATATTTTGCTAGCTTAAACCTCATAAAAACGATGTTCACTACAAGGCTGGAAAAAGCATACAATTGCCATGACGGTCAAGTTCACGATAAGGTACATAACATATGACACAAGATAAATGACTCCCTTCACCATAGTAATTAATGCATTAGTCAGTAACCTAAGTATGAAAAGAATGACAGAGCTACATAATCTAAGAGAATGAAACCATAGAAATGCATTAAATATCTTTTCCCCTTCAACTATGATGGGTTGCATCTAGCTATTCATTGGATGAAATCAATGTTTTTAAAATTGTATTCTATGATATGATACGATTTAATTTGTATCAATACTTGAATCATACTATTCAGGTATCTATATCATGTACAAATTATTAGGTTGTATTGCATAGTACTGTATCATACAGTGTGATACTGTACTTGTATTGTGTGGTACACCCCTTTATTCTATGATACGTGTAGATTTTTCAAAAACCATGCTTTTGAACTTTTGATATCCGAGGTTGTTTTAAACAATGTTGTACAACTCGTATCATACGTCGTATATCATCATGTTGTGATATAAGTAACCGTATCGTGCTCTATGATTTATCAGGCCATATCTTCCTGTATCGCATGATATAGTACAATACGACTCATATCATAAGAGTCGATGTTAGGTCGTAGAATATAAAATTCGAGAAACTTGGTTTTTTTTTTTCTTTTCTGTTAACTATTTTCTTATTCCTCTCCTTATACTCCTCTTGCCGCTGATGCTCCGTGTTCTTTTGTTCTCGCTTGTACATATCTTCTATTTCTTTTAGCATTTGCACTTTGACTTATTGACACACTAGAACAGTGGTGCCCATTCATTCCGGTTCCAGCTAGATGATATCTTGCACGACTAACTCCATTGTACATGATAACAACAACAACAACTAAGCCTTTTCCCATACTAGACGGGGTAAGCTACATGCATTCTTTGTTTCCACATAGCCCTATCATGTGCCATGTTAGTAGTTAACTCACAATAAGCTAGATCATTCTTTATTTTTCTTTCCAACACTTTTGTGGTTGTCCTCTACCTCTTTTAATACTTTCAAAATCTAGTTTTTCTAGTTTTTTTGGAGAAACAAGACCATTTAATGAAATATGGAGAAACCAAAAGATGCTTGAGGAGCGGAGAGCGAGTACACTTATATCCATATATAAGAACAAGGGAGACATTTAGAATCGTACGATTTATCGGGGTATTAAGTTAATGAGCCATACTATGAAATTGTGGAAAAGAATTATCGAACGTAGGTTAAGACAAGTATCGAGTACAACGGAGAACCAATTTGGATTCATGCACGATAGATCTACTGTTGAAGCGGTTCACCTTTTGAGACATCTTATGGAGTATTTTAGAGCAAAAAAAAGACCTTCACATATATTTATTAATCTAGAAAAAGCTTATGGTAGGATACCGAATGAGGTTCTTTGGAGAATCTTGAAAAAAAGAGGTATCCTATTGACATACATAAACATTATAAGAGACATGTACGATGGTGCAAAAACATGTGTGAGGACTCATGAAGGAATGACATACTTCATTGAAGTTAATATTGAGTTACATCAAGGATCAACATTAAGTCCATACTTATTTATAATGGTGATTGATGAGTTAACAAAACATAAGTACCTTGGTGTATGCTATTAGCAGATGACATTGTGTTAGTAGAGGAGTCTAAGGAAAAAGTTAATAGAAAATTGTAACTATGGAGAAACATTAGAAAGTAAAGGCTTTCGACTTAGTAGAACAAAGTCATAATATATAGAATGTAAGTTTGATCATTTGGTTAATTTAGAGGAGATAAAAATTAAAATTGGTACAGATTACATCCCCAAAATGAAAATTTTAAATAACTAGGGTCAATTTTTCATAGTAACTATACAATCATTATCACAAATTTGAGCAATCGAGAGAAAATTTAGATTTAACTTAGGTATTAAACTTATATTTTGAATTTTAAAATCTTCTTTCTCAAAATTCTCAACTTTTTTAAATTGAAGTTTCTTTCCATCGACCGGAAGAACATGTTTACCAAAAATATTTTGAGGTTTTTTCAAAGATTTTTCATCATTTGTCATATGACAAGTGGTCTTAATTTGACAACTTTGCTTATAATAGTGACAAATAGTATCTTTGTTGATTTCTTCAAAGCGAGGCTCTTATACCATGTAAGCAAACAATCCTTAAGTTGCTCGAGGAATCTCAACCAATTGTTAATTGAACAAACTGAGAATAACCACGAAACTAACTCACCAAAAGCTTGGTGTTATCCATATCGCACCGTATCGATACGGTACGATACACCTAAGAGTATTGTAAAATAGAACTTATCGTTTCGTATCGTACGATATGGACGATTCGCCCAATTTTTTTTCATTTTTTTAAATTTTTTTTGCAGGTTTCTTGCCTCTCTTCACTTCTCTCCAAGGCATTCTTCGATATGCTTTTTTGGGATTGCAAGCTCTGTATGTAACATGTAAATTCGGGTTTATAATTTCATTTATTGAATAAGAATAATTTATGAACAAATAAAATTTGTGACAAAATCATTTCTCTTTCTATTGCCTACTTTTAGGTATATTTCTGCTACCACTTTCTAATTTCATGAAATCGCAAACAATGAAGAACAATTTGGTTGTCTCGGTTCATTGAGTGGGCATTTCACAACTTCACTATTTTAGGGTTCACCTTACCTAACTTCCATTGAGTTGAACATGATCAATGTATGATCAACGCGTGTGAGGCTTAACTCGGTTTGTGAAGTGAGAAATGGAGCTTAATTGGTTAAAAGGGTAGTCTCTATGAAGACAAAAAGGGGATATCATCAAGTAACAATATCACATCACTCAGGTGGCATAGATTCAATAATCAAAGAAATGGAGCTCATCGTTTTGCTCACATATGAAAATTAGCAAATAATGACAACTACATGTACAAAGATAGCCGTTTGTTAATTTTGATATATTAGATCAGTGGATTATGGAAGATAACAAAGAAAATGCACTCCTAACCGATTAAGACATTGCATGGATTAATTTGAAAGGAGTGCAACGACATCATAGGTTGATACAAATTTACAATATGTAAAATGTAAATGTATTTCATTTTTTGCTTGAAAATATGTAAATTTGGATGCAATTATTCAATGTTGAATGCTAAATATGTACTAAACTTTGCATTATATGAATTCAAAGCCGTTTTTTCCTAATTTTCCTCATTTTTCTAAATTTTTTAAATATTTTCTATTTTTATATTAAAGTACGATACGCTATGATACGATACGCCTGTATCATGTAGCCCATTGATACGTGATACGATACGCATGAGACAATATTGGTTTCAATGCATAACAAGTCAATACAGAGGATTTCAACATCATAGACGGGTGTGGGTAAGTAAGTTAGTTTCACTATATTGCCACCCGAATTAAGTAAGGCTCTATGTGTTTTTTGAATTGACATATGTAGGAGGCAGGAAGCTTAGTCATACATAAAAAAATTGATTTTGGTATTTGAAATATAAGAACACTGAGCGACAAGCTAATAAAAGTTTTAGACTGCAATTATATATCAAGGGTTCGGTTGAGACTGCAGTTCGACAATGAATGTGTAAGGTCATGGCTGTGCTCAGTTCACAGAATGAGAAGTAGCAGTATGGTCAGCTACTAATGTTATCTTACATTACTATTTCAGTCATTCTGCCATATTTGATCAAAGCAGCTACCCACATATATTTCACGGGGAGTGAATGACAAAATGGTGGTTGGGATCCAGGATCCCTAATCAGTAGGAAGGTTGATTTTTACTGATTCAACAACTCTTCACCAACGACCACTGAGAGAGTGAACGATAGACGGTTTCCCTGAGAACAACGCACGCAAGAGACAGACCGAGAGAGAGACTGACGTTGGTGACGCTCCTGCACTAAGGGCCGATAGCCAGCTTGAGCCCTCTTGATCAAGTGGTAAAAGGAAGCTCAGGAGAGACGCACGCACGCATGAGACAGATGGCAGACGGTTTCCCTAAGAACAACGCACGCAAGAGACAGACCGAGAGAGAGGCGCTGGAAGGGGATTAGGAATTTTCGTATTTTATACCTTTGGTTTTGAATCGGATTGGGTTGTATGGGTCAACCCGATCCATTCACGGACCGAGTACTGGTACGTGACGTACCCAAATCTGGGTACACGTACCAGTACGCAATTTTTTTTCCGGTACTCCAATCGTTGTATGGGTACCTACCAGACGTACCCATACCCGATACGTATCGGATACGGGTACGACGCCAAATCTGGCGTACCCTTGCAACATAGGTGCTAGGAGTAGAGGTTTTGAATATAGTTTGTGCTTACGGCCCCCAAGTAGGACTAGAAGATAGTATACAGATATCTTTTCGAGAAGAGTTAGATAAGGTGATTTAAAGGATTCCACAAAGGGAGATGATTTGTTTAGGAGGAGACTTTAATGGACATGTCGGTAAGGAGGCATTAGGATATCAAGGTATTCATGGAAACTTTGGTTTTGGGGATATAAATGAGGAAGGTAGGGAGATTTTAAATTTTGCTATGACATTTGATCTCTTTATAGTCAATACAACAACAACAACAACTAAGCCTTTTCCCATACTAGACGGGGTCGGCTACATGGATTCTTTGTTTCCACAGATCCCTATCGTGTGCCATGTTAGCAGTTAATGTTAATGTGTAATAGGGAACACGGGCCCTTAGGGCCCGTGCCATATTGAACGAAGGGCCAGGGCCGAATTGAATGCCATTTGACTCTTGGCGACTTGGTGATCTTGATTCGTGCAACATCAACCTTCGATCATTGACTAATATTCACATGGTATTAGAGCCTCAGATTGAAGAAAACGAGTGTATTGAGAAGCGTGTCAAAAGTGCGAAAGTTGAAGAATTGCATCAAACTTGATGTTAGTTCAAAATCTTCATTTTTGCACAAAAATGAAAGGTAAAAATGAGTCGTTTAGATATATTGTAGACCCGAAAAGTTATCAAAGTTGGGCTAGAACAATGAAAAAATATTTTTGGGATTACATTAATGGAACTATAAAGGAACCAATTTTGGACATTGATGGCTTAGATGATGATGAAATCATCAAAGCACATTAAAAATTCAAGATAGATTTGAAATTATGGGAAAAGATGAATGCAAAAATCACATGGATTATTTGTCAAAATGTGGATGAAAAACTTAGAAATAGGATTAGTGCTTTTGAAAATGCGTTTGAAACTTGGGAATATTTGAAAAAGCTTCATTCTCAAGACGATTTTGTCTTTCAAATAGATCTCATGAAAAGAATGATTATGCTCAAACAAGGGAATCTAAGCATTAGGGACTATCACAATGAATTTTCGAAACTATGGACTCAATTAAGAAGTTTTGACAAATTTGGAAAACTTCACAAATTAGACGAATTTCAAGATTTTTTGGAAAATCAATATTTTTTCTTGTTTATGTGTGGTTTAAGAGACGAATTTGAAAACATTAGATCAAACCTTCTACATAGAAAACCTAGACCTAGAGGGAATACCTTTCTAGCCGATTTTGTTATGGAGGAAACAAGATTAAAAAATATGCATGTGGTCAAAGAAGCCGTGCTTGCCGCATCAAGATCCGGAGCAAATTTGAAGACTTACAAGCCTCCACATGCCAAGAATAATGAAGGCACATCCAAGAAGCCCACGGGACCATGGCCAAACAAGGATACAATTTGCCATTATTGCAAGGAAAGTGGACACATTAAAACCACTTGTCCTCTACTTCGGAAAAGGGGTGGAAACGTGAGAGCCATGGAAGGAGGTGTCTTACCCAACAACATCAAGGCTTACATAGAAGAAATTTTTAAATAAAAAGCAAGCATCTCCAGGAATGCTCTATCTACTTCGCAAGGTATATCTTTTTTTTTAGATTCCGGTGCATCTTTTCATATGACACATAGTGAAGATTTTTTGATTAATTCTTGTGAAACTATTGGAAAGCATGTGTTTACGGTCGATGGAACAAAACTTCAAATAAAAAAATTAGGAAATCTTGAAAAACAAAACTTTAAAATTCAAAAATGTAAGTTTTATACCTAAACTTAATTTAAATATACTTTCGGTTGCTCAAATATGTGATAACAATTGTATAGTCACTTTCTCATCCAAACATTGTGTGGTGAAGGATCACCTATCGAAGAAGGTGATTGGTTAAGGCCATATAGAAAGTGGACTATACAAAATGGACTATCTTGTTATACCAAATTCCGGTTTTTGTAACATAACCCAAGATGCTACGTTATGGCATAAAAGACTTGAACACTTGGACTCTAAAAAATTATGTAATATTCCTTTGATGAAAAGCATTAGAGAGAAAAATTTTGAATGTAAAGATTGTATTCTTGGAAAAATGCATCTTCTTTTTGGAGAAAGAAACTATGTATCAAAGAAAGCTTTTGATTTAATACATTCGGATGTTTGGGGCCCCGCGCCCGTTGTCTCTAAAGGAGGATTGCAATACTATGTGATTTATGTGATTTTTGTAGATGACTTTACTTGTTTACATGGATATCTTCTGAAACACAAATCCGAAGTATTTGAAAAATTTGTAGTATTTTGTAATATTATAAAAAACCAATTTGGAGTAACCATTAAAATCTTTAGATCCGATTCGGGAGGAGAGTTCATGTCTAATGAATTTGACAAATTTATTGAAACTAATGGTATTATTCATAAAAAATCATGCACTAAAACACCTCAACAAAATGGTCTAGCGGAAAGAAAACATATGCATATTATTGAAACTTGTAGAACTATGCTAATTGCTAGTAAGGTTCCTAAATTCTTATGGGCCGAAGCTACTCTTACCGCAATATATCTTATAAATAGAATGCCTTCATCTAACCTTGAGAATACACCTTTCGAAAAATTGTACAACATCTCTCCATGTTATGAAAGACTTAGGGTTTTTGGATGTAGATGTTTCGTGTATACGGACAAGAATGACAAATTGTCACCTAGAGCTATTGAATGTGTCTTTCTTGGTTATGGCATTGACAAGAAGGGGTATAGGTATTTTGATCCCATAGAAGACAAATTGTACGTGTCCAAGGATGTAAAATTTTTTCAGAATGATATTTATTATGAGTCCAAATCCTTGGAAAATTCGGAACCTTTCATTCCAAGATGTTTTTGAGCTAGAAGAAGATAATGATTGTGACTCAGTAGATCATCAAGACCTTCAAAAAGATCATGTTGGAAACAATGACATTTCACACACCACTGTTGATACTCGGTCAATTATCGAACCCTTCCCCTCACATTATACAAGACGACCTAGAGAAACCAATGAAGTCCACATGGAACATGATATTACAAGATTAGAACCCAGGGTTTCATGACCTCCTCAGCGATTTGTGCCTTATGAATCTTTTGAACCACACCGAAGAAATTTGATTGCCACCCTTCGTCAAGTTAAAGAACCTAGGTTCTATCATCAAGCTAAAGGTATTCCAGAATGGGAAGATGCTATGAAAGATGAATTCAACGCCCTAGACAAGGCTCAGACATGGATAGCTGCACCCATGCCAAAAGATAAGAAAGTCATTGGATGTCGGTTGGTATATAAAACCAAAACTCAAAATAATGGTCACATTGAGAGATACAAGGCTAGACTAGTTGCTAAAGGTTATGCCCAAGAATATGGAATTGACTATGATGAAACCTTTGCCCTAGTAGCTACAATGACCATAATTAGAATTCTCTCATAACCATTAGTGCAATTAAGCAATAAAATATATATCAACTTCATGTCAAGAATGCTTTCTTGAACGATTACTTGAATGAAGAAGTCTACATGAGTCTTCCTCCTGGGGTCACTCTCCCTCCTGGTCATGCTTTTAAATTACGAAAGGCTTTGTATGATCTGAAACAAGCTCCTAAAGCTTGGTTTGACCGATTTGAAAAATTCATGCATTTGCATAATTTTGTGACTTGCTATACTAATACTGCATTGTTTGTACGAAAAACAACAGCTGGTATTGTGATCTTGCTTTTGTATGTAGATGATATGATTATCACATGAAGTGATGAAGCCGGAATTGGTGAAGTTAAACTTAACCTTCATTATGAATTTGATATGAAAGACTTGGGTTTGCTGAATTACTTTTTGGGTATTGAGATAACCAAAAATAAGAGTGGATACTTTATGTCTCAAACAAAGTTTGCTAATGATATTATTGACAGATCTGGTCTTACAGATACTAAGGTTGTTGACACACCGGAAGTTCTGGGCACCAAACTACGCTCCATTGATGGTGATAAATTAGATGACCCCACCCCTTATCGACAACTCATAGGTGCACTTACTTATCTCACCATTACTAGACCAGATATTTCTCATGCAGTACACACAACCAGTCAATTTCAGCAGGCACCCACTTCTGTTCATATGAGTGTTGTCTTGCGCATTATTAGATATATTAGAAACACTGCCCACAAGGGGGTTCTCTTAACTTCTTCTTCATCTTTTGATTTATCTGTATATACGGATGCTGATTGGGGTGGAGATGTCAACAATAGACACTCTACGACTGGTTTTTGTATGTTTTTAGGTGAATCTCTTGTTTCCTGAAAGTGCAAAAAGCAACAGAAGGTGTCCCTCTCCTCTACAGAAGCCGAATATCGAGCCATGGCTACAACTGCGATGGAGATTTCTTGGATCACAACCCTTTTACCAGACATGGGAGTCAATGTCAAACACCCGGCGATCATGTATTGTGACAACAAAAGCGCCATGTACATTGCCCCCAACAACACTTTTCATGAGAGGACCAAGCACATCGAGATGGACTGCCACTTTGTTCGTGAAGAGTGTCTAAATAAGAAGATCTCACTCTGTTACGTCACATCTGAGATGCAGCTCGCATACTTCTTCACCAAATCTCTTTTAGCTTCTCGATTTTAGTTTTTACTAGACAAACTTTCAGTGTATACCCCGTAAGTTTGAGGGGGGGGGTGTTAATGTGTAATATGGAACACGGGCCCTTAGGACCCATGCCATATTGAATGAAGGGCCAGGGCCATGCTAGCCCTGGCCAATGGGGGTCCCCAACGGCTACTAGCCGTTGGGAGTGCTGGCCATTACTTCCTCCCTTTTACTTCATGTTCCATTCTCTTGTAATTTCTATAAATAAGACACTATCTCATGAATAATATTATGCAGTCTTGTACTGCTTCTTGACTTGATTTGTATACGCTTTCGCTCTTGATTGTTATTCTTGAAGATCGGCATTCGGGATTGAATGCCATTTGACTCTTGACGACTTGGTTATCTTGATTCGTGCAACATCAACCTTCGATCATTAACTAATATTCACAGTTAACTCACAATAAACTAGATCATTCTTATTGTTTCTTTCCAGCACTTTTGTGTGTCGTCCTCTAACTCTTTTAATACTTTCCAAATTTAGTTTTTCATACCTTCTTACAGGTTTTCTTTTGATCTTCTTTCTATATGTCCAAACCATCTTAAACAATATTCTCTCATTTTATCCTCTATTGGTGCCCCTCCTAATTTGTTTCTAATAACCTCATTATCTATATGGTCTTTTCTTGTATGACCACTCATCCATCTCAACATCTTCATTTCTGTCACAGACATCGTTTGTACTTGTTGATGATTAACTGCCCAACACTCAGAACCATAATACATGGCAGGCCTAATTGCTGCTCTATAATATTTACCTTTTAACTTTAATGGTATCTTCTTATCACAAAGAATACCTGATGCTCCTCTCCATTTTAACCAACCAGCATTAATTCTATGCGTTACATCTCTATCAATTCTTCCATCACTCTGAAAAATTGACCCTAGGTATTTAAAACTTTCCTTTTGGGGGATGCAATGTGTGCCAATTTAAATTTCTATGTCCTTTGAAGTAACCAAATGATCAAACTTACATTCATATATTTTGTCTTTGTTCTACTAAATTGGAGGCTTTTGCTTTCTAATGTTTATCTCCATAGTTCCAATTTTCTATTAACTTTTTCCTTAGATTCCTCCACTAATACAATGTCAAATAACATACACTAAGGTACTTCATCTTGAATATGTTTTATTAACTCGTCAATCACCATTATAAATAAGTATGGACTTAAAGTTGATCCTTGATGTAACCCAATATCCTCGATAATTCGCACAATTTTGAATGTCTCTATTGTTCTTATATATGGGTATAAGTGTACTTGCTCTCCATTCTTGGGGCATCTTTTGGTTTTTCCATATTTCATTAAATAGTCTTGTGAGCCAAGTGATTCCTATTTCTCCTAGTATTTTCCAAACTTCTATAGGAATATGATCGGTTCTACCGATTTACCATGCTTCATATGTTTAAGAGCCTCTTTGACTTCATTCTTTTGAATACGTCGGTAGAAATTGTGGTTTATATACTTTTCTGATTTGGCTAACTCTCCTAAGCTAATACTAACATCTTTATATTCATTAAAAGGATTATAAAAATAGTTTTTTCATCTATTTCTTATATGATCATTTGCCACTAGAAATTTTCATCCTCGTCTTTTATGTATCTAACAAAATTAAGATCTTTAGTTTTCTTATCTCTAGCCCTGACTATCCTAAAAATATCTCTTTCACCCTCTTTTGAGTTGAGTTTTTTATATAAGTCCTCCAAAATTTTAGTTTTTGCTTCACTCACGGCCTTTTTCGCTTCCTTCTTTGCTTTCTTATAAGCCTCTAAAGTTTCACTAGTTTTCTTTGCATAAAGTAATTTGTAACATGCCCTCTTTGCCTTACTACTTCACTCCACAACCAAGCTTCTTTTTGTGCCGGTACACCTCCCTTAGATACCCCTAACACATCTTTCGCAACTTTCCTAATATGTATAGCCATATTGTTCCACATATCACAGGGTGTGCCAACATAATTCCAAACATCTCCTTGCAAGACTTTCTGTTTAAATATATCTTCTTTCTCGCTTTTGAGGTTCCACCATTTAGTTCGAATAGCTCGATGCACTCTTTTCTTCTTTGTCCACTTTTTTATTTGTAAATCCATAACTAAAAGTCGATGTTGGTTGGTTAAGCTTTCTCCTAGAATTACCTTACAATCTTTACAACACGCTCTATCTTTTTTTCTACAAATAAAGTAATCAATTTGTGCTTGTGATAAGCCACTCTTATAAGTAATTAAATGTTCATCTCATTTTTTGAAGATTGTATTGACTATAAAGAGATCAAATGCCATAGCAAAATTTAAAATCTCGCTATCTTCCTCATTTATATCCACAAAACCAAAGTTTCCATGAATCCCTTGATATCCTAATGCCTCTTTACCGACATGTCCATTTAAGTCTTATCCTAAACAAATCATCTCCCTTTGTGGAATCTTTTGAAACACCTTATCTAACTCTTCCCAAAAAGCTGTCTTTATACTATCTTCTAGTCCTACTTGGGGTGCGTAAGCACAAACTATATTCAAAACCTCTGTTCCTAACACTAATTTCAACGTCATGATTCAGTCATCGTATCGTTGTATGTCTACTACACTAACCCTTAAATCATTATTTATGATAATACTGACTCTGTTTGAGCCTTAGTCTTGTGAGCCAAGTGATTCCTATTTCTCCTAGTATTTTCCAAACTTCTATAGGAATATTATCTGGTCCTACCGATTTACCATGCTTCATATGTTTAAGAGCCTCTTTGACTTCATTCTTTTGAATACGTCGGTAGAAATTGTGGTTTATATACTTTTCTGATTTGGCTAACTCTCCTAAGCTAATACTAACATCTTTATATTCATTAAAAGGATTATAAAAATAGTTTTTTCATTTGTTTCTTATATGATCATTTGCCACTAGAAATTTTCATCCTCGTCTTTTATGTATCTAACAAAATTAAGATCTTTAGTTTTCTTATCTCTAGCCCTGACTATCCTAAAAATATCTCTTTCACCCTCTTTTGAGTTGAGTTTTTTATAAGTCCTCCAAAATTTTAGTTTTTGCTTCACTCACGGCCTTTTTCGCTTCCTTCTTTGCTTTCTTATAAGCCTCTAAAGTTTCACTAGTTTTCTTTGCATAAAGTAATTTGTAACATGCCTTCTTTGCCTTACTACTTCACTCCACCACCAAGCTTCTTTTTGTGCCGGTACACCTCCCTTAGATACCCCTAACACATCTTTCGCAACTTTCCTAATATGTATAGCCATATTGTTCCACATATCACAGGGTGTGCCAACATAATTCCAAACATCTCCTTGCAAGACTTTCTGTTTAAATATATCTTCTTTCTCGCTTTTGAGGTTCCACCATTTAGTTCGAATAGCTCGATGCACTCTTTTCTTCTTTGTCCACTTTTTTATTTGTAAATCCATAACTAAAAGTCGATGTTGGTTGGTTAAGCTTTCTCCTAGAATTACCTTACAATCTTTACAACACGCTCTATCTTTTTTTCTACAAATAAAGTAATCAATTTGTGCTTGTGATAAGCCACTCTTATAAGTAATTAAATGTTCATCTCATTTTTTGAAGATTGTATTGACTATAAAGAGATCAAATGCCATAGCAAAATTTAAAATCTCGCTATCTTCCTCATTTATATCCACAAAACCAAAGTTTCCATGAATCCCTTGATATCCTAATGCCTCTTTACCGACATGTCCATTTAAGTCTTATCCTAAACAAATCATCTCCCTTTGTGGAATCTTTTGAAACACCTTATCTAACTCTTCCCAAAAAGCTGTCTTTATACTATCTTCTAGTCCTACTTAGGGTGCGTAAGCACAAAGTATATTCAAAACCTCTGTTCCTAACTCTAATTTCAACGTCATGATTCAGTCACCGTATCGTTGTATGTCTACTACACTAACCTTTAAATCATTATTTATGATAATACTGACTCTGTTTGAGCCTTGTCTTTACCTGAGTACCATAATTTAAAACCTGTATCCTCTATCTCCTTTGCTTTTTCTCTAACGCATTTTGTGTCTTGTAAACATAGAATATGAATCTTTCTCCGAGTCATAGTATCTACCACATCCATTAGCTTACCGGATAATGTTCTGATATTTCAAGAACAAATACGAATCTTATTGTCTAGGACTAGCTTCCTTACCCCCCGCATCCGTCCATATTGAAAATACGAAGACCCTCTGCGTAAATTATTCACTACATTCGGGTGGCAATGTAGCAGGACTAACTTCTTTATCCACACCCGTTCATGATGTGGGAACCCTCTCCGTCCAATTGATTCACTACATTCGGGCGAAAATATAGTGGCCCTTGCTTACTTATTACTGCATTTGGGCTCTGCAACACGTCGTTAGGTGGGGACGCCCCAAAGCAATGCTCTTATTTTTTGTAATCCATGTTATAAAAGTCCGACGAAGTTTTACGTTGGCTGTCGGAAGCCTAACACAACCCTCCTCCTTTATCCAGGCTTGGGACCGGCAATGCAAGGGTGATCCCTTACATGGACGGAGTTTTACATGAGCATTCTATCCGGGCTTTGTCTTTATGAATTTATATATTTTTCTTTTTTTCTTTTTTTAGTTATTTCATTTTTATTGAAGATTGTGTGGATCAGTTGGGGTTGGACGGCTAGAATGCTTAGCTGTTGGCACCTCAGCTGGTGCCCTTATCCTCTTGTAAACATCCTATTTAAAGTTGCTGCATTCTTGCATTTCTTAAGACTTGTATGCCTGTTAGTGAAGAGCTTCCTTTGAGTGCTCTGTTTCAAAACTAATTCAGCCGAGTGTTTGGTGAGATACTAGTTCATCTAAGCACTGACAATCCAAGACTGTTGGAGGCTGACTGTTTTGCTGCATGTACGTAGCTTGTGTACAGCTGATTAGGCCTGATCTTACCGTTTTATTACAGGCCTAAGTTTCATTGGTTTCCTATTAATTATGTCTTTGAACCCCATTGAAATAAAGTAGAAGAATAAAATAGATAAATGCTGTTTCATGATGAATAGTAATCTTGTACAATTCAACTGATACACATGAAACATTACTAAAGCTTACTTTAAGGGTGTACAATGTTTGATAATCTTGAAGTTGGAGATGTGTTTACTAGACATAGACTAATAGCCCTGTAATGTGAAACAATTCAGAGTATTTTCTACACAAGACTTAAGCAAATGGTTTTCTTTTTATGCTTTTATGCAGTACTTGTTCGAAATGTCTTTGCGATAAATGCCACATATTTCATTGTTCTTTCTTTATGTCATCTTTGCACTGGACAATATGGTGTTGTCCATTTTAAAAACCTCATGTCTCTACACTTCAAATAAATGTTTGTCTACCGTATGGATTAACTTGGTTCAAGTCTATTTTTGCTTTACTGTGGTCAATTTCCTTTCTTGCCAATCATAGTCTAAAAGCACTTGAATAACGCCTTTATTTTTTCTGTTGGTCTCAGGAGTTGAGGGAAAGGATAAAACCATATTTCCTTCGTCGATTAAAAAGTGAAGTTTTCCTTCAAAATAACGGAACACCTGCGAAGATTTCCAAAAAGGAGGAAATAATTGTGTGGCTTAAGCTTACCCATTGCCAGGTAATATACTATTCCATCAAAGTAATTGCAGATGAGTCATGCAACAAAATGGTTGTAATTACCGTTGATGATTGATTCAAGATATATGTCCTTTTCATTGTCACAATTACCTGTAGGAACCTGCTCTCGTGAGCTACTTTATAGTGTCATGCCAACTTCAAGATTTTATGGGTACGGGGACACTATATATGTTCAAACAAAGTTTCAGTATCAAATGTACAAGGTAATAATGTATATGGAGTATGTGATATATTTGTTTGTACGTATAGACTACTATCTAGCACTAATATCCTTTTATATAACTTATTTTCTTATTCCTTTTTCATTGAAATTCTCTTTACTCTACATTATTCTTTGATGACAAGGTTCTATTTCCAAAATGAGTCTTGTGGAAGTTTAAGAGGAACAGTTGAATGAATACTGTACAACACAGATTTGTCAGGCAAAATGACTGACTCCAGTTGACTGTTTTCAGTGCATGTTACTCACGGTAACTACAACTAGCTGAAAGTAGTAGCTACTATGAGTCACAAAGCTTTGAAAACTTCATCTGCTTAGCTGCCATCCTAGGTCAAAAAGACAAAAATATGAGAGAGAAAAGAAGGTAAATTTTTATTACTGAAAATGACAAAATAATTCTTTTGACATGTTGATACCATTTTCATGATGTTGTATCAGTGTTGCGACTGCTTTGCCGCTCTCATGACATATCTGTGTTGCATGGGAGTCAACTTAGTTTACCTACCGGATTTTGATTAAGTTGATTCAAATAGTGCACATTCACACTCAACGAATATATAATTTTGTACAACAACTAAGCAGTTTCCCGTACTAATGGGGTTGGCTACGTGAATTCTTTGTTTTCATAGAGCTCTATCGTGTGCCATGCTAGCATCTAACTCAACATAAGCTACATCATTCTTTATTGTTTCTTTCCAATACTTTTGTGGTATTCCTCTTCCGCTTTTAACATTTTTGCAGTATAGTTTTTCATACCTTCTTGCTGGAGCTCCCTTTGGTCATCTTTCTATGTGTGTAAACCATCTTAAACGCTTTTTCCTCGTTTTATTGTCTATTGGTTTCTCTCCCAATTTGTTTTTAGTCAACTAATTATGCGTACGGTCTTTTCTTGTGTGACCACTCATCAATCTTAATATCTTTATTTTTACTACGGACATGTTTTATACATGTTGCCCTAACATTCACAACCATAAAACATAGCAAGTCTAATTGTTGCTATATAATATTTACCTTTCAACTTTAATTATCACATAGAATGTCTAATGCACCTCTCCATTTTAACCAATTTACATTAATTTTATGCGTAACATCTCCATTAATTTTTCCATCACTTAAAAAAATGATTTTAGGTATTTAAAACTTTTCTTATTAGGAATATATTAATACAATATGTGTTAATCTTAATTTTTGTTTTTTGAAGTAACCAAATCATCAAACTTATATTTCATATATTCTGTCTTTGTTCTACAAAGTCGGAAGCTTTCACTTTCTAATGTTTCTCTTTATAGTTGTAATTTCCTATTAGCCTTTTCCTTAGACTCATCCACCGATACAATATCTGAATATCATATGCAAATGACATACACCAAGGTACTTTATCTTGAATATGTTTTGTTAACTCATCGATCTTTGTATAGTTCATAAATCTTCACACATGTTTTTTCACCAATGTATATTTCTCTTATAAGATTGATGTATGTCAATTGGGTACCTATCTTTTCTAAGGTTCTCCAAAGAATATCTCTTGACACTCTATAATAATTTTTTCTAGATCAATAGATACCATGTAAAGTTGTTTTTGCTCTAAAATATTTCATAAGATATCTCAATAGGTGAATCACTTCAATAGTAGATCTACCTAACATGAACCCAAATTGGTTTTCTATTGTACTCACTCTCTATTCCTCAAGCATCTTTTGGTTTTTCCATATTTCATCAAATAGTCTTATGAGCCAAGTGAATTTCGTATCTCCTTGGATTTTCTATACTTCTATAGAAATATTATCTAGTCCTAAAGATTTACTAACCTTCATATGTTTAAGAGTTCTTTGACTTCATTATTTTAAATATGTAAGTGAAAATTACGGTTTATATACTCTTTTGATTTAGTTAACTCTCATAAGCTAATTCTAACACCTTTATTTTCGTTAAAAAGCTTATAGAAATAAGTTTTTTGTCTATTTTTATATCATTATTTGCCACTAGAATCTTCTAATCCTTATCTTTGATACATTTAAAAAAAGTAAGATCCTTAGTTTTCTTATCTCTGATTTTATCTATCCTAAAAATATGTTTTCACATTCCTTCAAGTTAAGTTTTTATATAAATCCTCTCAAATTTGACTTTTGCTTCACTTATAGTCTCTTTCGCTTCATTCTTTACCTTCTTATAAGCTTCCCAAGTTTCACTAGTCTTCTTGACATTATTCAATTTGTACCTTGTCCTATTCTTAATTTTATCTTGCACCACTTTAGTTCACTACCAAGCTTCATTTTATGCAGTACGTCTCCCTTAGATTAACGGATCTTTTGCAACTTTCTTGATATGCTTAGCCACATTATTCCATGTTTCAGATGTACTCATATAATTTTAAAATCTTGAAAAACTTTCTGTTTAAATATACTTTCTTTCTCACTTTTGAGGTTCTACCATTTAGTCCGAGTAACTCTATAATTTTTTCTTCTTTATCCACTTTTTGCCTCCAAAACTATAAGTGGGTGTTGAATAAACTTTCTCTTGGAATTACCTTACAATCTTTACAACAAAATTTATCTTTTCTCCTATAAATAAAATATTCAATTTATGTTTGTTACAAACCAATCTTATTGGTAATGAAATGCTCATCTCATTTTTTAAAAATTGTTTTGGTTATAAGGAGATTATATTCTATGACAAAATTTAAAATCTCCCTACATGTAATGAAGACGATGCTCCAATATCGCGGCGGAAGATCGATGAACAAATATTAAGATCGATGAGTAAATATCATCACAATATAGCTATCAAAAAGCTTTAGAAAAGGCTATAATCTCGCCAAGTGCAACGAAGGCACATAAACAATAGGAAAGAATGAATATTATTAATCAACCAAAAAATAGATGATTTACAAGAACAAACATTGGGTAGATTTATAGGAAGAGAAGAAGGGTTGCATTAAGCCAACCAGGGACACAAGTCCCCAACGGCTACATCAGGTAACCGTTGGGGCCTTCTGGCCGTTGGCCCCCCTAACAGCTATTTGCCGTTGGGGGCTGGCCCTGGTGGCCTGGCGCAGGGGGCCCTACGGCCAGACCCCTCGTAATATAACTTTACTCCCTCCCCCAAACTGACGGTACGATGGCCGAAAGTTTGCTAACTAAAAATTGAAACTCAGAAGTTGATAGGGATTTCGTGGAGACATCTGTAAGTTGATATTATGATATCGTAAAGTGTAATGCCAAATTGCCTTGTAGATGTTGGTCACAAACGTAGTGACAATCCATTTCAATATGTTTGGTGTGCTCTTAAAAAGCATGATTGTTGGCTATATACATAACACTCTTGTTATCACAATACAAAAGTGGAGTGACTTCCAATGATACTCCCATATGCTGAAGTAGTCATCTAAGCCAGGTCAGTTCAGTGGTTGTTGGCTATGGCGCAATACTCAACTTTAGTGAAAGAGCGACACTTTTTGTTGTTTCTTGCATTTCTATGAGATAAGGGAGTCACCAAGGAAAATACAATAACCTGTTGTGGAGTGCTTGTCATTCACATCACTACCCCAATCAGCATCAGTATAGGCAATTAACTGAAGTAGAGATAAAGACGATATAAATACTCCCTTGGTGGTGGTTTGCCGAACATATCGGATAATCCTCGTAACTGCACTCATATGTATAGATGTAGGTGCATGTTGGAACTGACTAATAGTGTACTGCATGAGTAATGTCAGGTCGTGTTACGGTGAGATACGTGAGTGTCCCAACCATCTGTCTTTAAGGGGTAGAATCTCCTAATGGTACCTCTGGGGTCTCAACAATTTTATCATTTGTAAGTCCTAATCTAAGAACAAAATCATTAACAAATTTAGTTTGAGATAAGAAAAAACCTCTAACATCTCTAGTTACCTCAATGCCCAAAAAGTAAGATAGTTGCCCAAGATCTTTCATCTCAAACATTTTACCAAGTTCTTGCTTGATCTATTTGATTCTGAAGTCATTACTATCTTTAATGATCATGTCATCTACGTACAATATGTTAATTTATCTCGTAATGCCATTCTATAAGCAACGCCGCTTTGAACATGAGAAATTTTTAAATATTTCTATGCTTCTTTAGCATTAGTGAAGTCGGCCAAAGTGTCTCTAGTGTTTTAATTTACATTGTTCATTAAGACCCATATGACCGTTCGATGACCTTCGTATTCTTTCTTTTACTCAAGCGTGTCATTAATAGAAGGTTCTACCTTCGAACTATTTACATAACCCCATACTTCTTTAAATAATAAATAATTTTTCATGGATTGGGCCCTGTTTTGTAGTTTGAGGATATTAAACGAAAATTAAACCCTCATTTCTCATCCATATTTAAAGGAGAAAATAAAAATAAAGGAACAAACTTGCAATAAAGTCAAGAGCACTATCAACATGCTTTTCGAGGTGACAAGCGCAACACTAAGTAATCCAAGCCAACCCATGTTACTGACTAACGGTGGATAAGAATCTTTCTTAGAAGTACTAAATACAACTCCATGAATGTGAAAAATGGAGGTTGCATTAAACGTTCCCACGATTGAAGATGACTTTGATACTATGTAATGAAAACGATGCTCCAATATAGCAACGGAAGATCGATGAACAAGTATCAAGGTCGATGAGTAAATATCATCACAATATAGATATCACAAAGCCTTAGAAAAAGCTATAATCTCACCAAGTGCAAGGAAGACACATAAACAATAGTGAAGAATGAATATTATTAATCAACAAAAAAATAGATGCTTTACAACAGTGAACATTAGGTAGATTTATAGGAAGAGAAGAGGGGCTGCATTCAGCCAGCCAGGGACAGAGGTCCCCAAGGGCTACCTAAAGTTGTATTACTCACCCTACGGCCAGGCCTCTGGCCCTAAGGTCCTGATCCTTGGGGCCAGTAATACAACTTTACACTACCTTCGTCATTTAAATCACCAAAACCATAATTTTCAAGAATACCTTTATGCATAATGTTCTTTAGAAATGGTAAGATATAATTATGTATCATATGTTTTCTTCATGGTAATGGTAACTTTTTCTTCTGTTGAAGCAAATGAGTTTGTATCATTAAACATGGTACTGTAGGTGCAATCTTGGAATGGGATGAGACCCAAGTGCTTATATGGTGGGCTTATGATTCTTTGCATTCCAAGCCACCGCATGGTGTGTTTGCTTTTCAGTAGCATGCCTTTACAGTAGAAGAGCTTTGTGTTATATTGTTTTGCATTTCATGTGAGTGTTAATTTTATTCAAGGCATAATTTGTTAGTCTGATTATTACAGAGGCAACTCTATGAAGCTTTTTTGAATAGTCAAACAGCTTATTCTTCAATTCAGGGGTCTCCGTTGGCTGCTTTGACGGTATGAACCTCTTGTGTTCTGTTAATTTCTGTTTCTGATTTCTTGAAGATTGTAATTTTTTTTATGGTTTCTTCCTTGTCGTCTATGCATAGATCATTGTATTTGTGCTCAATGCTTTCATGGTCCTTTCAATCAATGTTGGCAGGAAATAGTTCTGAGAAAACTGTGGCTTTAACTTGAATTATTGAAATGCAATATTATTATTTTTGATCATAGGCAAATGTTATGATGTTTCTGGAAATTTTGACATATTGATCTGTTAGATTGTGAATTGTCCTCTGTATCTGCATAATGATATTGCCCTGTGCTTTGTGTACTATTGCAAAATTGTCATTATGCGAGGAACTTTGTTAGCTCTGTTGTAGCACAATCCAATGATAAAGCATGTCCTTTCAGAATTTTGGGAGGTGTTTTGGCCTAGTTGACCATATGTTTAGATGGTCAAGAAGAAATGAGCTTTATACTAGTGATTAAACCACTAGCAGACTCATGCATTTTGGAAAAAAAATCATGACATAACTTCAGCTGGGGGTGTTGGTCAAGCAGACTGTCTTTACCATTAAATTCTTGAGCATCTTGTAAGTACTCTATGAAAGTATATAGACACAATGCAATACTAATGAGCTGCTTGAAGTTTAACTAGAAGACTCTATTAAGTGTATGGTAGAAGTTTTACTACGTCTTACTCTTCTAATGTAGTAGGTGTTGAAAAAGATATGTGATCATCCATCTCTCTTAACAAAAAGGGCAGCTGACGATGTGTTGGAAGGAGTGGACCAGATGCTTGATGGCAATGATCAAGCTAGTATGGAAGAAATGGTGATGAATATTACAAGTGTCTCTTCAACTAGTGCATCAAGCCGACCTTCGGACATCTCATGCAAGATAAACTTTCTGATGTGTTTGTTGGTATACATATTAGCCTCAATAGTTATTATTGCTCAATTACTTTCTTGTGAATATTGAATCGTTCTAGTACTTCCCTGCAGGAAAACTTGGTTGAGGAAGAACATAAAGTGTTGGTATTTTCCCAGACATGTAAAATGTTAGATATCATCCAGGTACTTTATTGGAACTTGTGAGTATCTTGTGGGATTTACTAGAGTTTGTTACTCAACTTTGACACTACTTCTATTGACAGGATGCAATAAATTCCAAGGGATATAGATTTCTGCGCATTGATGGAACTGTTAAGGCTTCAGACAGACAGAAGTTTGTAAATGTTAGTGCTTGCTTTTGTTTTATCTTAGAAACAAAGTTTCTATAGTTCCAGTTTCAGACATTTCAGATATCATTTCTAACTCGTAGGATTTCCAAGATGGTATTGCGCCTCCCATTTTTCTTTTGACATCTCAAGTTGGTGGCCTTGGTCTTACACTTACAAGAGCTGACCGTGTCATTGTGGTCGATCCAGCTTGGAACCCAAGGTCAGTACATGGATACTATGTTCTCTTAGAAGCTGTTCCCTTTCGTGTCAGCATTATCGACATATCCACCTGCTTCATTTAAGAACGCCATCAGCTTGTACCCAAACTGGAAAACATGCTGATTCTCTTAGATGCATAGCACCACCAAGTTACCAACCACTAAAATGGACATTGTTAGCCTGCTGATTGACTTAAATGAGATAGGTAGACGTGTTCTTCCTGTCAAACTAGTTTCAAGGATGTTGTGATTACTATATGCATGGCACCTTTTACAACCTTGTGTAAAACATTTACTGTAGAGACAAGGCTACCTCTTAACAAGCCAAGAAAGCCAAAGGAATTAATTGCAACTTTCAGCCAGCCATTGCTTTACGTTTTCCATCTCTTTTACGCTCACAGTCTAGCATCTTTTGTCTCATAAATGCAAGAGGTAGGTCATGACATGTTTGTTGAAGACGTTTTATATTTTGACTACTTTGCTGTAGCTAAGATAGTTATTTATAAGTTAGAATGTTTTTAAAGGTAGCTTTAAAATCAAGCCTCATTAATGGCATAGTAGTAAATAAACAATTGTACTCTTAGTACTTAAAGGGTGAAAACCCTTAATCGTGTAATGCTGCAAGTGTTCAGAAATAAAGAAGAAAAGAGGGCGGTAGCAGAGGCAGCCGAACCCCATTTTTCCTGCATTGTTCTTCCTCGATGTTGATGTGTAAAAGCGTGTAAAACACACACATGGTATCAGAGCCTCTCTCGGTATTATATCAGCCCATAGTACCTGAAAAAAAAGGGGACAGAAGTAAGTATACTTGAACGTCTAATTGCAGTGTTTGTCTAGAAGACTGTTTTTCTGTTGATAGTAACAAAGTGCACGCCTAATACAGACTGCACCTTCCTTCTTGTGAAAGAACCAACAATCATTCTTTACCAAGTCATTTGCATATTCACGATATTTATCAAAACTCTTGTCAATCATCGGCAAGGGATAACATCAAGTTTTTCAGTCAAGTCACAGAAGAAACAGTATATGGTTGGCACAGGAGTGTGCCACAAAAGTCACACGGTAGCCATAGCAGGAATATCAAGTCCTGCCCTATCACTTAAGTCCTGTTCAATCACTCAACAGGAGTTAAGTCAGGCAAATAGAAGTTCCCAATACCGAAGAAGCAGTTATTTGTTCCAAGTATCAAGAGAAGTCAAGACAGGTGCCAAGTTCCCATCACCGCAGAATTATTCCCACTGCCAAATATCCAGTCGTCCAAGGTTGATGGTATATTGAAGAGCCTGTATTACAAAGTATTAAAGATATCAAAGAAGACATCAATATAGGCAATCAAATAACATGGAAGGAAGATTGAAAGAGGAAGTACTATTTGCTTCTTATGGCAATGATCAAAGAATGGAACAACCATTCCAAATTACAAATATCTGATTAGATGGAAGAAATTATAGAGAATGGGCTCGATCTATAGAACTTGTTCTCAGATCGAGAGGAAAGGCCTCTATCATCAGACAGAATCCACCCCTAGAGGGAAGCAGTGCAGATTTTGAAAAGTGGGCTAAAGATGATGCACTTGTAAGCTTTGAAAAGTGGGCTAAAGATGATGCACTTGTAAGCTCATGGTTAATTCAATCCATGAATCCATCAATTAGCAAAACATTTATGTATATTGAATCAACTTATGAAATCTGGTCTGCCGTGGAAGAAGCTTATTCTAGACAGAGAAATATTGCCAAGGAATATGAGATTATTGAAAGGATCAGAAAATGTCGCCAGGGAACCAGGTCGGTCAGTGAATATTATGGAGAACTACGCGAACTTTGGAATGAACAAAGATATATTGTGGAAAATAAATGTAGTCATTGTGTAAAAGAAAGAACAACTGAAGGAGAAATTAGAAAAGTGTTTGATTTACTGTGGGGGGTTTCATCAGAATACGAATCTATCAAATTAAATATTCTAAGCAAGGAGGAATTACCATCTCTTGGAACAGTATATTCACTACTTCTAAGAGAAGAAGATAGAAAGAATTTGGAAAAAGGCGAACATATACAGACCGAGAGATCTGCATTTATTGGTAGGGGACAGAGTAATTATTAGAGGGGGAGAGATTCACCTAGAGGCAGAGGAAGAGGTAGAAGTCAGTATTATGATGATAAGAGCAAGCTACAGTGTACTCATTGCGGCAAGAAAAGACACACACGAGAATATTGTTGGGAAATTGTTGGAAAACCACCAGATTATAAAGATTACAGTAGAAGAAACACAGAAAATAAAGATTATGGCACTCATGGTCATGTAGCTACGGTACTAGATAAGAAAGCAGAATTGAATCCTGCAGAAGAAATGGTAGAACTGAAGAAACAGATTACGGAAATTGAAACACGTTTATGTGGTCAACCATCTACATCTTCATCAAAGATAGACTCTAATCTCCCTCCTGCATCTTACAATATTAGTGGTAATTATTCTCCTCCAGATTTTACATTTTCCTCTGATTGGATAATAGATTCTGAGGCTACAGATCATATGGTAGGAAATAATTCTGATCTAATGCAGTATGAAAAGATTCGAACACCACAGTATGTAAAAGTAGCAAATGGGTCTTTAATTCCTATGGAAGGAAAAGGGGTCATTCAGAGAAATGATTTTCGACTCAATTCAGTGATATATATTCCAAAATTTCCAGTGAATCTTCTTTCAGTAAGTTCTTTGGTTAGAGATATGAATTGTACAGTTACATTCTCTCCTAATGGTTGTGTTTTTCAGGAATTGTAGACGGGACAAATCTTTAGACATGGTGAACTACGCAATGGATTATACATACTATCTGGAAATCAGAGATTGAAGCAAAGAAGAACATTGGCAGCGATTACTACTGAAGAAGAAATAAAAATTTGGCATAGTAGATTAGGACACTTGCCTATTTCTTGTTACTTTTATTGATGATTTTTCAAGATGTACTTGATTATTTTTAATGAAAGATTGTTTTGAGTTATTTAATGCTTTTCAAACCTTTTGTTCTCGAAATAAAGAATCAATTTGGAAAAATAATTCATGTTTTGCTAAAGTGATAATGCAAAAGAATATTTTTCTCGTGTCTTTTAAATCCTTTCTCGAGTTCTCATGGCATCATACATCAGTCCATTGTCCTCACACATCACAACAAATGGTGTGGTTGAATGCAAACATCGTCATCTTATTGATACAGCTCGGACTCTTAATAA
Source organism: Brasenia schreberi (assembly GCA_036023115.1). Lineage (NCBI taxonomy): Eukaryota > Viridiplantae > Streptophyta > Magnoliopsida > Nymphaeales > Cabombaceae > Brasenia > Brasenia schreberi. Next base: position 5,384,270 of record JAYKKT010000039.1, read on the forward strand.
ATAAATGCTAATGCACCCTTGAAGTTTTGGGGTGACGCCGTTTCATACAAACTTGTTATCCGTAAATCGAATGCCATATTCTCGTTTTGGGTAATAAAATTTCTCACTCCATTTTATTTCCTAAAGATCCTCTTTACGTTGTTTCCCCTCATGTGTTTGGTTCCACTTGTTTTGTTCATGATCTCTCTCTTGGCCGTGATAAATTGCTCGGCTCGAGCCGTTAAATGTATCTTTCTTAGGTATTCTCGAGTTCGAAGCGATATCGATGTTATTCTCCTCTACACATCGTTTTTATGTATCCACAGATGTTACATTCTTTGAGGATACCTTTTTTTTTGTCATATCCCACCATCATCCGACTCTACTCCATCTTAGGTACTACTCATTCCTCTTTTTGCAACACCTGCCTCTCTCATCCTCAAGCTCCACAAGTCACGGGATGACCGTCTCCGTTGCGTCGATTTGGTATTACTTACATGAGTGCCGAATCCTGGAAGTTCCCGAGATCACATTCTGCTTACACTACTATTGATTCTCCTCCCGCTCCAATCGCTTCTCCCCTATGCGGTCCCACCTCGATACTTTCCGCCGACCTACCTATTGCACTTCGTAAAGGTAAACGCTCTACTCTCAATTCTCATCCGATTTACAATTTTTGAGTTACCATCGATTATCTCCTTCCCATTGTGCCTTTGTGTCTACTTTGTCATCGTCACCATTCCTAAGAATGTTCAGAAGCACCTATCCCATCCCAGGACGGCGATAGTGTGCAATGATTGATGAGATGGCGCTTTGGAATCTAATAATACATGGACCCTTGTTTCACCTCTTCCCTGGAAAATCTGATTGGTCAAGCCGTCGATGGGTATTTACTATTAAAGTTGGCCCTTCTGATGGGCAGAAGTGGACCGATTGAAAGCTCTGGTAGCTAAGGGATACACTCAAAGTCTATGGTTTGGATTACGGTGATATCTTTTTCTCTGTTGCTAAGATGGCGTACTGTTCGTCGCTTGTTCTTGTCTATGCTGCCATGAGACACCGGCCCTTGTATCAACTTGATATTAAAAATGCCTTCTTACATGGTGATTTGGAGAAGGAAATTATATAGAGCAACCACATTGGTTTGTTGCTCAAGGGGAAGTCAGTCTTGTTTGCAGTGCTACAAAAGTCCTTATATGGCTTAAAACAAGTCACATCGTGCTTGGTTTAGGAAGTTTAGTAAAGTCATTCAAATAGCTTGGCATGATTCGTTGAAAAGATCATTCTGTATTCTTTAAATGCTCACCATTGAATAAAATTGCTTATCTTGTGGTGTATGTAGATGATATTGTTATTACAGGGCAATGATCAAGAAGGCATCAAGAAATTGAAGCAATACTTGTTTAAACATTTTAAAATTAAAGATCTTGGCCGATTGCGATACTTTCTTAGATTGAAGTAGCCCAATCAAGATCGTGTATTGCTATTTCTCAAAGGAAATATGCTCGTTGATATTCTGGAAGAAACAGGGATGCTTGATTGTGAACCTATTGATACTCCTATGGACCCAAATGTGAAGCTTCTACCTAATCGGGGAGCCCTATCCCGACCTAGGCAGATATAAAGATTAGTTGGGAAATTAAATTATCTCACCATGACTCGACCAGTAACTTGCTTTTCTTGTCGTGTTGTGAGCAGTTTCTCAACTCACCATGTGACAAGTCATTGGAATGCGGTTGTTCGGATCCTAAGACACATCAAGGGATCACCTAGTAAAGGGCTTGTTTATATGGACAGAGGGTCATACTAATATCATTGGATATACAAATGCAGATTGGGCAATAGTAAAGCAGCGATACAGATAGCATCAAATCCAGTGTATCATGAGCGAACAAAACATATTGAAATAGATTGTCATTTTATCCGAGACAATGTACAGATTAAAGAATTCATAATAGAACATGTACCATCAGAACATCAATGTGCGGATATGTTGACCAAAGCCATTAGCAGAAATCTACTCCAGAAATTAAGCAGCAAGTTGGGTGTCACTTCTATCTTCCACCCAACTTGAGGGGGAGTGTTGAAGACATTTTATATTTTGACTACTTTGCTGTAACTAAGATAGTTATTTATAAGTTAGTAGTGTTTTTAAAGGTAGCTTTAAAATCAAGCCTCATTAATGGCATAGTAGTAAATAAACAATTGTACTCTTAGTACTTAAAGGGTGAAAACCCTTAATCGTGTAATGCTGCAAGTGTTCAGAAATAAAGAAGAAAAGAGGGCGGCAGCAGAGGCAGCCGAACCCCATTTTTCCTGCATTGTTCTTCCTCGATGTTGATGTGTAAAAGCGTGTAAAACACACACAATGTTATCCAAGCAGAAGATTTACTGAATAGTCTTTTTTGTGAGTCAAGATTTATTTGAATAACTATCAATTTTCTTTTTTTCCCCACCTTTTCTACATTATCTTACTTTTATCCTTTTGTCTTTTCTCCTGGAGTAATCTGTGCTCATTTGCTTTCCTTTTGATTAATTTTGTTATCTTTGCTTGCTGCACTTATGTTTAAATAGAGAAGGTCATCTCTTCTCATTCTTCCTAGTATGCATTTCTCGTTTTTCTTCTTGATATTCCATTGTACACATTTCATAATGCTATTTTTAACTAGGCTGAATTGACCGTCATGTCTCATCATGTATCCTACTCTCTTCTACGGCCCATCTCTGTCACAGAATCTGTTTGGACACAATAACTCTTCTATGCCGCAAATTAAAAATAATAATAAATTGCTGTTGTTTTTTGAGTTTAAACTGTTGGTTGTGAATTGATTCTGTTGTAACAGGGATGATGCTAAGCTATCCAGAATCAAGTTTGCCCATTTTGCTATGAATGGCAGCCTTGTGTTATTTCACCAACATCTCATTCAAGTTCTTGTCTAACAAATCTTTTAAGCTGAATGGATAATCTTTTTATGTGGTATTTGTTCAAATTAGCCTCATGTTGAGTAAGTCATTTCATCATCTAGATGCCTTCATATTTCTTAATAAAAGCTATCCGTTAAGAATGAAATTTTACTTTAGGAATAAAAGAAAGAAGTGTGTGGCTCATTTTAGGTTGTACTGAGGAATGGTGGTAGTGGTGAAGGTAGTGATCAATGATGACAGTATTAAAGGTGGTAGCTGGTGGTGATGACATTAATGAGGAGTGGTGGTTGTGAGGAGGTATTGTGTGGTAATAGGGATGATGAGCAACTTGGTGGTGGTGGTGATGGCAACAATGGGTTGTGGGTGCCACTAGATAAAACTGGAGGGTGGCGGCTGGTGTAGTGGTGATGGCTGGTGGTATTATGGAGACTGGAGAGCTTTTTGGTTGAGGTGGCTTGAGTTCTAATGTAGAGTTAAATGGCTTTGATCAAGGAAATGACAATAAAGTAGGGATGCATGAAGTGAGATATGTTAGAATCGAGCTTGTGTTAGACTTTATGGGCTATGTATTGTGTTAACCTTGTTTTCCTTGAATTTATTTTTATAGGTACTTTAAATTAGGGAATTCCGCCCATGTAAGGGGATCACCCTTGCATTGCCAGTCCTAAGCCCGGATAAAGGAGGAGGGTTGTGTTAGGCTTCCGACAGCCAGCCTAAAACTTCGTCTGATTTTATAACATGGATTACAAAAATTATGAGCATTGCTTTGGGGCGTCCTCGCCTAGCGACGTGCTGCAGAGCCCAAATATAGTAGTAAGTAAGCAACGACCACTACATTTTCGCCCGAATGTAGTGAATCAATTGCAGAGAGGGTTCCCACATCATGGACGGGTATGGTTAAAGAAGTTAGTTCCGCTACATTGCTGCCCGAATGTAGTGAATAATTTGCAGAGACGGTCTCCGCATTTTGATTATGGACAGATGCGGTGGGTAAGGAAGCTAGTCCTAGATAATAAGATTCGTATTGGTTCTTCGAATATCGAAACACTATCCGGTAAGCTAATGAAGGTTTTATATTCTATGTTTACAAGAGACAAAGTGGGTTGCAGAAGAAGCAAAGGAGATAGAGGATACATGTTTTAAATTATGGTACTCAGGTAAGGAAAATGCTCGAAACGGAGTTGATATTATCATAAATAAAGATTTAAAGGATAGTGTAGTAGACATACAATGACATGATAACCGAATTATGACGTTGAAATTAGTGTTAGGAGTATAGGTTTTGAATATAGTTTGTGCTTACGCACCCCAAGTAGGACTAGAAGATAGTATAAAGACAACTTTTCGGGAAGAGTTAGATAAGGGTGATTCAAAGGATTCCACAAAGGGAGATTCCACAAAATAAAATCAAGGTAAGGAGGGAATGTTACAAATTACATTATGCTAAGAAAACTAGTGAAACTATGGAGGCTTATAAGAAAGCAAAGAATGAAGCAAAAAAGGCTGTCAGTGAAGCAAAAGCTAAAATTTGGGAGGATTTATATAAAAAAACTCAATTCAAAAGAGGGTGAAAGAGATATTTTTAGGATAGCTAGGGCTAGAGATAAGAAAACTAAAGATCTTAATTTTGTTAGATGCATCAAAGACGATGATGAATGAGTGGTCATGAACATGTACAAAAGATGTTTGTGATAGGAATGAAGATTTTGAGATGGATGAGTGGTCATATAAGAAAAGACCGTATACATAATGAGGTGATTAGAAACAAATTAGGAGTGGCACTAATAGAGGATAAAATGAGAGAATATCGTTTAAGATGGTTTGGACATATAGAAAGAAGATCAAAAGAAGAACCTCTAAGAAGGTATGAAAAACTAAATTTGGAAAGTATTAAAAGAGTTAGAGGACGACCACAAAAGTGCTGGAAAGAAACAATAAAGAATGATCTAGCTTATTGTGAGTTAACTGCTAACATGGCACACGATAGGGATATGTGGAAACAAAGAATCCATGTAGCCGACCCCATCTAGTATCGGAAAAGGCTTAGTTGTTGTAGACTTGTAGTTGTTGTTGTAGGTACTTTAAATTAGGGGCAATTTCATCCTTTTCCTTTATATCTTGTATTATAAAACCCAATGTTTAGTCGACCACAAGAATGAGAAAGAAAAAGGGAGAGAGGAGCTATTGGCTGCCAATGGGTCATTTGCGATGAGCACGAGATAGATTTGATGGGGAGCTATATGGGAGCGTCCGTTCTAGAGCTCGAGCGTGTCAATGTCTACTACAATGAGGCGAGCAGTGGGAGGTTCGTGCCTCGCGCGGTTCTCATGGATCTCAAGCCAGGAACCATGAATGTCGTTCGTTCTGGTGCTTACATACAAATCTTTCTACCGGACAACTTCGTCTTCTGCCAGTCTGGCAGCGAAAACAACTGGGCTAAGGGTCACTACACTAAGGGCGTGGAATTCATTGACGTTGTTCTAGATGTTGTGCATAAGGAGGCCTAGAACTGCGATTGCCTCCATGGATTTCAAGTCTGTCACTCTCTTGTTGGTGGAATTGGGTCTGGAACGGGGACTCTGTTGATATCAAAGATCAAGGAAGAGTATCCTGACCGCATGATGCTCGCATTCTCTATGTTCTCATCTCCAACGGGCTCTAATACCTTGTAAAGAAACAAGTAAGTTTCATGTATCTCTTTTATTGAAGATCAAATCTATTATACAAAGCAACCACAAAGGGCTTAATGTTTTTTGAATACAAGAGAGAACTTTATAGAGAGAAGAGTGAAAGCAGTAGCTGAAGTCCAACAACTATTTGACTGGATGTTGGGCCCCTTGGTGGCCCTAGTGCCAGGTGGCCCAGGCTCGGGTGACCTTGGCCTGTTAGGACTTGATTTCAAACAGAGACCTATGGGCCCTGTTAACCCAACCCTATTACATTTTAACACTTATTCATTCTTCAACCACTTAGTTAGTTATGTTAGACAATTCAACCACATACGATGAGTATAAGGTTGAAAGAGAACTAGTATGATCCATTCTAATCTTACTAACCAGTGATAACAAAAATTAGATAACAAAATTTAGTCCTAGGAGGTGAGGTTAGTTTCACCATAATGGTGGTAGTCAAGGAAACCCTGGAAAATTATGTCGCATCTTTCAATGTAATACAATATCGTGTAATAGTACATGTTCTGATGTACATAAATCATAACTTAAAGCAGCTCATGTTGGACCATAATGTACAATATGATGTGGATTGCACCATACATATGATACAAGATTTTCATACGAGTAAATCATCTTTAATACTTTCACAGTTAAATCGCTCAGGAGATTGGGTGGGGGAATAAAAACCTAACGTAAGAGACGTCCTTATTTCCACTCCTTCTTTATCTCTAAACCTTCTCTAGAACCTTTTCCTTTTAGACTTTTGATAATTGAGAGCCTTTTCGATTATTCCTCACTCTGTTACTGGTCTATTCTGATGATGATCCAATCTGAAATTACTATATCCCTGCCAAGTAGGAAAAAGAATTTATTTTAGCATGCATCATGCTTGTTTTGCATGGTGCAGTTAGCTGTATGAGACATCATTCGTTAAGATGTGCCAAAATGTAATTATGTCCCATTATATCAATAATCATGACTGAGATGATTCACATTGTAAAAGTTGTGATGTGATATCTCAAGTCCACTCCTGGTTGTGACATTCTCTATACTAACAAGAGTCATTGGAGTTTTTTTAGATGCTTTGGATCTCTGGATGATAAGAGGTCCACTTATGGATATATTACACTTAATGGGGCAATATTGTTTAATGGAAGATTAAAAAATAAGTTGTAGTTGCTAGATCTAGTGCAAAAGTTGAATATAGAGCCATCACTCAAGAGATGTGTGAGGGACTATCGTTAAAGTCCTTGATGAAGGAGCTGAGAATGAAAACAAGTGGCGTAATTCCTCTCTATTGTAATAGTATTGCTGCTATACAGATTGTTAGTAATCCAATCTATCATGAAAGAATAAAACACGTTGAAGTTGATTGTCACTTCATAAGAGAGAAAGTGACCCAGAAGGCGTTCCGACTGGTTTATGTCAAATCTGCTAACCAAAGTTCTGATATCCTCACAAAATTTATAAATCAAAGAGGTTTAGAACATATACTAAGCAAGTTGGGAGTCATTAGTATCTTCCTCACAACTTGAGGAATGTTGAGGGATATGGATCTCGTGTTAGATCAGTCCATATCCATATCCATCTTTATTTCCTTTACTTGTTAAATGTATAGTAGTAGGGTAAGAGTATATTAGTCCTTTTAAGTTATAAGCCTTAGTTAACTATTTATAATCATCAGATTAGGATTTATAACACAACGTGAGATTAAGTAGAGAGGGAGGCGTGTGCCCCCTGTGTCTGCTCCTATCAAAGAATAACCTCGTGGTATTTCAGTTGAAGATTTCAATCAATAAATTATTCCGTTTTAACATTTATACTTATATATTGCTATATCAAAATGTTTCCATTTAATTTTTATGATATATCATCAAATACCTAAAATAAATTTATGCTTAATATGTACAAAATCAGCCAACAATTTGGCTTAAAGTCTTCGAGAATGAATAACAATGAACAGAGTCCACAATGTTCTCTTGCACAATCAATCCAATGCTCAAGACAACTCAATACTTGAGCTAACAATGGAAGCTACACACAAAGGCTAGGAACCAGCATGACTTGAAATACGAAAAAGAAAAAGGAAACCAAAAAAGAAAAATACATGTATTTCCTATGTACATGCATTGCCATTTCCGTGCACCCTCGATTTATGAGATTGCCTAATCCTGCAATGGCACCTGCACCTATGCCCACATGGACCCATCTGACATTGTTGTTCGATGGATCATTTAATCCTTCAACGTGGTCATACTAGATTTGTTTTTTGGATTATGCGTGGAAAGGAAATGATTCAAGCAAATTTCTCTGATTTGATAATTTCAAATGATAATAATCATCATACTTGTAAATTACTTTGTTTTAGGGATCAATTAAACAAATGAGGTTCTTAATTTTAGTAAGAGGCATGTAGGTATTGCGAATAAAAATAATATTATTGAATGAATGTTGAAAAACAACTTACAGTATATGGCAGATTGGAGGCATTCCTTGCCTCCAATCTGCCCAATACAAGAAGACACACGGCCTTTCCTATCTACCCCTACTAAGTATTATCTATATCTAAAAAGACATAAGACTTGAAAGTAGCACGGGACATGCATACGACCCAGGTTACTACACTGAATGACTTTCCTTAACAGTAGGTGCTGGCATGATTGAACTGAATAAAACCACACGTTAATGTGCTTTTTACTTTAGATATTTGAATAAAATCTTAGAGTTTCTTTTCAAAAGATTGCTAAAGAAATTCTTAACTTTATGGATGTCGAATAGCGATACCCACTTATGTAGGTTCCATATCTATTCTTCATATCTAAATGTGTGAGTTCAATCTCAAGTACATAAATTGTATGTCGTTTGGTCTCCTTGTGGTCCTTGCCGCTAAAATTTACATTATCTCTTAATGATCATGCAGCACGGACAATCAGTGTGTTGATCGTGCATATAGAATTGGGCAACTCAAGGATGTTCTTGTGTATCGGTTGATGACATGTGGCACCATTGAGGAGAAGATATACAAAATGCAGGTGCTATTCATATTCCTTCTTGTTTGCTGTATTGGAGTTCAAAATGAACGTATAATAGTACCTTCATACGTGCTGGCTTTTCGTTTAAGCAGATTTGTGCAAAACTCATCATATTTCATAATAGAATGAATGTTTACATACCAACGTTGCTATTCTCTTTAGTTGCTTGTCTTTATATTGTATTATTATATATTTGTTGATGTGTTTGAGAAGAATATTTCCTAAGATTCTTTTCAAAGAGATATGAGATATATATACATGATCTATCCAAGGAAACTAGTAACCTGGTAGTCTGATTACCTTTCTAAAAATCTACCAATAATATACAAGGGAAGTCAACAGTATACAGTTATTATCTAGTTGCAGCAAATATTTGACCTGTAACACTCCCCCTCAATCTGGAGCATAGATGTTTATCATGCTCAGCCGAGTCCCATTTAATGCTTTCATGATATATCAGCTGGTTGCTCTCCAATCTTCACATGGCTGGTGGAAATCAAATTTTCTTGAATCTTCTCACTGATAAAGTGACAGTCAACCTCAATGTGTTTGGTTATGTCCTGATAGCCACTGATAAAGTGACGGTCAACCTCATGCCATAATTTTGCCAGTGAAGTGGCTTCAAACCAATTTCCTCTAGAAGGTATCCACACAATTTCACATGTGGACTGTGCCATAGCCTTGTAGACAGGTTCTTTCATGGATCTGGATACAATATTCTGCTTCTTACTCTTTCATGACACAAGGTTTGCTCAAAAAACTCAATGGCCCATTGATCCATTATGCCAAGCCCAGCGGCTCCTTTCAAGTAACATGGATCTCTTCTATAGCCACCTAATGTTTGAGTATTGGTGCACACAAAAATTGACTAAGAAGACTTACTACAGGAGCAATATCTGGACGAATTACAATTCAATAGTTTAACTTCCCAACTAACCTCCTGTATCTTTCTGGTCCCTAGATCATCAAGGGAATCACTATCATCCTTCCTAAAATGTTCATTAGGAACTATAGGAGTGTTAAATGGCTTGGCTCCCATATTTCCAGTTTCCGCGAATAAGTCAAGAACATAGTTTCTATGAGATCACAAAATTCCTCTCGCTTCTAGTTACTGTAAGAATAACTCTTCAACTTACTTGAAGAGTTTGCCAAATCATGCTCCAAGAATCGTTAAATGATCAATACACCAAATATACCAAACATTTGGTATTCAAACACACAAATCAAATCAAACAAAGAACCAATAAATCAAACAAATAACCAAGATGATGTCCTCAAACAAGGATTATCATTAATGAAGCTGTAGGCTCTATTAATAGAGCAAACCATAGGATTTACAACACCAGTGGAAGAAGTAGACAGTGAAGACAAGGGAAGAGACAGGAAGAGAGAGTCGTTGGACTTTCAACGACTCTCTTGGCTAGCCGTTGGGAGGGGGGGGGGGGGCAGCTGGTGGCCCCCCAATGGCTAGTCCCTTGGCCTGACCCCCTGGCCCACTCCAAGGGACAGATGACCCTATGCCTATTACATTTTAACACCCCCCTCTCAAACTTACTCAATATATATCGAAAGTTTGTCCAACAAAAAGTTAAATCTAGCAGCTGATAAGGACTTGGTAAAGAAGTCTACAAGTTGAAGTTCTGAAGGCATATAGCACAAAATCAACTTTTTCTCCAACCCCTCCTCTCCAATAAAGTGATAATCGATCTCAATGTTCTTGGTTCTTTTATAAAAAATATTGTTAGATGCTATGGACATTCGCACGCTTGTTGTCACAAAACATAATGGAGGGTTGTTTTATAATGACTCCCATGTCTCTCAGCACCTCTCTAATCCACGAGATCTCAATGGCAACAGTTGCCATTGCACGATATTTTGCTTCTGTGGAAGACATATACAACTTCTGTTGCTTTTTAAAACTCCAAGAGATCAAGGACCCACCTAGAAATATACAAAAACTGATGATGGAGTGTCGAATGTTGACATGTCCACCCCAATAAACATCAATATTTGCAACCAAGTCAAGAGAAGATGAAGAAGTTAGAAATACTCTCTTGGCCACATCGTGCTTAATGTATCTGATTCTCATAACCACACTCATGTGAGCACTAGTAGGCAATGTTGTAAAAACCGTATCGGTGCTCGTATCGCACTGGGCATTGATACAACTCTATCATACCGTACCGTACCGATATTATATGCCGAAGAGGTATCCCATTGACATACATAAACCTTATAAGAGACATGTACGATGGTGCTAAAACATGTGTAAGGACTCATGAAGGAATAAAAGACTTCTTTGAAGTTAATATTAGATTACATAAGGATCAACTTTAAGTCCATATTTATAATGGTGATTGATGAGTTAACAAAACATATTCAAGATGAAGTACCTTGGTGTATGTTACATTGTGTTAGTGGAGGAGTTTAAGGAAAAAGTTAATAGAAAATTGGAACTATGGAGAGAAACATTAGAAAGTAAAAACTTCCGACTTAGTAGAACAAAGACAAAATATATGAAATATATGTTTGATCATTTTGTTACTTCAGAGGACAAAGAAATTAAAATTGGCACACATTGCATCCTCCCAAAGGAAAATTTTAGATACCTACGGTCAATTTTTCAGAGTGATGGAAGAAATGATGGAGATGTTACACATAGAATTAATGCTAGTTGGTTAAAATGGAGAGGAACATCAAGTATTCTTTGTGATAAGAAGATACCATTAAAGTTAAAAGGTAAATATTATAGTGCAACAATTAGACCTGCCATGTTTTATGGTTATGAGTGTTGGGCAGTTAACTATCAACATGTACAAAAGATGTTTGTGATAGAAATGAAGATGTTGAGATGCCTCTAAAATGATAGGGGACTCCTCATCTTCGACCTAATCGTCAAGAATATCAAGATTTTCGTAACTTAACGGGTCATATGGCACCTTCCTTGCCCTTCTTGCATCCTTTTGCATTTGCGTATAATGAATGAATATTCAAATTATAAAGAATATCAAATGCAATATAGCCACATCAATCATTCATTATTAATAAGATTAAGAAAAAACTAGGCAACACCAAACAATATATATTTTGAAATTATTATCTTTGCCTTAACTTAATGTTATAGACAACGTATACCAAATCACGCAGTCGAGCATGCTCCACTCTGTTTCGCTTTTTTGTGATTGCATTCGAAAAAACTCCAATTCCTCGCGCACCCACTCAAACCATATGTTTGTCGCTAAATATACGTTGAGGAAACCTTGTCAAGTTCGCTGCATCTACACCAAAACGAGCCCAATATTCATCTGAAATAAAACACGATACTGATTAATAAGAAACACATAGAGTCAATCAATTAATAACTTAAAGTAATATCAATAAAAACCACTTTTGTCTGATGCGTATCGTATCATGTATCGTTGGGCTTCACGATACGGGCGTATCATATAGTATCGTACTTTAATATTAAAAAATAAAAAATTATTTAAAAAATCAGAAAAAATTAGTAAAAATCGAGAAAAAATTAGGTAATTACTTTGAAATCATATAATGCAAAGTTTAGTACATATTGAGCATTCAACATTGAATAATTGCATCTAAATTTACATATTTTGAAGCAAAAAATGAAATACATTTACATTTTACATATTATAATCAGGATCATCAACTAAATAATCTTCATCTTCTCCTTGCTGAAAATATTATCATCACCACCTTCTGCTTGAAAATCAAAATCTTCATCTCCTTGATAATGTTGTTGCGCTCCTTTCAAATTAATCCATGCAATGTCTTCTTTAGTTAGGAGGGCATTTTCTTCACTATCTTCTATAATCCAGTCTTCTAATATATCAAAATTATCAAACTTATTGGATCAAATTGGCTTTCTTCTCTATTTACTTTTTTGAATTGCCTACAAGAAAGAAAGATAAGCAATTAGTAAATAATATTACAAATTGAAGTCAAACAATATATTGAATTGAATCTTTAAGTACTAACTAATACAATATTACCTTTCGCGAAGCCGCATGTTACAACGAATAAAAACTAAGTCATTCAACCGCTTTTTCTACAGTTATCTCCAATATATTGGCATGCAGGCATGCACAAGAAGAAGGACATGAGATGTAAAGAGAGGTAAAAATAAGGGAAACATTCCTAGGCCATCTGCGCCTTTGGTAGCTTGAATTTTTTGCTTTGGTCTTCTCTTGCCAAAATGTTCAGATTCACGGTGATATGGTTAATTGATTACGGTAGCTTGACAAAATCATATGGTTAATCATGGTGCAGGCCTGGCGCACTTCATTTGAATTGACAGCAAATCACTGATTTTCTGCAGAAATTTGCAATATGTGTATCTTGTTAGTCACGTAGCTCCATCTAAGTTTTTGCCAAATAGTTCTTTCATGGTTGGAATCATTCTAAGCTCTCAGTGTTGCTTGTAGAACTTAATCTACGGTGGTACATATTCTTTGCAGCTTATTTGCTTTCCTTTCACGAGATGATTTTTTCCTGCTTTAACTCACTTTGTTATTCGTGCTATGCTAATTTTTAGTGCTGCTGATGGTGCTATTCCAATTCAAATGTTTGTTAGGTTTTCAAGGGAGGCTTATTCAGATCTGCTACGGAACAAAAGGAGCAGACTCGATACTTTAGCCAAAAAGTAAGCTACAATACATGTTCATGGTGTTTTATTTTGAGTGGTTTGTGTTGCTCTTGTTTTTAGTTTTTTCCGTTATCAACCTCCTTTCTTTTCACTTATTATTTTATTACTCAAGATCAAGCATGCATCTCTTTTCTTGCAGGATATCCAAGAGCTTTTCAGCCTCCCTAAGCAGGGTTTTGATGTTTCACTTACACAGCAGCAATTACATGAAGAGCACGATTCTGAGCATATGTTGTATGTATCTTGGTTACTTTGTTGTTAATACCAAAAGAAACTTCTTTTGTGTAAATTAGCTCTGTGAATCCTCAGGAAATAGCTTCTATATAGTTCTATCTCTGTATGTGGGGAACTCACACACCGTGTATGTTCATCTTCTTCCCAGCAAACTTTCAAAGCATGTTTCCTCTTTTCCATCTAGCCATGTTTTTGTGTTGAAAATGGTCTTATTCTTTTGGTTGGAGAGTGACTTTTGAATCACCATTACCTAGCTTGTAGGTTAAATTTTCATAACTAAAAAACTGTATGCACGTTATCATGATCTAAAGGTTCTCTTTCTTGATATGATGTATAACGAAGGTGAGTTCCTAATAAATGAACCATGTTTGTCACTGGTCAGACGTGGTCAAAGAACCTTGCCTCTTGCATTCCATACAAGTGACTTGAAAAATAGGTTCCCTATGGATGTGTATATTGATAAAATGCTCTTTCTCTTACCCTGTTGTTGCATTGACTGGTGGACATAGCTGACCTGTTTATATCTCGAGCCATTGTTGTCTCATTTAAGCATGTGACTCCTGTATTATGGTAATAGTAAAAAGGACAATGGAGGCTTTCTTTGTCTCTCTTGCTTAATAATCTGTGTGGATATCTTGGAATTATGTGTTATTCGACAAAAGGCTAGTATTTGGTGTTTGTGTATGTGGACACTTGACATAACTTAGTACCACTCGGTGCTACTTTTTGTTGTCTCAGCTGTATCTCTCTTGCTTGTTCCTTTTGGCTGCTTTCATTGGTTTACTAATGGAACCACTATGTTTGTGACCTGTGTATCTTTAATTGTTTTATATTTCTAGGGATGACTCGTTTAAGGATCATATCAAATTTTTGCATAGTCAACAGATTGCTGGAATCAGTCGCCACAGTTTGCTGTTCTCTAAGACTGCTACTTTATCTGCTGTAAATGAAGATTGGGCTGCACCAAGGTAAGAAATGTAATATTTACATGTGGTTCTGCTTGCTACTCTCCTGTTCTACATCAATTCTGATTGTGCTTTCACATCTTTTTTTAGTGTCACGTCAAAAGCCTTGATGTTTAACATAGAGAACATTATTTGCCATACAAGATCTGATGTCATATTGCTTATGGTTCCCATCCAATGCCTATGTTCGATATTGATTCTTATGTCTCATTGTTTAGATGCATGCATGTCCATAGAAACAAAACAGTGTCATCGAATCTGAACGTGCTTTAAGTACATGGTTATCTTTTATTCATTATTAATCATGTGCCTTTTACAAAAGGGACATCAATTGGTTGATCCCTTTATTTCTTTGTGATTGCATGTAATGTGCTACCGTAGATTCACTGAATACTCTTTATTAATCCCATTATTGTTGCTACCGTAGATTCACCGAATACACTTGACATCAATTGTTTATTTGTTCATGTTCCTTCACATGGAAATGCCTTAATCACATTATGATCTATTACAATAGCAACAATAATCAAGCCTTTTTCCATACTAGATGAGGCCGGCTACATGGATTCTTTGTTTTCGTACAGCCCGATCATATACCATGCTAACAATTAATTCAACATAAGCTAGGTCATTCTTTATTGTTTCCTTCCAACACTTTTGTGGTCTTCTTAACATTTTCACAATATAGTTTCTCGTACATTACTAGAGCTTCCTTTGGTCATCTTTCTACATGTCTAAACTATGTTAAATGATTTTTTCTCATTTTATCATTTATTGGTGTCACTTGCAATTTGTTTCTAATAATCTCATTATGTATACGATCTTTCCTTGAGTGACCACTCATCCATCTTAATATCTTCATTTATGCTACGAACATCTTTACATATTGATGATTAACTCCCCAACACTCAACTATAATACATAGCGGGCTATTGCTACTCTATAATACATACCTTTAAATTTTAATAGTATTTTCTTGTCACATAATGTACATGATGTAACTCCATTTTTACCAATGTGCATTAATTGTATGCTTAACATCTCTCATCATTAATTTTTACGCTACTATGAAAAGATGGCCATAAATATTTAAAACTTTTTTATAAGGAATGCAATGTGTATTGTATACCAATTTTAATTTTTATGTAACTTGTCGTTCTTTCGTGGGTCCTACTCCGTACACATGTTTGTGCACCATTATACATGTCTCATATAAGATTGATGTATGCAGACGAAATATGCCGACGAAATCATTGTTCTCCAAGATTCTCCAAAGAACATTTCTTGGCATATTATAGTAAACTTTTTCTTGATTAATAAATACATGTAAAAGTTGTTTTTTTCTCTAAAATGCTTAATAAGATGTCTCAAAAGTTGAATAGCCTCAATAATAGATCTTTCTAGCATTAAATCAAATTGGTTCTCTTGAAATTGATACTTGTCTCAACTTATGTTCAATAATTCTTTCCTATAATTTCATAGTATGACTTATCAACTTATACCTTGATAGTTTGCACAATTCTTTCTGTGTCTTTTGTTCATGTATATGGGTATAATTGTACTTGTCCTCTATTCATTAGATATCTTTTTCGTTTTTCCATATTTCATTAAATAATATTATAAGCCTAGTGATACCATCTTTTCTAGGAATTTTCATACTTCTATAAGAATATAATATGGTCCTATAGATTTACTATCACTAATTGGGGTACATAAGCCTAAACTGTATTGAACGCTCTCACTCGTAACACTAATTTCACCGTCATAATTTGTCTATTATTATCCTTTAAATCTTTATTTAGAATAATACCAACTCCATTTTGAGTCCTTTTCTTCCCTGTATATCATAATTTAAAACATTTGTTCTCTAACTTTTTTGCTTTTACTCCCACCAACTTTGTCTCTCGTGAACATAAAATATAAATCTTTCTCCTAATCATAGTATCTACCCCTTATAGCTTGCCGGTCAAGGTTATGATATTTCAAGTACCAATACAGCTTTTATTATCTAGGACTAGCTTACTTACCCCGCATCCATCCATCCTAAAAATACGGACTCTTCCTTTAATTTGTTCATTACAACTGTAATATAGTTAGCTTACTTACCCCGTATCCATCCATACTAAAAATACGGACTCTTCCTTCAATTTGTTCACTACAATTGTAATATAGTGGGACACACTTCTTTACCCATACCACTGCATCATGTGAGAATCCTATGTTAAACTGATTCACTATAAGGTAAAGACATTGTAACGAGTGGAAGATTGGTGAATATCACCTTAAAATATCATCTACAGAAGCCTTAGAAAAAGGTTATAATAAAGCGTATGCAACAAAGGCACAAAATACCGAAAATGAATATTGTTTAGCCATAAAAGGCTTGTTAAAGTATATACATATAAGAGTGATATTTATAGAAGAATACATAAGGGAGAGAGTGTGAGAGTATAAGAGGAGAGAAGAAGAGGAGAGGAGACTGGTCATAGCCAGCCCTCAACAACTACTTGACTAGCCGTTGGGGGCCCTGGCCCTGACAACTCGATTGGCTCGGGCTTGTCAGAGTCGGGCCCAAGTGATCCATGTCATGTTCTAACACCCCCCTTCAAACCGACAACTCAATGACCAATCAAAAACTGAAATCGAGCAGGTAATGACATGGTGAACACATCTGCAAGCTAGTACTATGATTTTACAAACTGTAATACCAAATTGCCAATCCAGCTCGATATGCTTCGCATGTTCATGAAAGATATGATTATTAACTATATACATAACACTTTTGTTGTCGCAATACATGATTAGAGGGGCTTCCAATTGTATGCTCAAATCTTGAAGTAGTCGTCACAACCAAGTTAGTTCGGTTGTTGTGTTAGCCATTGCGCGATACTTAACTTCGGTGGAGGAAAGAGACACCTTTTACTGTTTCTTGCAACCAAGGAAAATGCAGTAGTCGGTAGTAGAGTGCCTGTCATCTAAGTCACACAGACAACTCTAGGAGGTGGAGTGTCGATCCCGATACGGGTGCGACACTGATACTGACATCGTGTCGGTGTGACATGGATACGTAAAAAAAAATCAATTTTTCTTTAAAAGGTAACTCACGGTTTTGCCGTCCATGGTGTGTTTATCCTGGAGAACCTGATCAAAGAGGGAGGGATCTGCGAAGAGGACGAAAGCGAAGCCTCATAGTCGACTCGTGACCTTATCTCTCATGATGACCACATGAGTTACCTCACCATAGTATCGAAAATGCTCTTTCAGCTTGTCTTCCGCCATCTCCCAGGAAACTCTGCTGATGAAGAGAGGAAAATATCTCAACGCGGACCTTCTTCACTTCCTTTTATGTGGATATTCCATGCTTCCAAATCTGGCACCGACTTTGAAGTTCAGGTCTTTTTGGATAAATGGGTCCGGATCCGTGAAGATTGATTTGTGTATTATGATGAAATTAGTAGTTGTTTATCGTTTATTTGTTTTGCTTTAATATAAAGTTATGTACTTCCTATTGTCATATACTTATGTTAATTCATGTCTCACTTGTGCTAGCTTGAATATTATATATAACAGTGTTGTTTGACGCGTATCGTATCGCATATCGTACTTTAATAATAAAAAAATAAAAAAATAATTTAAAATATCAAGAAAAATTAGTAAAAAACTGAAAAAATTCAAAAAAAATATGGAAAATCTGTTAATTGGTTTATATTCATATAATACAAAGTTTAGTATAGATTGAGCATTCAACATTGAACAATTGCATCCAAATTTACATATTTTAAAGCAAAAAATGAAATACATTTACATTTTACATATTGTAAATTTGTATCAGCCTAACAGGATCATTAACTAAATAATCTTCATCTTCTCTTTCATGAACATTCAAAGTTTCTCATCACTTTCTGCTTCAAAATCAAAATCTTCGGTCGTTGCACTCCTTTCAAATTAATCTATGCAATGTCTTCTTTGGTTAGGAGTGCATTTTCTTCGTTATCTTTCATAATCCACTCATCTAGTATATCAAAATTAACAAACTGCTATCATTGTACATGTAGTTGTCATATTTGCTGATTTTCATAAGTGAGCAAAACAATGAGCTCCATTTCTTTGATTATTGAGTTGAGTCTATGACACCTTAGTGATGTGATATTGTTACTTGATGATGTCTCCTTTTTCTCTTACTGGAGACTAGCTTTTTAAGTAATGCTTGAGCTCTATTTCTCACTTCACAGATTGAGTTAAGCCTTACACGTTGATCATATTCAACTCAATGGAAGTCATGTAAGGTGAACCCTAAAATAGTGAAGTTGTGAAATGCCCACTAAATGAATCGAGACAACCAAATTGTTCTTCATTGTTTGCGATTTCATGAAATTAAAAACTGGTAGCATAAATATACCTAAAAGTTGGCAACAGAAAGGGAAATGATTTTGTCATAATTTTTATTTGTTCATAAATTATTCTTATTCAATAAATGAAATTATAAACCCAAATTTACATGTTACATACACAACTTGCAATCCCAAACAAGCATATCGGAGGATGCCTTAGAGAGAAGTGAAGAGAGGCCAAAAACCTGCAAAAAAAAGTTTTGAATTTTTTTTGAAATGTTTTTTGGGGCGTATCGCCCGTTTCATACGATACGGTGCGATAACCTGTATCATACGATACAGGTTACCGATACGATACGTATCGCATCGTATCGTACGATAGAGTGCGATACGGATAACATTGATATATAATATATATTATATATCCTAGTCATGTCGCTGCATCCAAAATTTTTGAAATTTGCCGTATCCTGCACCCGCACCCTTGTCCGCACCCGCACCCGTGTCCGCAGCCGCACCCGTGTGACATACCCTGTCATTCACATCACCACCCCAATCAACATCATTATATGTGATCAATTGAGATAAAAAGGAAGATGATAGAAATACTCCCTTGGTTGAAGTTTGTTGAATATAACGAGCAATCCTCAGAACAACACTTATATGCATTGAGGTAAGTATATGTTGAAACCGACTTACAGAATGAACGACATGAGCAATATCTTGTCATGTTATTGTAAGATAAGTGCTCCAACCATTTATCTGTAAGGTGTGGGATCACTCAAAAGTTCGTCATCAATTAAACACATCTTCTGGTTGATTACCTCAGTTGTCTCAACAACTTTGTCATCTATAATTCCTGATCTAAGGACAATATCGTTAGTGAACTTAGTTTGTGATAAAAAAATCCTCTATCATGCCAAGAAAATAAGAAAGTTGTTCAAGATCCTTCATTTCAAACATGTTACCAAGTTCTTGGTTGATTTCTTGGAGACCAAAATTATCACTACCTGTAATAATCATATCATCGAAGTAGAGCAAAAGAATAATACTTGCAAAGGACTTTCTAATAAGCAAAACTGTGTCAGTATAACATATAGAAAAACCATGCAATGTCATGAATTCAATCATTCTATCAAACAAAGCTTTGGGAACTTTTTTGAGACCATAGAAAACTCTTTTGATCTTTAAGACTTTTATAGGAAGATTGAGATCAGGAGGAGGTTCCATATATACTTCTTCTTTCAACTAATCATTCAAAGACATTTTTAACATCTAACTGATAGATATTCCAATGATGAATTGCACAAACAAATATAAGTGTTCTAACAGTTGTCATTCTAGTCACAGGAGTAAATGTTTCTTTATAATCAATTCCATACTCGTGTGAGTAACCTTTGACAACTAATCTAGCTTTATAGCGATCTAATGAACCATCACAATTGGTCTTAATTTTATAAACCCACCGACAACCTATAATCTTTTTGTTTGGTGGTCTAGAGAGAACATCCCAAGTTTGAGCTCTATATAAAGCATCTAACTCTTCGTTCATGGCATGAATCCAGTCTTGTGATAACTAAAGCTTCCATAAAGGTTTTAGGTTCCTTTATAGTTGAAATTTTCGTTACAGGCTCTATGCCTTGCTGAGAAGCTATCATAGTTGACAAACCCTTCAAAAGGTCTAAAATCACGGTTTGACCTTCTAGGAATAAGCACAGTTCTCCTAGTATAATATTGATAAAAAGGTGAAACAGAATGTGTTGAAGTTTTATGTTCATAAGGCCATTTTCTACGTGAATCACCTCTTCACCTAAAATATCATTGAAGAAGGAATAAGAGGAGTCATCAATAGAACTAACATCATCCATGCCATTAAAAACATATTCATTTTAAAAAAACTTGACATCGCGCGATATATAAAGTTTATCATTTTTAGAATCATAATACCTATACCCTTTTTTTATTTATTTCATATCCTAGAAAAACACATTCTATGGCACGAGATGATAGTTTATCATCTTTGTTAGTGTAAACAAAAACATTCATATCCAAAAATACGTAGTCTAGAATAGTTGGGAGAAACCTTAAAGAGTTTTTTTATAAGAGACAAATTTTGTAAAACCGATGAGGGCATCCAATTAATTAAATAAACTGCAGTGATAATAGTTTCTACCCAAAAATTCTTAGGAACACCACTTGATAAAAACACAGTTCTTGTGATTTCTAAAATATGTTGATGTTTATATTCCGAAATACCATTTTGTTGGGGAGTGTTAGTCCAAGAGGTTTGATGTATGATTCCAAATTTATAAAGATTATTTTTAAATTCTTTTGACATAAACTCCCCTTCTTAATTCGATTTAAAAATCTTGATTTCAGAATCAAATTGATTTTTTACAAGATTATGAAAGAAAACAAAATTTTGAAAGACATCAGGTTTTGCTTTTAAAAGATATACCCATGTGTACCTAGTAAAATCATCTATGAAAATAACATAGTAGGAAATGCCTCCTTTAGACAAAACGGGTGCCAATTCCTATATATTCGAATGAACTATTTCGAAGGGTCTTTTGGTAACATGCGTTTTGTTTAGAAATGAAAGATGTTGCATTTTACCAAAAAGAAAAATTTTCCTTAATCTTTATTTTAAGAGGACATTGCTATAATTTTTGAGCATTAAGATGTCTTAGTTTCTTGTGCAATAGAAGAGCATCATTTGACAAAACATTAACATATCATCTACTATGCAAATAATTTACAATGTAAAGTTTGCCCTCTCTATGGCCACAACTAATCACCATATTCGAGAGGCGATCTTGCACAATACATTCTATGGATTAAAAAGTTACAACACAATTTTTATCTGAAATTTGAGATACAGAAAGTAAGTTTAAATTTAGTTTTGGAACAACAGTAATTTTAGAGATTTCAAAGTTTTTATTTTAAAAATTACCAATTTTATCTACATCTAATTTTGTTCCATCCGTAGTCTAAACAAATGATAAAGATTTTTTAACACATGAATTTAAAATTCTTTCATTAGAAGTCATATGAAACGAAGCACCCGAATCAAGAATCTAAGTGGTCATACCTTAATGGAAAATGGAGCGTGTTCTTCTACTAAAGCTACCTTCCTTTTCAACTTAGGGCAAGTTGGCCTTATGTGCCCGACTTCTCTACATCTACAATGATGGCAAATGACATCTTTTCTTGCTTCGCTTGATCCTTTATTTTTGAAATAAGGAGGACGATAAATCTTTACATTTGCTCTGGGTTTAGATGCGGCAAGTGCGGTATCTCTTTGATGCCTAGCTTCATTCATTCTTGTTTCCGTCATTTGAAGATTGGTAAATACCTCTTATTTGGTGGGAAACAACTTTCGATTAATAAAATATGACATAACTCTTTCAAATTCTTCTCGGAGACTTCGTAAAAATTGATATACACAGTCCTCACATTATCTCTTATTAAGACATATTGTACATTTCTTTCTATAGTCATATAGTTGATTCCAAATATTGAAATACTTACCAAAGAAATTGTTTACCCCTTTATCTCCTTGTCTAAGGGAGGCCAATCTATCTCTTAATGCCATTCTATGAGCAACATCACTTTGAACATGAGATTTTTTAAAATATTCTCATGCTTCCTTGGCATTAGTGAAGTCGGCCAAGGTGTCCCTAGTGTGCTCATTTACATTGTTCATGAGCACCCATTGGACCATTCAATGACTTCCTTTATATTCTTCCTTTTGCTTAAGCGTAGCATTAACAGAGGGTTCTACCTTCGAACCACTTACATAACCCCATAATTTTTTAAAATATAGATAATTTTTCATATTTTGGGCTCATGTTTTATAGTTTGAAGGTGTTAAAACGAAAATTAAACCCTCTCTTCATCATATTTTAAGAAGAAAATAATTATAAAGAGGTAAACTTATAACAAAATCAAGATCACTATCGACATGCTTTTCGAAACGACAAACAATGTTCCCACGACCGAGAATAACTATGATACCATGTAATGAAGACGATGCTTTAATGTAGCAGCGGAAGATTGGTGAATATCACTTCAAAATATCACTCACAAAAACCTTAGAAAATGGTTACAATAAAGCGTATGGAACAACAAAGGCACAATATACCGAAACTGAATATTATTTATCCATAAAAGGCTTATTTTTTGAGTGTATACATAAGAGTGATATTTATAGAAAAATACATAAGGGAGAGAGTGAGAGAGTCCAAGAGTAGAGAAGAAGCGGAGAAGGGAGGGGACTGGTCACAGCCAGCCCCCAACGGCTAACTGTCGGGGCACCTGGCCCTGACAGCTCGATTGGCCCTGACTTGTTAGGGCTGGGCCAGAGTGACCCATGTAATTTTCTAATAGACATAGCATTCTACTTCTTTAGTATGTCACTAAGAGAGTATGTTTCAATAAAATACTCATAATGTCTAGAATTCATGATAGGTAAATCCGGACTTGGAACTGACCATGTAAGTGTGATCTCTTATATGAGCACAGTTTACATTAAGCACTATAACCACAAACAAACAAACAACAACTAAGCCTTTTCCCATACTAGATGGGGTCGGCTACATGGATTCTTTGTTTCCACATAGCTCTATCATGTGCCATGTTAGCAGTTAACTCACAATAAGCTAGATCATTCTTTATTGTTTCTTTCCAACACTTTTGTGGTCGTCCTCTACCTCTTTTAATACATTCCAAATTTAGTTTTTCATAGCTTCTTATAGGTTCTTCTTCTGATATTCTTTCTATATGTCCAAGCCATCTTAAACGATATTCTCTCATTTTATCCTCTATTGGTGCCACTCCTAATTTGTTTCTAATAACCTCATTATGTATACGGTCTTTTCTTGAATGACCACTCATCCATCTCAACATCTTCATTTCTGTCACAGACATTTTTTGTACTTGTTGATGATTAACTGCCCAATACTTAGAACCATAAAACATGGTAGGCCTAATTGCTCCTCTATAATATTTACCTTTTAACTTTATTGGTATCTTCTTATCACAAAGAATACCTGATGCTCCTCTCCATTTTAACCAACCAACATTAATTCTATACGTAACATCTCCATCAATTCTTCCGTCACTTTAAAAAATTGACCCTAGGTATTTAAAACTTTTCTCTTGGATGATGCAATGTGTGCCAATTTTAATTTCTATGTCCTCTGAAGTAACAAAATCATCAAACTTCCATTTCATATATTCTGTCTTTGTTCTACTAAGTCGGAGGCCTTTGCTTTCTAATGCTTCTCTCCATAGTTCTAATTTTCTATTAACTTCTTCCTTAGACTCCTCCACTAATACAATGTCATCTGCAAATAACATACACCAAGGTACTTCATCTTGAATATGTTTTGTTAACTCATCAATCACCATTATAAATAAGTATGGACTTAAAGTTGATCCTTGATGTAACCGAATATTAACTTCAAAGAAGTCTGTCATTCCTTCATGTGTCCTGACACGTGTTTTTGCACCATCGTACATTTCTCTTATAAGGTTAATGTATGTCAATGGGATACCTCTTTTTTCCCAAGTTCTCCAAAGAACCTCCCTCGATACTCTATAATAAGCTTTTTCTAGATCAATAAACATCATGTGAAGGTCTTTCTTTTTTGCTCTAAAATGTTCCATAAGACGTCTCAAAAGGTGAATCGCTTCAAGAGTAGATCTGCCTGACATGAATCCAAATTGGTTCTCTGTTGTACTTATACTTGTTTTAACCTACGTTCGATAATTCTTTACCACAATTTCATAGTATGGTTCATTAACTTGATACCTCGATAATTCGCACAATTCTGAATGTCTCTCTTGTACTTATACATGGGTATAAGTGTACTCGCTCTCCATTCCTCGGGCATCTTTTGGTTTCTCCATATTTCATTAAATATTCTTGTTAGGAAAGTGATTCCTATTTCTCCTAGTATTTTCCAAACTTCTATCGGAATATTATATGATCCTAGCGTTTTACCACCCTTCATATGTTTAAGAGCCTCTTTGACTTCATTGTTTTGAATACGTCGGTAAAAATTATGGTTTATATGCTTTTTTGATTTGGCTAACTCTCCTAAGTTAATACTAACATCTTTATTTTCATTAAAAAGCTTATAAAAATAGTTTTTTCATCTATTTCTTATATCATCATTTGCCACTAGAATTTTTTCATCATCGTCTTTGATGCATCTAGCAAAATTAAGATCTTTAGTTTTCTTATCTCTAGCCATAGCTATCCTAAAAATATCTATTTCACCCTCTTTTGAGTTGGGTTTTTTTATATAATTCCTCCCAAATTTTAGCTTTTTCTTCAATGACAGCCTTTTTTACTTCACTCTTTGCTTTCTTATAAGCCTCTATAGTTTCACTAGTTTTCTTAGCATAATGTAATTTGTAACATTCCGTCCTTACCTTGATTTTATTTTGCACTTCACTCCACCACCAAGCTTCTTTTTGTGCCGGTACACCTCCCTTAGATTCACCTAACACATCTTTCGCCACTTTCCTAATATGTATAGCCATATTATTCCACATATCAAAAGGTGTACCAAGATAATTCCAAGCATCTCCTTGAAGGACTTTCTATTTAAATATATATTCTTTCTCGCTTTTGAGGTTCCACCATTTAGTCCGAATAGCTCGATGCACTCTTTTATTCTTTGTCCATTTTTTTATTTATAAATCCATAACTAAAAGTCGATGTTGGGTGGTTAAGCTTTCTCCTGGAATTACCTTGCAATCTTTACAACACTCTATCTTTTTTCTACAAATAAAGTAATCAATTTGTGTTTGTGATAAAACTCCGCCCATGTAAGGGATCACCCTTGCATTGCCGGTCCCAAGCCCGGATAAAGGAGGGTTGTGTTAGGCTTCCGACAACCAGCGTAAAACTTTGTCGGATTTCTACAACATGGATTACAAAAATTATGAGCATTGCTTTGGGGCATCCCCGCCTAGCGACGTGCTGCAGAGCCCGAATGCAATAAGAAGTAAGCAAGGGCCACTACATTTTCGCCCGAATGTAGTGAATCAATTGCAGAGAGGGTTCCCACATCATGGACGGGTGTGGGTAAAGAAGTTAGTCCCGCTACATTGCCGCCCGAATGTAGTGAAAAATTTTCAGAGAGGGTCTCCGCATTTTGATTATGGATGGATGCGGGGGGTAAGGAAGCTAGTCCTAGATAATAAGATTCGTATTGGTTCTTGGAATATCGGAACATTATCGGGTAAGCTAATGGAGGTGGTAGATACTATGATTCGGATAAAGATTCATATTCTATGTTTACAAGAGACAAAATGGGTTGGAGAAAAAGCAAAGGAAATAGAGGATACAGGTTTTAAATTATGGTACTCGGGTAAAGAAAAGGCCCGAAACGGAGTTGGTATTATCATAAATAAAGATTTAAAGGAGAGTGTAGTAGACATACACCGATATGGTGACCGAATCATGACCTTGAAATTAGTGTTAGGAGTAGAGGTTTTGAATATAGTTTGTGCTTACGCACCCCAAGTAGGACTAGAAGATAGTATAAAGACAGTTTTTTGGGAAGAGTTAGATAAGGTGTTTCAAAAGATTCCACAAAGGGAGATGATTTGTTTAGGAGGAGATTTAAATGGGCATGTCGGTAAAGAGGCATTAGGATATCAAGGGATTCATG
This sequence comes from Brasenia schreberi, assembly GCA_036023115.1. Lineage (NCBI taxonomy): Eukaryota > Viridiplantae > Streptophyta > Magnoliopsida > Nymphaeales > Cabombaceae > Brasenia > Brasenia schreberi. The sequence continues at coordinate 5,410,759 of JAYKKT010000039.1, forward strand.
GAAACTTTGGTTATGGGGATATAAACGAGGAAGGTAGGGAGATTTTAAATTTTGCTATGTCATTTGATCTCTTTATAGTCAATACAATCTTCAAAAAACGAGATGAACATTTAATTACTTATAAGAGTGGCTTATCACAAACACAAATTGATTACTTTATTTGTAGAAAAAAAGATAGAGCGTGTTGTAAAGATTGTAAGGTAATTCCAGGAGAAAGCTTAACCACCCAACATCGACTTTTAGTTATGGATTTACAAATACAAAAATGGACAAAGAAGAAAAGAGTGCATCGAGCTATTCGGACTAAATGGTGGAACCTCAAAAGCGAGAAAGAAGATATATTTAAACGAAAAGTCCTTCAAGGAGATGTTTGGAATTATGTTGGCACACCCTCTGATATGTGGAACAATATGGCTATACATATTAGGAAAGTGGCGAAAGATGTGTTAGGGGTATCTAAGGGAGGTGTACCAGCACAAAAAGAAGCTTGGTGGTGGAGTGAAGTAGTACAAAACAAAATCAAGGCAAAGAGGGCATGTTATAAATTACATTATGCTGAGAAAACTAGTGAAACTTTAGAAGCTTATAAGAAAGCAAAGAAGGAAGCAAAAAAGGCCGTTAGTGAAGCAAAAGCTAAGATTTGGGAGGACTTATATAAAAAACTCAACTCAAAAGAGGGTGAAAGAGATATTTTTAGGATAGCTAGGGCTAGAGATAAGAAAACTAAAGATCTTAATTATGTTAGATGCATAAAAGACGAGGATGAAAAAATTCTAGGGGCAAATGATGATATAAGAAATAGATGGAAAAACTATTTTTATAATCTTTTTAATGAAAATAAAGATGTTAGTATTAGTTTAGGAGATTTAGCCAAGTCAGAAAAGTATATAAACCACAATTTCTACCGACGTATTCAAAAGAATGAAGTCAAAGAGGCTCTTAAACATATGAAGAGTGGTAAATCGGTAGGACCAGATAATATTCCTATAGAAGTTTGGAAAATACTAGGAGAAATAGGAATCACTTGGCTCACAAGACTATTTAATGAAATATGAAAAAACCAAAAGATGCCCGAGGAATGGAGAGCAAGTACACTTAGACCCGTATATAAGAACAAGGGAGACATTCAAAATTGTGCAAATTATCGAGGTATCAAGTTAATGAGTCATACTATGAAATTATGGGAAAGAATTATCGAACGTAGGTTAAGACAAGTATCAAGTACAACAGAGAACCAATTTGGATTTATGCCAGGTAGATCTACTATTGAAGCGATTCACCTTTTGAGACGTCTTATGGAACATTTTAGAGCAAAAAAGAAAGACCTTCACATGATATTTATTGATCTAGAAAAAGCTTATGATAGGGTATCGAGGGAGGTTCTTTGGAGAACTTTGGAAAAAAGAGGTATCCCATTGACATATATTAACCTTATAAGAGACATGTATGATGGTGCAAAAACATGTGTGAGGACTCATGAAGGAACGACAGACTTCTTTGAAGTTAATATTGGGTTACATCAAGGATCAACTTTAAGTCCATACTTGTTTATAATGGTGATGGATGAGTTAACAAAACATATTCAAGATGAAGTACCTTGGTGTATGTTATTTGCAGATGACATTGTATTAGTGGAGGAGTCTAAGGAAAAAGTTAATAGAAAATTGGAACTATGGAGAGAAACATTAGAAAACAAAGGCCTCCGACTTAGTAGAACAAAGACAGAATATATGAAATGTAAGTTTGATCATTTGGCTACTTCAGAGGACATAGAAATTAAAATTGGCACACATTGCATTCCCCAAAAGGAAAGTTTTAAATACCTAGGGTCAATTTTTCAAAGTGATGGAAGAATTGATGGAGATGTTACACATAGAATTAATGCTGGTTGGTTAAAATGGAGAGGAGCATCAGGTATTCTTTGTGATAAGAAGATACCATTAAAATTAAAAGGTAAATATTATAGAGCAGCAGTTAGGCCTGCCATGTTTTATGGTTCTGAGTGTTGGGCAGTTAATCATCAACATGTACAAAAGATGTCTGTGACAGAAATGAAGATGTTGAGATGGATGAGTGGTCATACAAGAAAAGACCGTATACATAATGAGGTTATTAGAAACAAATTAGGAGTGGCACCAATAGAGGATAAAATGAGAGAACATCGTTTAAGATGGTTTGGACATATAGAAAGAAGATCAAAAGAAGAACCTCTAAGAAGGTTAGAAAAACTAAATTTGAAAAGTATTAAAAGAGGTAGAGGACGACCACAAAAGTGTTGGAAAGAAACAATAAAGAATGATCTAGCTTATTGGGAGTTAACTGCTAACATGACACACGATAGAGATCTGTGGAAACAAAGAATCCATGTAGCCGACCCCGTCTAGTATGGGAAAAGGCTTAGTTGTTGTTGTTGTTGTTGAATTTGTGTTTGTGATAAGCCACTCTTATAAGTAATTAAATGTTCATCTCGCTTTTTGAAGATTGTATTGACTATAAAGAGATCAAATGCCATATCAAAATTTAAAATCTCCATGCCTTCCTCATTTATATCCCCAAAACCAAAGTTTTCATAAATACCTTGATATCCTAATGCCACTTTACCGACATGCCCATTTAAGTCTCATCCTAAACAAATCATCTCCCTTTGTGGAATCCTTTGAATCACCCTTATCTAACTCTTCCCGAAAAGTTGTCTTTATACTATCTTCTAGTCCTACTTGGGGTGCGTAAGCACAAACTATATTCAAAACCTATACTCCTAACACTAATTTCAACGTCATAATTCGGTTATCATATCGTTGTATGTCTACTACACTATCCTTTAAATCTTTATTTATGATAATATCAACTCCGTTTCGAGCATTTTCCTTACCTGAGTACCATAATTTAAAACATGCATCCTCTATCTACTTTGCTTCTTCTGCAACCCACTTTGTCTCTTGTAAACATAGAATATGAATCTTTATCTGAATCATAGTATCTACCACCTTCATTAGCTTACCGGATAGTGTTTTGATATTCGAAGAACCAATACGAATCGTATTATCTAGGACTAGCTTCCTTACCTCCCGCATCCGTCCATAATCAAAATGTGGAGACCCTCTCTGCAAATTATTCACTAAATTCGGGCGGCAATGTAGCGGGACTAACTTGTTTACTCATACTCGTCCATGATGTGGGAACCCTCTCTGCAATTGATTCACTAAATTCGGGCAAAATTGTAGTGATCCTTGCTTCCTTATTACTGCATTCGGGCTCTGCAACACGTCGATAGGTGGGGACCCCCCAAAGCAACAACAACTACAACAACTAAGCCTTTTCCCATACTAGACGGGGTCGGCTATAAAATCCATGTTGTAAAATCCGACAAAGTTTTACGCTGGCTGTCGGAAACCTAACACAACCCTCCTCCTTTATCTAGTCTTGTGACCGGCAATGCTCCCTTAGATGGGTGGAGTTTACATTAAGCACTATGATGAGCTGAAAATGCCTTCTCCATATAAAAAACTTTTGATCATATCCTTAATTTCATGTTTAAGATCAGGTCCGTGTGTTACTCTCTAGCTGATCCACTTGATGTGGGAAGAGACTTAGGGCAATTAATTAGTAAGATCAGGTCCATTTAGTAATCATTTGCTTTTGCTTTTGTTTTAATGGCTAATGATAGAAGGGATTCAACTGCTATGCGAAACACAACGTATTCCACCTCACATGCGGAGCATAGCATAGATGGGTATGTTTGAGAATCATGAACTCTTTATTTATTGTTGGAATCCCAGTTTTTTAGGGATCTAATATAATATGGATGTACATGTCACTTCAGGGCTTATCTTGCAATTAAGCCGAAGGAGTGGAAACAAAAGATGCTAGATACTTCAGTGGAGGACTACAGCCAATTCCGAGAACAAGATCTCAGAGAGAGAATTAAACGGCTTACTCAAACCTTAGAAAATATGGTATAGCACACACACACACACACACACACACACACACACACATATATATATATATATATATATATATATATATATATATATATATATAATGATCATTCACCGTGTTAATCCCAAATAAAGAACCTTTTTCAAGCTATTATATGTAAGTTATGAATATTACATCTTTTTCAGGCTATAATATCAAGGCTACCTGATAAAGGGGAGAACATCCGGAAGAAGATTTGTACTTTAAATTTAGAACTCAGGAAGTTCCAAAAGCATGACTCTGAACCAACAAATTTGGTGTCACAAGCTGAAGAGATACAAGGAGACACAGATGTTGACGTAGCATTGGAGTTTCAAAAGTTATCTCTTAAGCCCCACTAGCAACTTTTCTGCTGACAGGTTGTTTGTACGGTTTGATGATAGCAAGCGTTTTTGCCATTTCTTGTAAATCTCTTGTTTCTCAGTGCTTTACGGTCTCAAGGAAGGCCACAATCTCAAATCATGTTGGCCTGTGGATGCATATGTTTTCTACAGTAAATAGAGCTCTATTGACTCGATAAGCTTGTTTATTGGGTAAACTCTACCAAGAAAAGAATAGAGCAAGGAAAAGAAAAGCAAAACTATGTGATTATGTGGTACTTGATTATATCTTTTGAAGGTGAAGCCTATTTTCCATTTCTATTTTCTCTTTGTCTAATGGTATGTCAATGAGCACATCTAGATGGATTTCAGACCGAGGCCCAGGTACAGTGGATCACCACTCACCAGTTCCGAATGAATCAGTCAAGGTCTGTTTAATGTCATTGATGCTGGATGGCATGCCTTTAGAAACTTCTAGAATTATTAATCTGCTAGAAATCTTCTGAGGCCTCGTTCTACCAGGTATGTAATTTTTATCACACCACCGTCGAAATATTAATGGAAAAGTTGTTTCTCATGGAATTACTTATGCAGGAATATGTATGCTAGCTTCTCGACTTTTTTATATGAATAGGGATGGTGAAGGAACAGGATGCTCCTAGAAAGGTTGTTTTGATGCATGTCACTACTTAGCTGCATCAGCATATATCCTAAGCCATTAAGGGCCTCACCATATACCTGGAATTCTTAGCTGTCAGATGGCAGCATCAACAAAAGTGCACTGGTCAAGCTGGTCTTTATTTCTTCAAAACTTCGCTCCATATTCATCGATCCAAACAAAGTTAGTGCCTTTTTTGGCGAGTCTGGCAAGGGGAGCTACTATGTTAGAAAATCTCTTCATTAACCGACTACCGTATCCTACTAATATGAGAAAAGTACGGACCTTAAGAACATCCTTCGGCTGCTTTCAAATAACCATTGCGGATATCTTAGTAGGATCCTATGAAGAATATTCCCTAGAAACCCAACTTTTTCTATCAAGAACTTACACCTAGCGATTTTTGTATTAGGTCGATCTTTTTTAAGCAACCAAAGCAGAATAATCTCATGCTCTTCTGTGCTATTAGAATAGACAAGAATATCATCAATAAATACAATCATAAACTTATCAAGGTAGTTGGTAAGTGCCTAGTTCATTTAAATGAGTACTAACCATCAACTTGTTATAAGTCTCCAATCATGATGGAAACTTAGTGTTGTTTCCTAAGTCAGCTAGGATATCTCTCTATTGCGTTGATTTTACAATAATTTGAGCATGAATTCTAGTAGATTTGATATTCTTCCTTGCTAGGATTCTTATAAAAGCTGGACATTTTGGTTTTACTGCATCCATTAAGAATATTCATAAAAAATATCTAAAATGCACATATACATCTAGCCTGCATGGGAGGTTCCTTCACCAATTTTCCATATTTCAAATCACCACCTTGCTTCTCGAAAAATCATATTCCAACGTTATATGATTCTCCCTCATTTTTGAGACACATTTACTTTCTCAACTAAGAATATTGAAGTTTTTATAAATGCTCCTCTTTGATACCAATCAAATGACTTTGGTTAATCACATAAAAGTACACACCAGTCATGAAGAACAAATTGAGTTGTATACCTGAATTACCTTGGTTTTTGTCCCCCCTTGGAGATTTGATGTTTGGAGACGAGAGACAATCTTCATCACCACCATGGAGAAGATCAGAAGAAAGCATCCTCAAATAAGACTTTAATATATGCAATGCATGGGTGTAGGATGACAAGAACAAGAACAAGAAGATGGCGTGGCTTGGGAACGGAATATGTGGACTCAAGATATCTCTCATATCTCATGTAGCACTGTAGAATTTTCGATACCATAAAAGAATAACCTGACTAAACTTGGTAGAAGGAGGTTCTGTAAAGGATTCGATCAATATATCCATGCAAGACTTGATTAGTATAGACCAAAGTCATACGCATGATTCAGCGTGTTATAGGCTTATGCTTGAATTGACTCGTGTAAGGAAAGATGGCAAGGTAGTTCAAGTCATGTGTATGTATGTGGGGGGACTTTGTGATAACGTGTATGAACAAGATCTCCTGGAGGATGCTCGATGATGCAAGGCATATCACTTCGGAGCTTTTATGGAGGGGGAGCCTTTTGCTCAAACTTTCTTTTGAGGGGTCCCAATGATATGTTCACTGGAGAGGGAACTTGAACTTGGCTTTTGGAATTTCTTTATAGCTTTTGATTTTGGGATCCCCTTCTTTCGAGGCTTAGGCACGATTCTATAGTCCCTTACCAACAATCTTTTTCTTTCAACTACAACCCTAAAACACTCTTTTCTTTTTTGTCATACCCACTCTATGACACTCACATGGCTTCTCACTACTACATAAAGAAAGAAAAAACACCTTCTTCAATGCTTTCCACCCACAATCTATGTTTTCAAGAACGATTCACACCTTTGACATGGAGGAAGAATACATGCGTATCTCATTAATATGCATGAAATATAAAATAATAAGTCCCCTCGACACTTAAGAATTAAGATCTTTAATATGTAGATTGCAGCTTGCCTAATCTGTAGGATCTTTGGAAAAAGAACATACAGTGAAAAACTTCACATGTACAATTCTATTTAAATGGGAAGAAAATCAAGAAGAGAACTATTTTTCAAAATCAAAGTGCACAACTCATCACATTTTAAAAGGTACTACCTAAGGGAGACTGGATGTTCTTTATCATAATTTTTCAATATACAGGAAAACTGACAAGGATAATACTTCTTCAAATGACACACATTGAATGTTTAAAAACTCTATACCATCAGTACTAATCAACCAATAAGAATTATCCAGTGTAACTCCTTTTAGCACATAACGAACTTCCTAGTTGGGTTACCACTTCCTCATTGGGTGATGTCCTATATGATGCATAATTTTAAGCACTAAATCAACAACTTTAAACTTCCATTCTAAAAAATGCTCCTCATAATGTCTAGCAACCGGATGTCTATATGGTTGTGCATGCTCAACAACGAAGAGTTCTTTTTCATTGAACCGATCTATATCAGCTAGTCTGGACTCTTGTTGGGCGTCGTGTCATCTCAAGAGAGGCAGCCACACACGATGGCAGTAGTTGGACTTGGATTGGAAGCATGACCTCCATACAATATACCAACTAAAATAGAGTGGCATTGGTAGAGGTCTTAATTGAAGTCATATATGCTCATAATGGATCATGTGATTTGCTATGCCATACTCTTACTAAGGTCTTGTTGGTTGCTTATACTTGGCTATTACTTTGTGGGTAGTATGGTAATGAAAAATGTTGGATGATGATTACGTATTGACATAACTTATGAACTCTCTCATTCTTGAAATGGGCCTTATTATCATAGATGACGTGTCTAGATACTCCAAACCAACATATTGTATTTCCCTCCATGAATAAGACTACATGCTTTTCTAGAATTCTAGGCATGAATATGACTTCAACCCACTAAGTAAAATACTTTATGGTAACTAGGATATCAGTACGATTATTCGATGCATAAGGTAATATAGGTCTAATCCTATCAAGTGCCCACATGGAGAAGGGCCATATGCTTACTAAATGTAACTTGGATGCAGGAGTATGAATGATATGGTTATGAAATTAACACTCATAACAATGCTTGACATGCAAATGATAATCATGACTCAGTATGAACTAATTGTTTCAAACTCAAAGTATCTTCTTCACCATCATTTGTGCACTCACATAGCACAGCGATAGAGATAGTCTCTCATAATGAAATCAGTTTAGGCTCACTCAACACACCTAAGGACACTAGAGAAACCTTTCTTAAAGGATGCCCCCTAGAAGAAAGTACTTGTTGGACAACTTCCTATGGATTTTCTATCTCTATCAATTGCATACCATACCCAGGAAAAATCCCTTGACTCTAAGAAGGTCATAACGTCAAGAAACCAAGGTTCACGATCATCTTGAAGCTCAAGTCAACATAGGTCACTCTCAATAGCTCGACTCATATGCTGATGAATCGTAGTATAAACCCTTATGAATCTAGTGTCGAGGTCATTCTTCGTAGTGAGATAAAGATTGCTAATATAAGCTACCAGCAAACTGATTTTCTTCTTTTCATTTGTCTAAAAATGTCCAATGATGAAAATGTGAGTCTAAGTCTCACACAAGTTGCTTGTAAAAGGACAATTTCTCTTGTTTAACTTGTCATTTCTTAGTTGCTTGATCATGAGTATGAAATCTCCAAAAACATCTAGTTTCCTAACTCCTAAACTTAAGAAAACTCTTAGGTGTTGTATGAGGGGCTTATGCTAAGCCACGTTGTTGAAACATTCAAATCCTAACCTAAATGATAATAGAATCTTATTACCATGGGGAGACACTAGGACAACTTTGATTTGGAAAGATAAAGAAAAAGGAAGGGCTGGGTGTTACAGAGTGGTTCTCTTTACTATCTTTTTAAGTAAATACCCATTTCCTTTCTAAAGGCAATGACCTTAATTCAACATAAGGATTGTGCCTGCAGATGTAAAATAATTGCATTCATTGTAGGACTCTAAGGGCAAGTGATGGTTGTTTATAAGACATTTGGGAGGTGGATTTCTTTTACTTGTTAAATGGAAAGTCGGGGGTAACATGTGCTTATGTTGGGGTGGGCGGCGACTGCTTATGGTGGGATAAGGAGCAACAGGCAACTATATAGTAGCTATTGGTGGCAGGTAGTTCGCGCTTTTTTTGGGCCCGATGTGCTCTCACTCAAAAACCTATGGCCTCCGATAGATTAATTTAACTCAGGGATGTGGGCTGAACCACTTGCTGGTTAACGACTTTTATAACCATATAAATATGTCTTTCATGCCTCATCAACCTCGTCACTAACAAGAATGTGAGTTGTATAAGTGACATAATCTATTTCTACAGTATGCTCATCAGAAAAGTCATTAGATCTTGGACGTATGAAAGGTTGGCTAAATGATATGCAATAGCTTGACCTTTGATCGATTTTGTTGGATATACTTCAAATCATATTCTATGCTTCTTGTTTAGCCTATCACATAGGATGAGCTTCTCAAATACATGCTTGATTATGTCTATGTGAGATACGACTCATACCTTATAGTAGTAGTGCAACTTTTGGGTTGCCCACACTAATGTCAAACATGTTTTCTACAAACAACCATATTTTTTTGTTCATACCTAGACAAGGTTTTGGATATATTATATAACAAACTTTTCTTTCCATCTTCCTTATATTGGGCATATAGCGCACCCAAGGCAAACTGATACACAAACATGTAAGGGAAGTAGTAGATGACCAGGTACACGTGAAGTAATATTCAGCTTGGATTGACCTGAATCGGGTTGAGCCAGATTGGAGACTAATATGGTTGAGGGCTGCCACCCTCCTGTTACGCATCCATGGAGCAACCTCACCTTCCTGTTACACCACGAAGTAGCCCAAATGGATGCTATCGGCGGTTTGGTAAATGCAACAAAACGCAACACAAATGATGAAAGGCAGTAGTTCTCAATTAACTTATATAAACCCACTTAAAACCTTTATTAAACTAGGAGCTTCAAGGCTACCAAGTTCATCTGCGTTGAATGCAGGCAAAAGCACCTAAAGATAAACAACTAGATTTTTCAAGGTAAATATGCTTTCCCTTTTCATGTAATTCTTTTCTTCAAAGTCACCGATCTTTGGTGTCCACAAACGAATAAAAAGAGAGAAACCTGGAGAGGCCTCCTTTTTAGGCTTTGTCAAACTCAATGTCACTAGGAATATGGAGGAATTCAACTACCATTAGATTCCCACTTTTCTTCTTCTTTTTCCTTTCATTTACACTGCAACGACCATCATTGGTAGTGATTTTGGGGTTGGTTTGGAAGAGCAAATACTGGTCAGACCTTGTCTCGACAAAACACCATGGAAAATGGTGGTTTTAGATCATAAAATGGTCATTGGTGGTGGGTATTAGGGCGGTACCATGTCCATGTTGTGTAAAACTAGTCAGTTTAGGTTTGGTTTAGGTTGACTAGATTTGTGCTCCTTAAATGGATCTAGAAGGGTTTAAAACTGATCCATGTGGGGTTTTTAGTTTGTTCTGGAACCATTTGGGGCCCGATTTTGACGTGATTTGAATAGTTAGGTTTGTATGTAGTTTATATAATGATTTTGTTCAGATTTAAGAAACAAATTAGGTTATTTTTTATTAGAAAATTTAGATCTAGGGTTTTTATCTAGGAGTCAATTAGGGTATTTTAGTCGAATAGGAGTAATTTCAGCCGCAATTTTTGTATGGGTTGAACCACTTATTTTATTAACTAATTATAATTTAAAAATTAGTTTATGTTTGTTGAGGTGAAAATTGGGGTGATTTGGAAAGCACTGGCATTTTAAGAATTGGGTATGACTGACAGATCCTAGTAGATAGATTGTTCTCTCTTTAGATACATGTTGGAAATAGTTTTGCTTGTCTTTTACAATGCATGTGATTATGAATTGCTTGTAACATTGTTAAATTAGTAAACATGATTGATTAATTGGTGTATAGAAAGTAATATTACTTGCATTTATGCATTTCATGAATGTGTCCAAGTGCATGTGAATCATTATTTGGTATGGATCCACCCACTCCATAGCGGTACAAGACATTCATCAGATGGTTAATGGGCACACTAGATAGCGCTAACTCTTAGATCTCCACCTATCAGTTGAATAATTTGTTGGTATTTCGTCAGGCATACTTTTGCATGTAGCAACTTTATCATACCATACGATATGTGTAGGTTGGGACATGCAAACTAGTATGGTAAACTAGGGGGAGTAGTGAGTGTTTTTAAAATAAAGTTGTTTTGACACCTACCTGATCATATGTGATATTTAGTTGATATATATTAATACATAGATTCTGATCAGAAGGTAGTCCCAAATTGATGTATTTAAGAGTTTTGGTTTATAAACTTAATATATGAAAGGATGACCTCATGTGTTGTGACCCGAATCTTATTTCAAGATCTAGATCAAATTTGTGGACTTGAAGATCCAACTCCTATCCAAATCCATATTAGAACCCCAATTCCACTAAGATCCAAAGTCTAATTTGAATAGGACTTATCAAAAAGAAGAGACTGAAGTAAAATAAGAATCCGACTATCCATATTAGATAAAAGACATTTCAAGAACTTAAATGAAGAAGGATTCTACCATTTGAAGATGCATTTATTTGAAGACAACTAGTGTGTTTATCTTATTGGGTTTCCTATATCGATATCTATATGTATCAAATGTAATTGAGTTTATAAATAAACTCCATCTCTTGTGATTAAAACAAGCTTAGAATTAATGGATTGATGTTATTTCCTATTAGTGTCTTGACCTTTAGCCGTTGCTCCATTCCCGAGTAATTGTCGTGGTCCCTTGGAGCTATGCCCTTTGTCTCTTATTCTGTTGCAATTTGTTGGATGCCTTTTGAGTAACAAAGATCAATATCTCCTACTAAACTCAATTGAGTTTGAATTTGAAATAGTTTCCTGCTGGCTAAATTCATCCAATTTACAGTCATGACTATGACTTTTGTTCACCTACATGTTGGAACTATCATCTTCCTGAAATCAAGAGGCATTGAATCACTCCCTTTTGCTTAGATCTTCAAATTGCTAAGCCAATCCATTCATGTGTCTCATCCACCTCCCATCATTAGCTTGCTGAACCACCAAATTGCTAATTGAGTCCCAACTTTGACCTTCCTCGTCTCTTAGTAGAATCACCACCAACCAATCAAAGAATCTTTGCCTTCTAACACGACCAAATACTTGGTCATGAGCTGTGGTCTACCTGAATCCCATCATTGGAACCTGCCAACCTTTTGATTAGTCATCGGTAGTCATTAGCCAGACTACACCAGCTTCGCCATCATCCCTCTAGAAGCCAACCATGATCAAAGCCTTTCCATCTTAGGCCTTTACCATAGACCGCTAGCCACCAACCCTAACAACACCAGCTCAGATGCACCGAACTGCAGTCCGCCACCTCTCACCATCGTCGGCCACAACCACCACTTAACAACACCATCTCCTTCATCTTGTTGTTCTTGTCCACTCCAACCTTGTGAACGAGAACCATCTCTTATGTTGGTGATCACTGCTTTTGTGCCACTAATGCCACCATCCTCCAATTAAACCCAATAGGAGCAACCACTACCGCCAACCAAATTCCACCTCCTACTTGCCAAAATCTAGCCTCCTCTTCGGCCATACACAAGCCTCTCTCAATTATCTTGACTTATTATTGTTTATGAATGTGTTTGGATCAGATCCACTCACTTGGTTCCACTTCAATCTAGTCTAGACCCTTATATACTAAAAACCACACCCTAGACTTGGACCAAGCTTGGTCAATTGCACTCTACCTATAACTCGAGGCATGACAAGTGGTCTAAGGACTAGTCACTTTAGAAGATGCTCTTTGAACCAATCAAATGGTCCTTCCATGGAAAGTCATAAGTGAAGGGTACATCTTTTGCATAGGAGTCAATTATAAAACTCGCGACCCGTGGTTAAGTTAGAAATAAAACTCTATATGGCTTGTTAATGATGGTTTTGACCTTGGTTGGATCGACCTTTCTATTATGATCGACCATGAACCTTAACACTTATTAAAGTCAATTCAGAAGACACTTTCAAAAACTTTAGAAAAGACTCCAAATGACTAAGATAATGTTGGGACTGAAGATATCATCAACATATACTTCCATCAACTTATCGATTTGGTTGTAAAAGATAGTTATCATGTTCTTTTGATAGGTAGCCCCAGCAATTTTAAGTCAAAAGGGTATTATAACATAGCATTAGGTTTCCATGGTGTAGTGAATGCAACATTATGCTAGTCTTTAACACACAAATTTATATTCCTAATATCCATTCATAAAAGAAAACATCTCATGACAAGCACTGCTATCATCTGTCATGAACATTTGAGAAATAAAAACCAGTTTTTGTTTTGGGCATGTTAAATTCTGAAATCAGTGCAGACTCAAACCTTTGTATTGAGTTCCTTTACTGTGATATGTTGGATAGCCAAATACAAGTGTTGATGGACCTTATGATCCCAACATTCAGCCTCTACTCGAGACTCTTTTACTTTCAACTCGACTTTTGGGTTGATATTCTTATGTTTTCTCTTGACTATTTGAAAGTCTCGTATAGGATGTGTAAAAACCCAAAAATTTTTCTTAAGAAAAAATTGTTTCAAGTTCATAAAATTGGTTTCAAATGTTTATTTTAAAACACGTAAAATAATTCTAAAAATCTTGAATATTTGAGAAAAAGCAACTATTGAAATGTTTTGAATCCAACTTAGAAGACTCTACAGCAACATGATGCTATATGTGCATGCCATGTAGCACAAACATAGGCTGGGTCACCCAAGGTGAAATCAAGCTTCTTCAATGTGCAACTTATGGGTTTCAAGCCTAAACATTACCATTTTCATAAAAAGAAGTTTGATTTCCTTAACTTGATTTATTGTTTATTTGCCTTAATCCATGTTAAGCTTTGTGTATGCCCACTTGGCCTAAACCTTTGTCCTAATCTCATTGAGTTAAATCTTAAAGGGAACCTATTAAGCTACATAAGTATATATATTCTCATATATATATATATATATATATATATTATATATATATATATATATATATATATATATATATATGCTACATATGTTGTATAAATGAAAGCTCGTGAAGTTTATGTGCACTAAAGTAATTTTGGACGATTGAGATTAGATATATGTATGTGTGCCTAATATGTAAATCAGATTGGTAATATATTTTGTAAAGGTTCCTTCTTGTATATGGTAAGTTTTCAAAATTAAAAAAATTTGAATTTATTCAAGGATTTGAAAAGTTATTGTAAAGTTCTCTCATGCATATAAATTTTAAGAAATTGTTTTATGCATTCAACTTGCATACAAAAATATGGATTATGGGCTAATATACGTTTAAATACTTATACAAAACTGAATTAATTTTTGAAAAGTCAATAGGTTCACTTAATTGGTTCACTAGACTCATGACTTATCCCTTTGCTGGCCTTAACCTAGTAACCTTGTTGATTAACCCAAACTTTTGTGCCCTAACTTGTCTATCATTGTACATGACTCGAAGTCAAAGTGGCTTCATAATTGAACCACATGTTTTCGATGACCCATACTAATACAACTTTATGGTTGGATCGAGGTTATATTTAATATGGAGCATGAAAGCCATCTCAAGGTTAATCATGACAAGTTTAATATTAAATAGAAAAATATTCTAATCTCATACTAAGGTGGAGGATATTCATCTATGGTCTATGTCAAAAGTTGATCAACCAGCCTAGGTGGAGTTCTATGGTCCATGATCATGTCAAGAGGAGATCAACCAACCTAGGTGCAGCCAAAAAGAGTTCAACCCAAGTTATATTGGTCTAGAGGAGGCCATCCTTGCCAAAAAAATATGATTTTTTCATGAAGACAAGAATCAACCCTTACATGGAAAGATTTATGTTCTCTTGTTGGACTTTCCTTCTCATTGAAAGTGAAAATAGAAAGTTGTAAATGTTAGATTTTTATTGTAAAATCATTGTAAGACTTCCTAATTTCATGTACCCCAAATCTCTCCTATAAAAAGGGGTCTTCTCCTATATTCTAAACATAAAAAAGCATTCAAAGGATTCAAGAAAATCCAAAGAGTCATTCAAGAAGTCGAGTTCTTCCTTTATTCCTTTTCCTTGCTTGGTATGTTTGTGGGTATTTTCAATCAAGAAAGAAGGAAGGCGCCTAAAACAAGTCTCTTTCAAGTAACATGGAAGACTTAGTTTTTTTGTTTCATTACCCAACTTAGTTGCTTTGTACCTATAGGTCAATCCCTTTCCCTTGCATCATTAGTATTACATAAAACAAACAGAAAAGTAGCATCATAGTTTTTGTTCATCCTCCATTCTAGTTAGTTTCATAGTAATTAGTCTAATTAGTATCATTGTATAAAATGATTGCAAATCATCAATATTCACCATCACTACTTATTAGATCGATATAGGTCCTTTATATTTCAAAACATCTTGCATATTAGTTAACATGCATCTTGCATTGTAGTTACATTGTATTAGTTATATCATATGCACATTGCTCTTTTATAGCTTAGACTCCAAAACCACATCTAGCTTATTTTAATTTTTTCATTCCAATTAGTTTGCCACAATTAGAATTATCTTGATAAGCTGTATGATATTTGCATAGTCCCTTAAGTGTTCAAGGCAATCAAATATTCATCTATGCTTGCTTAGCCAAAACCTGACCATATTACCTAGATTATTACATAATCCTTATATAATCCTTCCATAATTCAACCTAGTTGAATTCCCTTCCATCCATTTGTTATCCAATAAAACCAGCCATACCCTGCCCCTAAGAACCTATATAGATTAACTCAAAATACAAATGTGTCTTTCAGTAAACTAAATCAGGAATCCAAGATATCTAGCCCACTCTAGCAGATTTGTCTCATTTAAGAACCCACGATAGCCATTTCAAAAACCCTAATTCAACCTTAGGAAACCCTTAGAAGAACCTACCTACAACCGAACATCAAACAACCCCTTTTTGTTACTCACCTCTTCTTAAGTATACATAAATTTTTATTTGAATTGGCTAAAGAAATCATTAGCGCAAATGTTGTAGGTGTCTACAACATAACAACAAACAACCCCCTTTTATTGCTCACATCTTCTTAAGTATGCATGACTTTTTTATTTGAATTAGCTAAAGCAATCATTAGTGCAAATGTTGACCCTTGTCTGACGGATAAGAAGACTTTTTGTGAAAACAACATTTTTTCTCTCTTTTAAGAAAGTTTTTGTAAGTTAAGATTCTACATAAACAAACTTTGCATTCAGGGTGAGATGATGATCAATCACTTTGCACTCAAAACTAAAAAATATGAATATGTCAAAGACTTTTTGTGAAAACAACCTTTTTTCTCTCTTTTAAGAAAGTTTTTATGAGTTAAGATTCTACATAAACAAACTTTGCATTCAGGGTGAGATGATGCTCAATCACTTTGTACTCAAACCTAAAAAATATGAATACGTCTATGCAAGCATGCCCATATGGTCTTTCAAAAACTAGAGAAAAAGCTTTCTTTTCAAAATTAGACAAGCATGCACTCATTTTGACCAATATAGTACAACCAATTTAATTGATATTGACCCCTACAAACTATCCTTTTACTAGGAAAATGGGTTATCATCATACTCAAAGGTCTTCCCAACACAGGAAGAAGTATAAACTTGTAAGGGTTAGAGTTAGATCCAAATGCATCATGTATTATAAAAGAATAATACTTAGGCGCTACCTTATTTTAAACCATGTGCAATGAGGGTAACTGGACATGGATTAGGATCACTTCATTGGACCATATGCCCACTTAAATGGAGTGGATTTGACATCGTGCTACTTGTCCTGCCATGCTTCACCTTGTGTTCTAGTTTTCTCGATGATGCTTATCAAGGTCTTGTTGGTTGCCTCTGGACATTATCTTGTAGATAGTATGGTAATGAAAACTGTTGGGTAATGTCTATGTATTAACATAACTTATTAACTTACTCATTCTTGATATAGATCCTTATCACAACTAATGTATCTAAGTATTCCAAATTGACAAATTGTATTCCTCTTAATGACCTACACATCCTAGAACTTTAAGCAAGTATATGACCTCTATTAACTTAGCAAAATACCCAATAGCAACTGAGGATATAAATATAATCATTGGTTGCATGAGCAAATGTGGGTCCAATATGATCAAACACCACCAAGAAGAAGGTCCAAGAACTTACTGTTGAATGCAACCTAGATGTGGGAATATGAATGATACAACCATAAACTTGATGCTCATGACAATTGTCATGAAAATGAGAACCATGACTCAATATGTACCAATAGTATTCAACATAAAGTATCTTTCTTGCATTCATTTTTGCCCAAACTTGACCACCACAATCTTCACTCATGATGGCCTCTCATCTCAAGATCAAGCCTCAACTCGATCAACACCTCTAAACAAAATATTAGAGAACCCCTTATTGTAGAGGATGGTCACTAGAAGAAGGAATCAAGTGGGCTACTTCATGATGGCTTTTCTATCTCTATCAATTGCATAATTAGGAAAATCTCTTGACTCTAAGAAAGTCTTAATGCTATATAAACATGGTTTAGCATCAACTTAAAGCTCAATTTGTCATAAGTCACTCACTATAGCCCTTAACTCATAGGTGGGTAGATCCAACTTATGAAACTTTATGGATTTAGTGCCAAGATCAGTCTCCATGTTGAAGGATAAAGCTAGTCTGGAGAAACTCCCATAAATGGATTCTCTTTTATCTCTGTGTGAAAATATGTAACATGTGAAAGTGTGAGATTAAATTCTGCACAACCTAATTGTATAAGAAAACATTTTCATGCTCAACTTGCTATTCTTTGGTTACTTAGTTGGTCATGAGTAGTGAATCTCTACAGTTATCGATTTTGTAAGTCTTAGACTCAAGTAAACTCTTACAAGGGCTTTATACTCAATCACATTGTTGAAACACTCAAATCCTAACCTAAATTACAAGGGAGTAACACTACTACAAGGACAATACACCAATTTTTGTAAGTTTAGACTCAAGTCAGCTCTTACACCTTGTATGAGGGCTTTATAGTCAGTCATATTATTGAAACACTCAAATCCTAACCCAAATTACATGGGAGTTACACTACTACGAGGACATAGTAGGACAACTACACATGCCGCTAAACAACTTTAAGAATCATCAGAATATATCTTCGGTGCTTCATGATCCTCATCACTATCATAAATATTGGTCTTAAAGGTGACATCACACTTCTCTAGGATATGCTCATCAGGGATGTTATCAAATAATATGTATGTATCATCTAGAGCAAAGTTGGCTAGATGATCGACACACTTCAAAGCATATTCCATTAATAAGACTTGCTACTGTGCAACCTATCAAAGTATGTTTGACTTCTCAAAGGGGTACTTCAATGTGTCTAAGAGAGATATAATATGTATCTCACAAGTGAGAATGTAGTATCACAACTTTAGGATTGCTCATAGTAATGCTAGACATGTTTTGTCTAGACAGTTGTATTTTTGCTTATGTCTAATAAAGTTTTTGGATATGTAGGGAATGAAAGACTTGATTTTTGTGTCTTCCTCATATTAGCGAAGTAGGACACCCAAAACAAACTCTGGCATAGACAAGTAGAGAAAGAGTGGATGACCAAAGAAAAGTGGTCTAAGGACCAGTGGGTTCAAGAGATACTCTCTCGACCTGTCAAATGATTTTTCACACTCAGAGTTCCAAACAAACAACACATCTTTGGACACAAGCTAGTTGAGAGGCTCACAACATGTGGCTAGGTTATAAATGAATTTCATATTATCTTGGATCTAACCCTGAAGTCTTTTAAACTCTCACGCATTAGAGGGACATGACATGCCAATTTAGATGTTGGTTAGATCGACCTATATACCATAACAACTAATTATTAATCTTAATAACTTACCGAACATAACTACAAAAACACACTTCAGATATTCAATTTTAAATTCTACTATTCAAGTCTTCCAAAGATTGGGACAAGGACTTTGAAAACCAAGATATTATTAACATAAATTTTCAATGACTTGTGAATTTGGTTATGGAAGATGGCCAGCATGACCCTTTGATATGTGGCGCCGTCATTCTTTGGCATTGTATTTAAATTCAAAAATGGGAAGTAGCAGAAAGATGCTACATAAGTATAAGAGACCTATGAGTTAGATCATTGAAATAATTGTAGATTTACATGATAAGATCGATAACATACTTGAATCATTATCTGGAACCTAAGGGGTGTTTGATTCATGATACTAGGGGTTGAAATCTCAAAAATAAGAAACTATTGTGCTAGTTCCATGCATCAACCAAACTCAACACCAGGTGGGGCCATGGAACTTGAGTTTCATAGGTCCTTTCTTCAACTAAAAAGGTGGCCCACCTTCTGAGCTAGACCGCTCAACTTGGGCATGGGACTCATGCCTCAACGGGCGAGTCATCATTCTCACTTGAGTTTTCCTCTGAGCAATAACCATGCATTGTCTTTCATCTCACACTCTACCTGGTGATGAAAAACTCACACAAAGAAAATCATTGAGAAAGCGTACTAGCATCATTCTCTCGCACAACTCAAGCAAAGCCCTTTTCTTTTTCTCACTTTCTTGCCTCTTCATCTGCTTCTTACTATCTTCCCTCATCTTCTTCCTCTTCCTCTTCTTATATGAACACCCAAAATTTTATGTTGATATTAATTTATATCATGATTTTATTACCTAATCGATAATGCATGTTATATTTTTCTCACGATGGTGTTCTAATGTGTGTATGATGATGGTATTCATCTATCTTTTTGATATTTTTCATGTGGAATGGTCGTCTCCTATAGTGGTTTATTTTCAAATCTTTTGGGTTTAGCTGATTCATAAGGATGAAGATAATGAGATTGTGCTTTTTTTTCAGATGGCTTAAGATCTCTTTAGTGGATTGGAGGAGGTCTATGTGGTAGTTTATTTTGCTTTAGGTTAAGGAGTAATTTTATACATTTGAATGAAATGTACAGTAGTGAATCCCATAATATAGTGTGTTTCGAAACTTACAAAAATGATTTGAATGCCCATTGCGTTGCCTTATCTTTATTTATCTATTAGCATATGAAATTCAAGGGTTCTTGAAAAAAGCTGCGCTGCAATATATTTTTGCGTGAAGATTTAGTATTGTGAGGCTTATTTGTTAGCTTGTACCATAGTTGGTATTCTGCCCCCAAACTACCTAATTTTTTCAACAGGGTTTCTGTATGCTACTACTGAATGAATCTTGCGTCTTGTGGATGGTTTGGAGCTTTCATGGTTATTATGTTATAATGTTTCATTCTCATGTTAGTTAGGATAATTTCATGATGGTCAAGAGAGTGGGTATGTTATTTATGCTATATAACATTATATCTAGTGTATGGGTATCTTATTTATGCCATATACCGTCATATCTAGTGTCATAGCCATGAACACAAAGAATCTTACTAGCTATAATCTTGATAGTAAAATCTATCTAGGTAGGTTGTGAGAGCTTTACACATGCATGTTTAAGCAAATGGGAAGGGCTTAAGTAAATTGAACGTGAAAAAGGAAAAGTAAAACTTTTGGTTCTACTGTTGCAAATCAAATGGAGGAACTATAGTTCATTGGAACAGTTATCCTAGTTCCATATGGGCTTGGGACACAAGTTCCAGCACCACGTGCTAGGAACCACAAATCAAATACACCCTAAGGGTTGTGGATGGATCCAAGCTCAAATATGTTTCTCACTTTTTAGCAAGCACAAGATAGTCCTAGTACATTGGTTCTTATCTTCACCAAAGACTGCAACTTTAACGACAACATTTTAACGAAAGGTGCTATTAAAGAAAGTCATACTGAAGCTGAACTTCTGAAGAAAGTCATACTGAAGAAAGTCATACTGTCAATCCTTACAAGAAGGGCAATTGTTAGCATGCAAGTAAAAGGAAAGATAGGTAAAGAAGAGAACATGCTAGAAAAAAAAGTTGCTATTAAAGAAACTGAAGAAGGAAGTTAATAGTGGGAGAAAAGGATTTTCGTGGGAAGAGATCATTTAGATGTGGCTTAGGTGGGAAAGCCTCCACGACAGAATCTCATGGTTGACAGAAAAATAAAAAGATGGGATCTCTAAGGAATGCTTTTGACACATGATTCTAGTATGGAGAAACAATAATAGAAAGGAATGTGAATTACCAAGGTCTAATTGAACAGGTATGCTGCTAAGAGTTTGAGTGTGACACACCAAATGAACCTTCTTAATATTGAGAGAAGATCTAGTTGATGAGAGATACCAGGTATGTAAAAATTCGATTGTGCCATCTTCATGTCTTGTCTCTACGACCTTCCTAGTGAATAAAAATGGATCATGATGGATAAGTTATACTCGTTTTACTTGCCATTTGCATTAGACTAAAGAAGGAAACACAACTAGAAATACGAGAAAATTCCAGGCCCCTTGTTTTATTTTCCAATGATGAAGGATTCTATACATCTTACAACAAATCTTTCATTTCTAGCACATCCTGAGAACACCTACAAACGAAGTTGTTTGCCACCATTGTAGATCATATCTTATTCCTCACCCATCTAAGTATTTCTTGTAAATCTTTCTTGAGAGATCAAATGACAAATCCTAAAGCAATTAAGAGTTCTCTCTTTCTTCTTCTTCTCTCTGATTTCCCTTCCTCCTAGTTCTTTTGGTGTGCATGTGGAGGTGTCTCAGTCTCTCCATCAATCAATAGCTGCTCTTGATGTTTGTCTTGGATAGCGATGCTCACGAGTCCCATATAGGCAGTCGCATGTATGTCATTGGACTGCATGCTGATAATCATTTCCAATGTTAGTAACATCCTTTGCTTCGTTGCATGGTCACTTGCTTACTGTCATCACATTTGAATCTACTTGTTACAAAGTCTTTCATTCTGGTGCATTTCTAATCGTCTCATACTCATTATCAGATTCATTGACAAGTCAGATCGTTGTTTCTCCATTGTGCTCATGAGTTGGTAGTCACCTCATTAGCTCCTATGCTCGTCTATTATTGCCGGATTGATTTAATCCACTTATGATCACAATATCCATGTTGTCTGGCTTGCGTTCGCTTGTTACATGCCCTAGAACATTTTTCTTTTAATCCCAATCTTTGCGCATTTAGCTGATTCATATGAACATTATCTTGAATTTGCATGTGAGGTAGGCACTATAATTGTATGCAGTTGACTGTTCATGGCAACAAATGCTCACAATACTTTTATAGCCGCACACACACACACACACACACACACACACACACATATATATATACAGCTGCGTTCATAAGCATGATAATAAAATCAGACCAACAATTGTTTAATCTACCTGTTACCTTCAAGTCTCCCTATAGAACCCCTTACACCTAGCCTATTCTCCATTTAGTATAATATACCTAAAACCGCGACAAACTAAATTAGATCACCCGAGCCCTTTACTGAGCCTGCAAAGAAAATGAGACCCACTTATACCCAACTAATCATCTTTAACCCAGCTCAAGCTAAGCCAACTATAACTTGGACCAAACCCATAATAGACCGAGCTGCACCCGAGAAGTCCCCTCACAATAATCGGTCACACTCTACAATCTTAAACCAGTCCTTAGACATACCTTTGACCAATCCTTAACCCTTGAAACTAGTTGATGCCTTAGCCACTCCACATAGAAGATTGACCCTTGTTCAATAGCGTTAGAAGACCTTTGGCAAAAGAATCTATACTGGCCCACATCACATAAGGAGTGCTCAGACTTGAGTTCACTTGGACTTAGTTTCTATTCACTTCTTCTTTTGAAGTACATTGTGATGCGAGTTAAGGTTCGGCATAATTTATAATGACCAGGATGGGACCAAGGAGGAGGAAGTTCCACACAACAAGAAATCTGAAACAAAGGAGAAAATGACTACTCTTAAGAAAGGAGATGCGCAAAATAAGTCCAATTTGTGTTTATTTTCATAATCGCTGAACAAATCTATGTTCTAGTACCACTTTAACATACTCCGGCGAGGTAGGTCCCATTATCTACTAATAGTATCGTGCCACATGGCCAAACCTGTGGGTCATGGCTAGATGTACACAGTTAAATCAAAACTAAATAATATTTATTAATATATACAAGTTACAATATATAATATCAACTTTAACCCTAGTGATAGGATCCACTGGCAAGTTCCAGTCTAGTGAAATAAACCGAAATGAAGTAAAATATCTCAAGTAAAATAATATAACATCAATAAGATGATCCTACCATATATCTACTCAATGGCACACTGCCAATGCTTCCCCTCTTAGTGCGCTTGAACTGCTCACCTTACATATAAGTGCAAAATAGGGAAATTTAATGGGAAAATCACTAAAAACACATGCCCAATAGGGACGATCCCACTTCTATATGATCATGCCAGAAGCATGGAAATTTCAAATATAATGTTGGCATTGTAAAGCATTTAATAAACCATGCAATATTTTAACATCGTTCAAATATATTTCTACACGCATACATGCAATCCACATCCACGTACAAGGTGTAAATTAAGAACTCATCAGCATAGTCAAGCTAAGCTACCAAGTGACAAGTTGCGCCTTGGTTGGTCTTGAACCATGTAGAACTTGTTTTGCCTTTTCTCAGGGACCTGAGTAGGTGGACTCGTATATATACCAAGACGAAGTGCTGACCAGTGGGGCAAGCCTTTTTTTTCCTTAAAAGGAGGTTATTTATGACTTTAACGAGCAATTACTTAACTTTCTAACCAAGAATCATATTAAAACTTGAAGATCTCAAAGTTAACGAGCAAGATAGCATGCCCATATGAGTAATTGGTACGTAATATAAGGCAGGCAACAGGCGCTGGTTGGTTCCTTCTACAGGCTTAACTCCCATCTCCAGACCACCACAAAGAGCATACCCCATCAGATGATCGATAGAAGATTTTAGTGGGCATCCTTGTAGCTGAGCGTGCCTGAGCCCAACCCAACTCAAGTTATTGAACGATTCAGTTATCATACAACATAGGTTTCAGTTAGATCTATTTTAACCAGAATCACATCCCTATATGATGGTGTGCACCAATCAAGTGAAGGGTTTTAAACAAATCATGAGTTAGCAAATACATTGCTGCTCGGTTATCAGAGTAAGAACAGTCAACAACAATAGCATTAACAAAACCAAGTGCTACTTTGGTCTAGTTATTCATTTATCTTGGGCCAGACTAAGAAAAAAGATACAACTCCATAATATGATGGAAGGTCTTGGAAACAATGTGCTCGAAACAGAATCGATTGGATGCTCACATGCACCCAAGAGAGAGGCAAACACCCCCAAAGTCCTCCAGAGTTCCCTTGTAGCACCTCATGCAAGTTTCTGCTTCTGCATTTACATGTTCGGTGTTAGAACAAGGTTGTTGCAAAACTTTACTACTGCCAAAGACAACTTATCCTGCAGAAAAACTATGCTACACAGAAATCTGAGCGTACTGTGTGGCTCAGTGTTGTACTTATCGGTGCGTGCTAAGTGATACACAATCAAAATATTGATATGATACAACCTGTATCATAAGCAACTTCCATGTATAAGATTGGGAGGCATATGGGTCGGTATTGAAAGATAAGGTCTATCTTACCCGTATAATAGGTGTATCATAAATTCGTAATGTTCATCTTTTTTTGCAGAAAAGTTACCGTGACCTTTATGATAACAGCGTTACAACACTGGTTTGAGCAAAGAGTAAAGTTGGCATGCTGGAAAGGGAAGTAAGTATACCACTCTTGGGGTGTGAACACAAGGTTCTGAGGTAAAGGCATCAGAGATGTAGATAGAGGAATAACATGGGACTGATCTCATAGCCATGAGCTTTGAAGTCTTAGAACTTACCCTCTTTTCTTCTTCCATTTTGGCTTTGATAAATGAGTAGAGTGCCACTCCTGCAATAGCAATGGTTGTTCCTATACCTGTTTGGGTAGAGATTTTGTTTCCTGCAGTTACATCAAGATCATGATGAGATCCATCAGTAAAAAGTGGAACTTAAAACACATGGATGGAAGTTGATAAGTGAGATATACCGAAAACTATAATGGAGAATCCGATGACAAATACACGCTTTAATACATTTCCAACGGCATGAGTCAGTGGAGCTACTCTCTCTAGTGTATTGGTTGCAACCTGAGAAAAGCAATCAAGTTCAGTAGAAATAGTTTCAGGTTAAAGATTCAATGTTGTCCTTTAATTAGTATGAATAAGGAGCATCAGAAGTAATGCAACATCAATCAATATGCAAAGAACTAGTGTCTGTGATCAGACTATTATGGAATATCTCAGATTACAAGAAAGGCACACCACATGATCAGAGCAAGCACAAATCACTCAGTGTCGAATGCTCGTGGTGGTTATGATATGAAGCTTTAGAAGAATACAGTTGATAACACTGAAATACCATATGTATCTAGCTAGTATTGTAGTTTTGTTTATTGTTGAAAACGAACTGAAGTGAATGCATGCACTTGCATTCTTGTTCATTTCTTGATAAGCCCAGAAAAAGACGTAGATGAAAGCATGTAGAAGTGTGCATAAAGGGTGACTATCAAGTTCTGTGTGGATAGCATTACCTGATTGTAGAGATGGTAAAACATGCCGACCCAAAAGAGATCAGATATAAACTTTGTGAGCCCAACTTTGGCAATTGCATCTTTAAGACCATGCTGGAGAAGTTGTGGGCCCTCGATCTGTAAAGGACATGATATTCAAATTCGCCATAGATGATGAGCTCTATAATTCTGTTATATAACATAGAAAATAGCCAATTACTTACAATAATAGCTGGAGGAATGCAGACAATCAGCGCAATGATTGAAATGTAGGCATACACGTTGGTGCTGTCCATGTCAGTCTGCCATTGCCACATGATAAGATGCTAAATGTGAGTTCATGCAGGGCATAGAGCCATGGACAACACACACACACACACACACACACAGAGAGAGAGAGAGAGAGAGAGAGAGAGAGAGAGAGAGAGAGAGAGAGAGAGAGAGAGAGAGAAACCATTGCTTTCTTTGAATAGATGCTTCTGTAAGTAAAGGAGATGTTGGAAATCATTGCACTGATGAAGCCAGTCCAATTGAATGATAGCTCAGTCAATGATGCCACGGACACACCTAAAACATTTAAATTTGGATAAACTCAATTCAATGTTGTAAATATCATACCAGGTCCAATATCAGAAGAGGGACCGATACAAAATAATTGTACCGTATCATATGCTGTGGTCCTTTACATGATATGTTTTATTTAATTAAAAAATATTAATATATTAAGCTACTGCTAATATTAATATGTTTTGTTAAAAATGTTGTACAACAACAACAACAACAACTAAGCCTTTTCCCATACTAGACGGGGTCGGCTACATGGATTCTTTGTTTCCACAGAGCTCTATCATGTGCCATGTTAGCAGTTAACTCACAATAAGCTTAGATCATTCTTTATTGTTTCTTTCCAAGACTTTTGTGGTCGTCCTCTACCTCTTTTAATACTTTTCAAATTTAGTTTTTCATACCTTCTTACAGATTCTACTTATGATCTTCTTTCTATATGTCTAAACCATTTTAAGGATATTCTCTCATTTTATCCTCTATTGGTGCCACTGCTAATTTGTTTCTAATAACCTCATTATGTATACAGTCTTTTCTTGTATGACCACTCATCCATCTCAACATCTTCATTTCTTTCACAGACATCTTTTGTACATGTTAAAAATGTTGTATATTAATATATTAAGCTACATTTTTGAAAATCCTACTTTCTTTCAGGATGACAAGGACCTTGCTAGTATAATATAAACAGCTAGCACACAGTAGGTACTGCTACTACTGTACAACAAGCCTAGCTGCAACAACTCTACACCCTACTGTTATCATACAACCTAACTTCTATAAGAGGCACAACAGACCTAACATCAAACCTAAGATAATGCTTGTAATACTTATAGTTGCCTGGTATAATAAATGTAACATAAATATTTAGGATATGATATTTATAGGATATGGATATGATACATTGCATATCATGACAATACTATATGTAGGATATAGCACGATAAATGAACCCCAATGATACTGATACTTGGTAGTATCGATTCAACTACCGATATACGATATTATCGTATCATAAGATATGATATAATATTTATAACATTGATCCAATTAAGAGTACGTACAAAAGAAAGAACAATTTTGAGCCATGAATGTGCATCACTCAACAACCTTGACATCCATTAAGAGAATTCAGAAAGATAAATGCTTAAAGCACAAGACTATGTGATGAAAGAAGGATTCAATTTTAATCTATCATATGAAATGAGTCGCTCAAGACCTATCATTACGTGTCTTATTAAACAGCATATTGATTATATCACAATTGATATTGGTAAAATCCAACAGCTTTTGCAGGAGCCCGATGTGAATAAGTCAGTTATGAAATCAAGTCCCTTACAATTTGGCATGAATTGCAGATATTGGAGGTTGAAAGAGAAAATTACAGTGGTGGTTCATATGCTTTTGACATGTAATGGCACAGTAAACTGATGGTGTCACACCCAGGTCATGTGCCACATAGGCAGGTCAGCACAGGTTGACCACCTGCCAGTAATTTATTTGCATTTTTAGTGAGAAATGCTCTTCATGGAATATAGTTGTCTATATTGAAATTTCTTATGCAGCTCGTGCCTAGGGGTCGTGCATCACATAAAAGAGAGTTCCACAAGGGTTGATAGTCTAGCAAGGCCTGGTGACTTGGGATGTGACAAATGGTCTAGTAAATTTACTACAGACCAGCTTACTATTACAATCACAAAAGCAAGAAAGTGAAGGAGGAAGAAGAAGAAGAAAACATGCAAAGTCAGATGCAACTCTCTAGGCTGGTATACTGTAGAAGAGAAAGGTACTCATTGATAACTTACCAATAACAACTGGTGCCAGAGAGAGCCATAGGGTCAACGGTATCTGTTGCCCGAGAATAAACTGAGAAGCAGCAGCATTGAAGAAGGGCTCCAGAGCTGTACATACGACAAACTGTAAGTTACACATTCGAAAAATCTTAAAGGTTAATTTCAGCTGTACATCAACAAGACAAAAGAGAATTTTGATCCAACAAACATATGGAGACTCCATTGCGGTTCCTATTCTGTATATGTTATGTAAAAGTGGCATAAGTGAGTTCTAAAATATTTTATTCCTTTTGCCCACGGACACATTGTTGTGACATAGTCATGAAGAATTTACTCTGAAAAAAACTATTCAATGGTAAAGGAAGTGTTTACCCTTGATGGTATGGGTGAAAGAAACAGCTACAGCCGCAAAGGATACATTGCTAGTAACATGGCCGAGGGCATGACAAACAGCAACGGGAAAGAGCAGTTTGAAGAGGTTGTTGTCAATGGGCTGCAGAGAAATATATGGCAGCATTGCAGAAAAAGACATGAATCAGCCATGAGAAATTAACCAAGTAGCTGCATTGGAACATGCATGAAGATTGCAGAATGCAACTTAAGAGAACACTCACAGCACGTTTAGGAAGGCCAACACTCCAGCTCACTAAACAGTAGACAACCCCTACCAGCAAATGCACCACAGACACAAAACTGGAATGCAAAAGTCTTATTACTTCAGGAACCATAATATTCAACAATTTCTACACCAAAAGGGAAAATAGGAGGATTTGGAGTACTTACTATGGATAAGGGAAATAGTTGTAGATCTTTTTGTTGAGAATGTTGAAGATAACATTCAGAAAGTACCTGCAGGAAGACTAGATTTTCAGAATGAAATTTTCCTCACCGCTCCTCATGCTCTGTCTTACTTCTTTAGCTTCCTAATACACCCAACACAGACTAAAAGAAAACGAGACCATCGTGATTCCACTAAACTTCACCCAATCTTCCCTATAATGTATGAGGTCCAAATCTCTTAATTATATGAAGAAAATGAAATTTGAAACTCGAATTTAGTAACAAATGGGGCCAGCATGTCTATCCTAGCAAGAAACAGTTCAGCAGTTTATACATAGAAAGACGGTAATCTCTCAAATTCAAAACCATTTGTAAGCACGTCCAATGATCAATCCAAAATGCTCTGTGTCCATAGGATACGACACGGGGCAGCTTCAGGAAGCTTTTCGATATGATTCGTAGAAAGTTTACGAATATTATGACAAGAAATTCGGAACTCCGTGTTTTGTTCGACAATTAATCATTGCAACAGGATGAACGACCCACAAGTATACCACCGACGCGAGTGTGTGTGTGAGAGAGAGAGAGCTGCGTTACCACATGAAGAAGAAGAAACCAGTGACGAGAGCCGGGTATTTCTCTACGAAAGAGATCTTGACGACTTCCCTGCAAAAAATAAAACCCACGAACCAAAAACAAAATGAAACCACCGGAATCAATCACCATTTCAGTCGGCCGCCAGGTGCCAGTGAACTCCCAAAAGAAATCCTCGGTTACAAGAAAAGGGAAACGGACCTCACCCGGATGATTCCCCACCTTCAGCCGCTCCAGCGGAGGCGAAGGTCCGCGGGCGACTCTGCAGCTTGCGCTGGCTGCACGGTGGTCCATGCAGCAGCAGTGCCGGCCTCTGCTGAATCTCCCATGCAATGCTGCTGATTTTGCCGGATGCCACCGGCTTGCTGCTGCAGTATTTCACCCATCCGCAGTTCATCCTTCGATCACGGCCCGCTTGCTTGGTATGCAAGAGATAATTGGCCACGCTCCGTGCCGCTGTAGCCATAGAAGAAGAAGAAGAAATAACGAAAGGTGGGTGGCTTATTCACTCTCCAGCTACTGATCAGGGGGCTGCATCTATAAATTAGACACTTCCCCCCCTCTCTCTGCTATCTGTTATTGGTGGAAGGGTGGAGTGAAGGCAGGCCTATCCCAAAGCTATGGACGGTATGGCTCCTCACTGCCCAGTTGTCCAATCATGGTCTGGTAATTTTTGCTGGTTGTTGGCTTTTCCTCAATGGTTGGAACAGAAAGTCCAAGATGCCCGATAATGGAGGGAATGTAATTGTTTCGGATTGCGGGTTTCGATTTTGTGCTCCGGGTTGCTTCCATGTCCTGTCGTTTAGTGTTTGTTTCAGAAACAGATCAACCCGAATAAGACAAACATGATTACAGGCCTCTAATTTCATGTCCCAGGTCATTTTCGTGTCAAAAAACAGGTTGAGCCAAATGCGACCTGTTTCTTTTTTGTATACTTGGGTTGAGACCGACACCAGCAATTTGGTCTGTCCCGTGTCCTGACTTGTGTTGCCAGCCCTAGTATGGATTGTGGTTTACCATGTTTGACTTATTCAGGTATTATGGAAGTAGATCCCTAGTTGGATCAGGATGCGGATATAAAAGGTCAAAATGAAACCGCAAAAGAATGCACTGTACTTCTGTTTGGAGATTACGTATATGTTGGAAATGGTCATATATACCTTGATATGCACAATCCAAATCCGAATAACATTCAGGCATGGTTTCAAATACCAAATTGCTTTATTTGGATTTGGTGTTAGATCAGATACTAAATGTCTCAGATCCATTATCATCCTTGTGTTGAGGTATCTTAAATCGGATCCGGGCCGTCAAATCCCTTTTTCCTTCTCCTTATGATCTAAGTTAGACAGACTCCAGTGAATGCACACCTGAGTGTCAAACTGTTGACCTGATGGTATATGAGAGATGGCTTCTCATAACTGAGGTACGCCCCTTCGGCCTTTTACTGTCTAATTGGTCATATTAAATTGCGGCCATGTGGTTTTAAAAGCATAAACTAATTTGAAATTTGTGAGCGAGGCCAACTTACATATCTACGAAGTAAGATAGGATTATATTAAATCGCAAAATTCCTTCTTTACTCCTTAACCCAGTTCCACCTAGGATCGACTTTTGAGTGGTCAGCATGTAATTCCTTTAAAGTATTTTAATACTTGATAAACACCATGCCAATAGTCTTTACTTGGATTGCATGTATAACGACTCGGTCTTCCAATAAAGATAAATAATATATGGTCGTGTATATGTCATTCTTGCAGACATCAAACATCCAATTACTTTTGCATAATCTTCTTTGTGCAAGCTGGACAACCACTATTTGGTATTAATTTAATACTTTGGAGTCCAGATAAGGTGTAGCAACCAGATAATGATCAAAATGATCAAATTTCTTTAATGCCTTTTTCTTATGTAATGAGATTGAGATAGTCTAGACTACTACCATCTCTAGTTATTTGATCTAGAATCATCGTTACCCCCATATCTTTCATGTCAAAATTACCTAGACAAGAATCTTTAGTATTTTTCTACTTCATCTAAATCAATGCGGTAAAATTAGCATGTCATCTACATTATAAACAAATCATGACTCCTTTTTTCCATTATGAAATTGACTACGTACACACACTTGTCGTAGATTCATTTATTTTATATCCATTAGCAAGAACAACTTCATCAAATTTTTGATGTCATTGGTTAGGGGCTTGCTTTAGTTCTGTACAAGGACTTAAATTAGTTTACAAACTTTATTTTCTTGAATAGGAACTGTCAAACCCTTCTGATGTGCTTCATGCATAGCACCTCCTCATCTAACTCTCCATTTAGGAATGCTGTTTTAACATCCAATTGATGAATGACAAACTTATAGATGGAAAGTAAGTGCCATGCTTACTTCTAATTGCCAACAGAATCTTGCTACAGAGTGCATATGTATCAAAAATAGTCAACTCCTTCTTTTTTGTGTAATCCCCTTTAGCAACTAGTCTTGCCTTAAGTTTATCAATGGACTCCATCTACCTTTCATTTTCTTTTTGAAAAACCCACTTACAATAAATGTGACTTGGAACTTAGGTGGTGAGATCTGCTAATTTCCAAGGGATTTTATTCCTTATTACTCGAGTCCATTTCATCTTGTATTGCTTCCTTCCAAAATCGCTACATCTTGGGAACATCATGGTCTCTTCAAATGTTATTGCAGATCATTTTCCATATTATAGCATGAAGGCGCATGTACTGACTATATGGGGTTCTATAGTCCCCTTCAACTAGGAACATAGAGAGAATTTGGATCCCATAAGTTTTTATCTTTCTAACTCTTTTAATTTCTTCTAAGCTCAAGACTTTCTAACGTATCATTATTTGATATGATTATTCTTTGTGTCATGCTCATACATGTTGAAATGATCATTGTCTTTGAGTCTCTATTGAAAGATTGACATCACTTATTTCAATCACACTATGTTTATAGGATATGAGTCATTGGATTCAATAACTTCTACAAATCATATGCTTTGCCTATTTTCAGCATATCACCAACAACATACATCTCAATTCCTCTATCCCGACTCTTTCCTCTTTGAGGGTAGGGTCGGCTATATAGATCAAATGACGCTAAAACTTGTGCTCTATATTGAGTTAAAGGCTATCTTTTCTTGAAGAATTGCATACGGTCTATATGACTCACTTTCATTTGGAACTCACATTTGAATAGTAACAAGCTAGTCAATATAGATTCAATTACTAGAATCCTTATGCTTTGCTATTTTCAACATATCACTGCTTGTTACCATTCAATTCTAACACCTCAGCCACAATTTCTGTCCTGTGGTTCGAACAATCTACTATCATGTATTATTCCACATGGACCCAAACTATCTAAGTATAGTATAAGATTCTGGGTTTTCTATCGGACCTTACACAACAGTTCATATTGGGTTATCATGTTGAAGTCCTCTTGACTTTGGAACTCTATTTAAACTTATCTACAAGTTGTCAATATACCTTCCCAATATCCTTTGCTAGACTAATATACTTGATAGCATGGCATTTACCATTTCTTCCTATGACCCTTATAAAATTTTCTTGCTCTCTTCTATAGTAAGCCAACACGTATCTCATATACATCAGGAATGTATTTAGTGCGCTAACCTTGATGGAACTTATTCCTGGACTAAAGAAATTTGAAACCATAGTTATCTCTCCTATTCTCCTCCTCAAATATCGTACTCCACTATTTAGTGAAACTTTTTGTTTGTGTTTAAGTTCTACTCTAGCCTTCATCAGATCATTAAACTTCTATCTAACACTTAATCTTTTGAATGCACTAAATACATACATATATACCATATATATAAATAGACTATAACAATACCTAAATAGCAATCATCTACTGAATATTAAGCAAAGCATTTTTAGTTTGTGCATGTTCTCACAAAGATAGGTCATTCTACATGACAAATTCACATACATCGAATGTATTAAACTTAACACTCTTAAATTTACCCTTTAAATCAAACTCTCATGGAAATGGGAGTACAAAAAGCAAATTCTTTCTTAGCATACAAGTTGTACATATAGTATACATCGCTAAGAAGTGAGCAACTTCTTCAAAAGTGAATTCCTAGTTCCACTCAATTCCTTTGCCCTTAACTTGGAGCTATAGTTGAAGCATTGCCTATGTACAAAATGTTCCATCTTCTTCTTTTTGAGTGTCTTGAAGAATATCCTTTATTCTTGCACACACATGGCGTGTTGCACGAGAAGTCAATCCACTATAGAATTAATATCTTTAATCATGTTGATCTCGGATATGGACAACAGACATTAGGTTGTCTTTTGATCTAGAACCCTTCTCTTTGTTGCTCCTTTCGTGAAAAATGAAATTCACCCGAATGTCTAGGCTTTCCACAACAGTAACAACTACCTTTTCTTTTTCTTCTCTTTTGTTGTCATTGTTGTTGTTACCATTGCTCGTTATTAACACGTGCTACTTGCATGCATGGGATTTTTTCATAATGTCAAGGCCTTTTCTTCAAGAATTTTGGTGGGTCTTTCCTTCGTACTATCATATGAACTTTCTTACGAGTTAGATTGCTCTTTAGTATCATGCTTATCTACGGTACTCTTCTTCTAAACATGAAGGTGATTACCCAATTGCTCGCTAAGAGAGATGTAATTCCTTTCTATGTTTAAAACTTCTCTATATAAAGTCTTTTCCATGAAGGAAGGAAGTTTATCTCATATTGAAGAGACAATAATGACTTCATCCATATGTATATTATATTGCTTAAAATTATTTAGAGAATTCTTTTTTGTATTTCTATGCATTTGTTCCATGATAGATCTACCATCAATCATTTTTTAACTATTAAAAAGACTACACTAACAAAAATCATGCTTGTTGTATTTTCTATCATGTATCTTGTTTCCAACTTCTCCCAAAAGTCCTCACACTTTGCACTCCCCATGTTTTGGTAAGCATCAAACAACGCATCGAAACATGCCTATTCAAGAATGTGACCATTGCTTATGTAAATCATCATTGTCCCATTTGAGCCTTTCTCACATGTGCTTCTTCCTACGCTTCTCTTCTTCATTTGTTCATCCGTCCTTGGAGTAGTCACAATGTGCACACCATTTTATAAAGTGGTAAGAAGGAAATATATTTTCTTTTCCCAGTGTAAAAAATTATCACAGTTAAACCTATTCCACTTGATGAAGTCGAATGTCATCTCTCAAGAGTGATTGGATTGTGAATTGAATATTCCATCCATTAACATTTTACAACCATATCTTTTTTAATTTATTTGATTCAACCATCTATGAGAGGGGATCATGGTGTCATTCACATTGGCGCAAAAACCATCACCCTCAAATGATGATCTCTTTTTTATGTAATCGTTTTGTTGCAAGGATATAGGTAGTGTTTTGTTGAAGGAAAGATGACAAAGATCCAGACTTACTTACATCCATAAGGATTGTGAGATGCCCTCAAGTTTATTTTGGGGACCTTCTTCAATGTTCAAGTAAGAAAAGGGATAAGAAAAGAGGGAACTGTTCATCTATGGTAGTAATAGACCATAGATGGTACGCCTTTGACATAAGGTGTCTGCATGAGCGATGGACCTAGTAAAGCCCTAACAATTCTCATGTGTTAATGATGACCATTAAGGTGTTTTGCATGTATTTTATAGTGAGGGACCCAATAATTTCTAACAATCCTCATGTCATAATGACAACTAGGTTCTCTTTTGAAAAGTAGTAAAGATTCAAGATTATATCCTTAGTTGCATAGATGAGAAGTGATAGCGTTCTTTGTTATGATGACTCTATTATAAGATGAAATGCAACTCTATGTTGTGTTTCATTGGTGCAAACAAGTAATCCTTGAGCAATTATTTACTTTGCTATGATCCTTTTACTGCGAACACCGTAATGACCTAGTACTGCTCTCTTGTACAAACCCTCTTTGAGGAAAGGGCTTCTAACTTACTACTGTAGCGTGTTGGGATTGCACACTCTTTTCTTTTATCAATAAAGTCCTTGTCTTATGGATTTGCACTTAAGTGTTTATCGTGTTGCATGGTGAGTTAAACAAATGCCAAAACCTAGATATGGCCAATTTACAATCGGAATTGAAACAATCTCCAAACCACCAAGACTTGAAACCGGTGGTTCTGGTTGAGAATCGTAACTGGCATCGAGGACCTCCTAGTTTGGTTATGGTTCATGAATTTTAGAAATCGATCCAAAATCTGAATCAAAATTGGTGGTTTCAAATTCTTTATTAAATATATATTGTTTTTAATATTTACATTCATAAGAATGCTCATGGCTTAATGGTAGGATGTACTTTGTGTATAGAAGTAAGTGAAGAGTTTGTCCATTATGATTTATATTTTGTGATTTGAAACACTTATAAATTAGGTATATATAGGCGTTTTGATGTTTGCATAGATGTGAATTTTTGAAGAGTTAGTCCCTTCTTCAAGAAACTAAAGAAGATCAATTTGGAAAAATTATTTCAAAAGAATTTGTGGTAGACACTAAACATCCTTTTAGATATTGGGCATTTATATGGTCTATTGAGTTTCTTCCTTACACATCAATGAGCCAATATTCATCATTGATTTTTGTTTTGTCCCCTTTTATGATATAGGGACATTCCCGGGCCATTCCCACTTGGGTTGTTACTTTTTGGGCCTCTTTGGGTGAATGATATAAATGACATGTAAAATGTATTTCATATGAGATGATGGAGATTCATACTTTATAAAATGATGAATGTATTCAAGTCTCCATGGAATGTGTTTAGAGAACACACTCTACATGCCCTAGTTTGGTGGAGATGACATGATCATTCATAAATTATGGCCAACCCCTATTATGGCATGTGATGAATGATTTTCAATGAAATGCATGAATGACTCTTACATGCACTATGTTGTTGGACATCCTAGGTTTTTGGTGTGGCTTAGGAATATGTATGATATGATCCTAGCCTTTGATTCATTTTGAGATAGGTTTATTTCCTATGTTGGTCATCTTCTAGGGAACTTGAATATTTCCCAAAGTCCAAGATTTATTTATTTATTTTGAGGAAGTTCATTTAAATTGATATCAAACAAATTATCTCTAAGGGGATTGACATTTTTTTGAAAAATGGTTTTGATGTTTCTCTTTTTCTTTTGTATTTTTGGTTTTTTCTTTTTTAGATTTTTTTAGATTTTGGAAATAACCTGTACAATATACAAAAAACTCGGAGTTAGCATTATGTCCAAGGCAGATCTAGGGATTCGGGTGCATCAAGGATGCGAACTCGGGGTGTGGAATGGTTGATGTTATTAGGATGGATCCTAGGTGCAACCCAATGTGTCCCTAAGGGTGGACAATGTGTGTATATATATGCAAAGGGAGAGCATGGTTGATCCCTTGCCAAATGAGAATGTTTGGATTCCAAGAGAAGTCATGGTCGGTCCCTTGGTGGGTTTGTGGATGTTGGGGGAAATAAAGGCCATAGGCTTAGGTTCATGATACAAACCTAGGTTCAAAGGAAATTTTTTATTCATGGTAGGGTTAGGTGTACCTAGGATGTCGATGCATGCCTTAGGAATAACCATGTCTACCACATTTTGAATGTTATTTTTTTTTTGTTTTTAATTTTGAAACTCTTTTTGTTGGTGCGGGACATTTGGCGCACCTTGAAAATCCATATCCTTGGGCACATTTGGGGTCTTGTGGATGCATGAGTGTGATTTGATGTATAAAATGCATACGAATAATTTATCGATCCTACACTAAGAAGGAGAGGATCGAGTAAGGAGTTTTGCTGGGAGTGAGTTTTAGGCATACCCTTTTCGAGCTTGACTATCTTTTCATGGTGAGAACAAGCTTCCTTGTTGGCATCCCGAAGCGATTCGAGCTCATGCATGACTTCGAGCTCCCATTGCTTTGGTAGGTCTTGAATTTTATCCTTCAAGCCTATGTGTGTGCAACACTCATTCTCCTTTGTGTTTGAAATGGTGCTCATGAGAAAGGAACCCTTCGGAGCGCATGTTTTTAAAAAATTCGGGGTGACTTGTGTGATGTAAAGCTCATGCCCCTCTCCGCCTGTGTGCCTAGGAGTGTAGACATCATTTCCACTTTCAAGTTTCAGAATTTCAACTTTTTGATTTTCAATTGTTTTTTTATTTTTGAAAATTTTCCATTTTTTTTTTGTTTTTCTAAATAAAGATTTTTTTTGGGTTTTCTATGGATAAAGGGAAGTTTGGATGATTAGCAATAGATGATTCAATCTCCACAACTTCTACATTTGTGACCTCATATCCTTCATAAGATTTTGGACTCAATTTGATTTTCCGAGTATGGTTTTTCTCCCGATAGACCTATGATGGTTTGTCATTGGAATGATGTGCCTTGGCCTCTTTGCTTAGGGCCTCAATTTTCCTTTCAAGTTGTATCTTTCTCCTTCTCAAAGAAGCAATTATTTCTTCTCGGGTTTGAGAAGATTTCTTTGAGGTTTTGGAAAACCGATTTGAAAGGTATGGTAAAGCATTCCTTAACATATCTTCAAAGGAATCATCCAAACTTAACATTATTGACTTGTTGGAATTTTGAAAGCAAGGGTTTGCAAAAGAGAGTTTAAAATTACAATTTGAAATCGGAATTGGTTTTGTTTTGAAAATGAAACTGAATCAAAACAATTTCCTAAGACTCAAGTCTCGTTGGGCGTGCCAAATCTGTAGATGTGAATTTTTGTTTCGAAGCTTATGTAGAGTCTCAAAACTCAATTCACAAAACTATAAGTGCATGATCATGCTAGTTAGTTTGTTTAAATTAGCAAAGATGATTTCTAACTTTTTTGGCGATTGTGGATGGGTTCTTTTTGACGTAAGACTACTTGAACCGATGCTCAAGGGTCACCCTAGACGCTTGGAAAATTATTTTAGGATCCGGTAAGTTTTCGAAACAAATCTCCAATAAAAAAGCCTTTCCAAAATCATGTGATGTCTTCTCTTATCAAATTTCTAGTTAAAAAATAGAAATAGTTCTGTTTCCAATAATAGATGTTCCTAATTTTTTTATCTTTTTCGGATCTCCTAAAATCTCAAAAACTTTATTTGAGATAGGTCCAATCGTTGAGTTTATTGTATATTTTTGTTTTTGTTTTTCGGTTTAAGGATGAACAAAATTAAATCAGTGAGTTTCTCAGTTTTGAAACTCAGGACAAACTCTGCAACAGAAATACAAAGGCTTAAAGAAATGCCTGTATCTCAGTATGTAGGTGTTTGAATTTTATGAAAGTGGTATCGTTGGAAAGCTATAAAAATAAGCTTTGTAACAAGACTATTTTTGGATATTTTGGATCAATACATATAGAATTA
Organism: Brasenia schreberi; assembly: GCA_036023115.1. Lineage (NCBI taxonomy): Eukaryota > Viridiplantae > Streptophyta > Magnoliopsida > Nymphaeales > Cabombaceae > Brasenia > Brasenia schreberi. The sequence continues at coordinate 5,449,543 of JAYKKT010000039.1, forward strand.
AGGGATGTTTACCAAGGCTCTATTGTAAGATGTGTAGTATAGACAAGTTCTGTCTCATATTTTGGAAATTATTATATAGTTTAAGCATAGAAGGGATGAGAGAGTATAAAGTTTACAATGTATATTGAGGTAGATGTAACTACAAATCAAACAATTGATAGGCGATTTTACCTTTGCTCTTGGATGAAAATTTATTGTATGTCCTCTTAAATATTACAATGATTTCGAGACATATGCTCCTTAATTACAATATTAATTGAATTGAGTGATCTTTGTTCATGTGGGTGTCAATTATCATGTTTATTTGCATGCGTGACCTTCTTTTACTCCGTGAGTTAGTATTTATCATTTCAACAACTTTAACCCTTTGTTGGGTGTAGGGTGTCAGACCGCTTTAACCCTTTGGATGGGTGTAGGGTACCAGTGTAGGACTATTCTTGATTTGATAATTTTTTGAGGTTTGGTTTTAGATTTGTTTTGTTTTGGATTTTAAAGGTTTTTGTAATTTTGTAAATTTGATATTTTGTAAACATTTTTTGGGTTTGATTTTCAATGTTTGATTTTCATTTGTTTTTTTGAGAAACTTGTTTGAAAACATCATTTCTTTGAAGGAAATCATTTAAATTTACAGAATTTTAACAATTTGACCTTGGGGGCAAAGCAATCATTTATTTTTCTCTTTGTCAAAATTTGATTCTTTTGAGAGGGGCGCAATGTACCCTTATTTTGAGAGTTCTATGAAATTTGGTATGGAAATGAGTTTTTTTAAGGTGTTTTTATTTGAAAAATCTTAAAAGACCCAAAACTGTAATTTTTCTTGAAAAAGTCAAAAATTATAAAAGATCAATTATTTTTGGGTGTTTATAATTTCCAATCACAGGAATCGTCTTAATCCAATGGTTAAGGCTATCATTTTTAGCTACGCATGGAGGGATCAAGTTGCACGTGCAACATTTACAATTTTTCAGCTAAATATTTTTAAATTGGTTTTGGGGCGATTATGGTTATACGTTTTGGGAAATTTGGACCACTACTTCTGGTTTACTCAAAACTGGACATGTCTACTAAGGCCTACTCTAGGCCTTAACATCCAGGAGAGGCATTCAATTCACATTTTCTATCAGTGACCGTCTAAATTATTTATTCGTTGTGCTACTTTAAAAATCTGCTATGGTTGATCCATCCTATTGGCTGGTTGCTGGTTATGTAGCAATTCTCATCGACTCTTTTATCAGTGTGAGTATGAAAGATTTGGTATCAAAGTATGTTTGATATCATTGGACATTAGTCGATTGAAGAATTGAGGGAGAAATATGGTGTTGCTCATGAACCCACGTTGCAAGACACTAAGAGAGTTAAAGTTTCCATTGCTTGTATGTGAGTAAGAGAAAACACTACAATAGCGAAAGGCTGGAAACCCTGAGATACTAGAGTCACCTTTGATTGGCTATGCGTATTGGACTGCATCACCTTCTATTGAGATGATAATATCTGAAAGTATTTTGCTACTTGGAGAACAACATTGGAAGGAGTATGAGCTTTGTGTTGTTCCTCAATGGGTGTATTATAGCCATAGATATTAGAAAAAGGATGGAAGTATCAACACAAGAGGTGTTATTTTTCTAATACCCATACTTTAGAGTGGTCGAATGGTTAGATGGGTGGATATATTCGTGCGATGGAAGTGCATTGAACCCCACCATACCGTATGCATTGTCACTGAGTATAGATCGTGAAGAGTAACACATGAATGAGTATTTATGATTGCACCTTAGTTGTCAAGATAGTGTGCATGAATGGTAGCAGAGATCGATGAAATATTGTCATGACCCTTGTGCTAGTAGCTATAAGGGACTACAAACCTCATATAGGTATGTAGTTGCTCATGTGTACTATACACATTATCACATTTGCAAGCCACGACTATAGAGATAGTCTACCGCATGGGCATCAATGTTGGCTTCCTCAAGACAGGTGAGGAGCACTCATGCCATTGTCAAGTCTTGATATCCTCCATGAGGTAAGGTGCTATTGTATAGATTTCAATCATGACCGAAGGTATAATTTAACATGATCACAAAAGCATTTGGTTGCACGTAAGTCATAGGTGTTGTAGTGACCAACATTATCCCAATATGAAAGGTAGTGTCTTATGAGTTGAAAGGACAATCAACATACCCATAAGGATAGACACCAAAAATGCTAAATGCGTTCATGCAGTCTCAGGTTCTTGAACGATGCTCCATGATGTATGGTTCTGCGGGTTATCGATCCTAGTGGTTGCCTTTGGTGATACAAATTGCATTCATGCAATGTCAAGTTCTTGGTTGATGCTCTATGACATAAAGTTCGTGAGGGTTACCAGTCCCAATGGTTAAGGCTATCATGATGCGGGTGATGAATCAATATTCAAGCTCTATGTAACTCCTTGATCACAATGGACCTCAAGTATGTTATTGGCCAATGGTAGTAGCTTGAGAATTCATGCCCCATACCCTTCAACCTTTTAGATGATCACATCCAAGTAGATGATACTCAATAAAGCAATTTTGGATTGTAATGCAGTGAGAATGGGGATGAGCTGATTGAATTCAGTCCTACATGGGACGAAGATGAGGATATTGCCAAGGACAACAATGATTTTGGGTGGGGGAGTGTGACCCTTTCACTACAAACACTATAATAGCCTAGCACGACTCCCTTGCTCAAACCATCTTAGAGGAAATGGCTCCGTAGTACACTAGGGCCATGTGCTCTTTTCCTCTTTCAATAAAGCACTTGACTTATAGCTTTGCACTATATGTGTCCTTGTTGTCTTTTCTCTTAAGTGTTTGTAGTGTTGCATGGTGTGAGTTAAACGGATGCCAAGGCCCATTCTAGGCCTTAGCATCCAGGCAGGGGCGTAGCTCATATTCTCTACTAGAGGCCATCTAAACTACTTATCCCTTATGCCATTTTGGAAATCTACTAAGGTTAATCCAATATGCTAACTAGGTGTCAGTCATGTGAGTCCCATAAACTTTTCTCATATTGCGGGCATGATAAATTTAAAAGTTATGTGTAAGCATGAGGTAGGGAAAAACACTCTGTTCCACCAATTCCTTTTGCCCACCAAAATACCAATACACACAAAATTGATCGGGCAAATATGGAGTGGATAGGCTTTGTACAACTCTCCTCCTTAAACTCTAATTTACTTATCAAATTGTTTGGCATTATTGGGCTTCAACCAACCAAATTAATGGACACAGTGATTGGATTGAGAATATTTCATCCATTAATATTTTACAACCACATCTTATGCAATCTATTTTATACAACCATCTACTAGAGGGGATCATGGTATCATTCATATTAATGCAAAAACCATCACCCTGAAATGATAATTTCTTGTTCATGTAACCATACTGTTGCAAGGATATAGGTTGTGTTGTGTTGAAGAAAAGATGTTCGAGACACTCAGTTACTTCCATCCATAAGGATTATGAGAGACCCTCGAGTCTATTTTGGGGACCTTCTTCTACGGTCAAGTGACAAAGAGGATAAAGAAAGAGGAAACCATTCATCTAAGGTAGTAATAGGGCATAGATGGTACGCCTTTGACATAAGGTGTTTGCATGTGTTTGTAGTGATGAACCTAGTAAAGCCCTAACAATTCTTATCGGGTTGACATTACACAAGGTGATACCAAAACCGAATATGGATGCAAAGCACAATGTTCATGTTTTTGTCCACATTGTAAAATGAAGAGATGACTTGACAACCCAATACGGACGTCATCACTCAAGGAATTGCACCGATAGTGTTAGCTCAATGGCATGGTAGGGAGTTCGACTCTCATAGGAGTGCATGTGTTAGGCTTCGACCTACTCTAATAACAAAAAAGAGAAAAAAAGAAGAAGGCTTTGACCTACTCTTATAGCAAAAAAAAAGAAAAGAAAAGAAAGAAGAAAGGTAACATGAATTAAAGATTTGGTTATATGTTCTGGTTGACCTGTTAGGGATACAAACATGATCATAAGGACACGAAACCTGCCACCCTATTCAGGAGCCTTTGGCTCTGCGGAGGGAACCCTGAAATTGTCAAGTGAATGCTCAGGTATCATGGGAGAGGATACTGACATAAGTGGGCGCCCCCACTCAAATATATTATATTTAATATATATGACACCCTGACCAACGAATCGAATTCAATTACATCACACGTGGTTCCCCTTAGGTGGCCGGACTCTTTCAGTCTGACCGACGGATAGCACTGCATTGGCACTTGTACCTAAATACGTACCATCATATTTTAGATGATACGGCGGGATACATACTGACCATCGAATTGAATGGAAGAGAAGATACTTAGCGAACAGCCATAGAACCAACCCCGTCAACAAAAAAAATTATATAGCCCTAGATTTGGCAGGCTACAGTAAATTGGGTTCCAACTGGTAGATGTCTTCCTATCCCAGCTTGCTGCCATGTAAAAGCTGTTGGAACAAACCAACTTGTGACCTACAGGTAGGACTTGATCAAACGAAAAACTTAAGTCGGCCTCATCTACCTTTTCGTATACAAACAAATATGTGAACATTCTGTTGGGAGAGAGAGAGGAAAATGGTGTTCACATAACATTTTATTAAAAATGTCTTATTCAGTCAAAATTAGAAACTTAGTTAAAATAGACTAATTTTGTTTAACATAAATAAATTAAAATAAGTAGTTAACAAAGATGAATAGTTAATGATTAGATATGTACTATTAAATCATGCACATGCACATGCACATACATACATATATATATACATACATACATATATACACATACATACATAGATATACATACATATCATACATATATATACATATACATATACATATATACATATACATATACATATATATACATATACATAATATATATGGGAGGTGTTTACAGTAGGAAGCCGGAGGCAGTACGGATGCCCCAGGGGCCCAACTTGCGGCCAGATATACATACATACATATATATACATACATACATATATACACATACATACATATATATACATACATATCATACATATATATACATATACATATACATATATACATATACATATACATATACATATACATATACATATACATATACATATACATATATATATATATATACATATACATATACATATACATATACATAATATATATGGGAGGTGTTTACAGTAGGAAGCCGGAGGCAGTACGGATGCCCCAGGGGCCCAACTTGCAGCCAGCCATCACCCGAGACTAATTTTATTTAACATAAATAAATTAAAACAAGTAGTTAACAAAGATGAATAGTTAATGATTAGATATGTACTATTAAATCAAGACTAATTTTATTTAACATAAATAAATTAAAACAAGTAGTTAACAAAGATGAATAGTTAATGATTAGATATGTACTATTAAATCATGCACATGCACATACATACATATATACACATACATACATATATATACATACATATCATACATATACATATATATACATACATATCATACATATACATATATATACATATACATATATATACATATACATATATATACATATACATATATATACATATACATATACATATATATATATATACATAGACATATACATATACATATACATATACACATACACATATACATATACACATACACATATACATATACATATACACATACACATATACATATACACATACACATATACATATACACATACACATATACATATACATATATACATATACATATACATATACATATACATAATATATATGGGGGGTGTTTACAGTAGGAAGCCGAAGGCAGTACGGACGCCCCAGGGGCCCAACTTGCGGCCAGCCATCACCCGAATTTGAGAGCCCTGCCAAGTATCCCGCTGGCCTATTAGTGGCATCTTGAATCGAGTCATTTCAACGAGAAAACATTCTTCTTGGTCCAATCAATAACCATATGCCCAAAGGTTGCCATATCCGTACACTCACAGGGAAGCCGTTCTCTTCAAAATGGGGCCAGTTGTTCATTCCTATCTGAACAAACAACCTACTTCATTAGTTATCCTTAAATAATAACCACCAAGTATTGAGACATAAATACGGTCTTGGATGGCATTAACAAAAAATTTAAAGAAAGGTTAAAGACATATACTACTCATCATATATAGATAAATTAAATTCTATACTATCAAATGCACCCGATGAGGAATCAAGAGTACAAAATATGTAGACAACAAGGCCATCAACTTGACCAGTGCTATCTCAACCGCAACTCATATAGACCTACTTGATGTTGAAACGGTGGATGTGACTATGATTGATCTCCCAAACTCATATAGAGTTGGTAACATGCACGGAATCGCAAGACCATGAAAATTCCGTTGCCGATGAGCCTGTCATGATTTTTAATAAGGTCGTGATTGTTTTTCAGAAATGATAAAGCCATCAATCGTTTAGAGATAGCCGATGGAAAATTGGTAATCAATGACCATGACTTTTAACCGGCCATTGATAAATCACAATTAGTCATTGCATGGTGACTTAAAATGGTGTCAACCATTTCGCAAAATGGTTCAACATACTATCCTTACTCGTGGGGTTATGGAGCGACCACCTCCCATATTGATTCGGTAGGATACCAAAACCAATTAACTCGAAAGGCAATTGCTTCACAACAATGTACTACTAGTCGCTCATACCTATTTGTTTTGGGGACAATTGCCTCATGACCGCCTAACAAACAAATAGTTTGATCAGCTGTCTTACTTGATGAACTCGGTTAAGGCTCAATCGGTTACTAAATCATACCATTTAGCTGAGGTGAATGGCATCGGATACAATAGCGGTGAGAGAGACCACATGCTAACACATATGGTCAATTAAGTATATTATTACCTAAGGATGTGCCTACATTATGAAGAACAAGACAATGGCTCAAATTACTACAACAATAATACTAACCTGAACTATGCAACCTCTAAATAGTCAAAATGCTAGCATAAAAGTGAAATCAGGTGATAAAATCATCTGAATACTGATTTTAAAGATTAAAAATTTTCTAAAGTAGGACTTAATAGCGATGTGAGTTCCTCAACTCTAAAGTAGGACTTATTTCAATATTTTGCATTCTATCCAAGCATACAACCTTCTCCTTAGTAAAAATATTTTAGCAAAAACTTGTAGGTGGTAAAATGTTATTGCAAAAAAAGATCTAATGTACTACTTTTAGAATTAATTGTCTTCTTTCTTATACAGGCACGTATAAAACCAAAGGAGGCAATATAGAAACTAATGATTAATGAATCATTATCATCACTAAGGTGAAGTAGTGACCCATTAACAAATATGGAGAATTTCATTTTAGAATTATAGAGGAGTTATGAGTTACTACCCGAGAGATTACAAAATTCGAGGAACAATCTAGAGAAGTGGAGAAAGATTTGGAAACATACCTACCCACAACTATAAAAGGAGATGGTCGCCCACCTTGAAGAATCTACCGATTATTACATATAAATTTATTTCATTCCCTTTGTTATTTTTATTGTTCAGTTATAATATGTTGTAGTTCATATGCAACCTTTTTCTTCAGTCAATACATATTTCCCTTTTATTCACCATTGCTTTTTCTTGTGAGTTGATTTTTCTATATTAAGTTGCATAATAAGACTTACCATTAACAATCTACTAGAATATGTCTCAAGCTGCAAAATTTGTTAATAGTCCACTTTTAAGCAGATATTTTAGATTTTTAAAATTCTTACAAGCATGACCAATTTCTAAAAATCTTGAAAATTATACAGGCAAAAGAGGCTGATATGGAAATTTAGGAACTATTTTTATTCTAATTTTTGGTAATGTAAATGTTGTATAATTAAATAAGACATTGACCCTTGCACAAACATTCAAGACAGTTTTGTGACAGAAATAGAGAGGTCTAGAAAAAGGTCTGTATCTCAGTGGACAGACCTCCGATCTTTATGAACTTAGTCTTGTTGTAAAACTATGAATATCAAGTACCAATTTCAATAAAATTGGTTCACTACAGACAAAGTTGTGGGATGATAACCCTAGCTCTGTTGTAAGAAATAGGGGTTTTATAGATTCTGTTCTGATTTTAACGATCAGTTCTGATTTTATTTACGTAATTACACGACCCTAAAATTCTTGAAAAATTTATTAGAAGTGGGCTTTTATGTGTGGAAAGGTTGAAGGGTAAGCTACTACCATTCACCAGTTGCATACTTGAGATCCATTGTGATCTAGGAGTTGCATCCGTCAACCTAGGGCTTGAATATTGATTGATTCATAGTGTGTCACCCCACATCAACAAAGGGAACCATGGGACTAGTAACCCTCACAAACCTTGTGTGATAGAGCATCATCCAAGAACCTGATACTACATGAATGCAATTTGCATCACCAAAGGCAACCACTAGGACCGATAACCCGCATGGACCCTACGTCATGGGGGCATCGTTCAAGAACTTGAGACTGCATGAACGCATTTCGTATTTTCGGTATCCATCTTTATGGGTATGTTGATGGTCCTTCTAACTCATAAGACACTACCTTTCATATTGGGACAATATTGGTCACTACAACACCTATGACTTACGTGCAACCAAATGCTTTTGTGATCATGTTGCTAAATCATGCCTTCGATCAAGATTGAAATCTATACAATAGCATCTTGCCTCATTGAGGGTACCAAGACTTGACAATGGCATGAGAGCTCCTAACCTGTCTTAAGGTAGCCAACATTGATGCCCGTGTGGTAGGCTATCTCTATAGTCGTGGTTTGCAATACACAAGAGTAGCTACATACCTATATGAGGTGTGTAGTCCCAGATAGCTACTAGCACAAGGGTCATGACAATATTTCATCGATCTATGCTACCATTCATGCACACCATCTTGACGACTAAGGTGCAATTATAAATACCCATTCATGTGTTACTCTTCACAACCTACACTTAGTGACAATGCATTGAGTATGGTGGGGTTCAATGCACTCCCATTGCACGAACACATCCACCCAGACCTCTACAAAGTATGGGTATTAGAAAAATAACAACACCTTTGGTGTCGATACTCCCATCCTTTTTTCTAATATCTATGGCTATAATGCACCCATCGAGGAATAACACAAAGCTCACACTCCTTCCAATATTGTTCTCGAAGTAGCAAAACACTTTCGGATATTATCATCTCAATAGAAGGTGATGCAGTCCAATATGCATAGTGAATCAAAGGTCATTCTAGTATCTTAGGGCTTCCAGCCTTCCGCTATTGTAGTGTTTTTCCTCACTCACACACAAGTGATGACAACTTTAACTCTCTTAGTGTCTTACAACATGGGTTCATGAGCAACACCATATTTCTCCTTCAATTCTTCAATCGACTAATTCCAACAATATCAAACATGCTTTGATACCAAATCTTTCATACTCATACTGATAAAAGAGCCGACCGGACTCGCTTCATAACCAACAGTCAACCAATAGGATGGATCAACCATAGGAGATTTTTAAAGTGACACAATGAATAAATAATTTAGACGGTCTCTGATAGAGAATGTGAATTGAATCCCTCCCCTAGATGCTAAGGCCTAGAGTAGGCCTTGATAGACATGTCCAGTTTCAGGTAAACTAGAACTAGTGGTCTGAATTACCCAAAACCTAAAACAGTAATCATCCCAAAACCAATTTAAAAATATTTTTTTGAAAAAAAGCAAATGCAACACGTGCAACTTGATCCCTCCATGCTTAGTTAAAAATGATAGCCTTAACCATTAAATTAAGACGATTCTTGTGATTGAAAACATCAAAATGCTTATATATACCTAATTTATAAGTGTTTCAAATCACAAAATGTAAATCATAATTGACAAACTCTGCACTTACTTCTATACCCAAAGTACATCCTACCATTAAGCCATGTGCATTCTTATGAATGTAAATATTAAAAGAAGTTCCCCAAAATAGACTCGAGGGCATCTCACAATCCTTGTGGATGTAAGTGAGTGAGGATCTCTGCCATCTTTTCTTCAGCATAACACTACCTATATCCTTGCAATGGTACGATTAAATAAACAAGAGATCATCATTTGAGGGTGATGGTTTTTGCACCAACGTGAATGATATCATGATCCCCCCTCATAGATGGTTGAATCAAATAAATTAAATAAGATATGGTTGTAAAATGTTAATGGATGGAATATTCAATTCACAATCCAATCACTTTGTTCCTTAATTTGGTTTGTAGAAGAACAATAATATCTAACAATTTGATAATTAAATTGGGGTTCAACAATGGTTATTTTCTTTTGAGATATGACATTCAACTTCATCAAGTTGAATAGGTTTAACTGCGATAATTTTTTACAGTGAAAAAAGAAAATACATTTTCTTCTTACCACTTTGAAGGTCACGTATGTTCTCACTACACC